>CM076848.1:128010351-128534269 GCA_039519185.1 Astragalus membranaceus | reverse complement strand
CTCCTCTCCATCTCGCTCTCTCTCTCTCTCTCTCTCTCTCTCTCTCTCTCACTTTGAAGGAAGATGTTGGTTTTGGTTGGAAATGAGAGAAAATGTGAGTGGGAGTGAGTGTTGGTCTTAATGTGTGTTCCAACATACTCACTTAAACTATTGGATTCAGTTTATGAGTAAGGTTTGACTCTACCAAATGGGTTGGGTTTCGCCCCCAAGTCCACTAACTAATGCTCACGAAATTTCTAATTGCAACCCCTACAAAGTTATCCTTAGGTAAAACATCAACTAAAAATGTACTTAATTAACAAACAAAATCAATCAAGTCATTTAACCACACATACAAATGAAATAAAATAACTACACTATAATATCCAAAGTAACTAATATCTACTTTGGGTGTTACATCGTTGGGCGTGGCTTTTTTGCTATATTTATAGGATACGATCAGGGTTTTGCATTTGGTCTCCCTCTCATTAATAATTGCGCATTTAAATTTTAAGGTTAGCAGATGTGACACCCACTACCCTGTCATGCATAAATATAGCGTAAGCAAGAAAAACAACCAGAAACAAAGTCTTGTCCAAAATAAAACTTTAATTTAACGGGATGAAGACATGACGCTCACAAACTTGCGGAAATATAGCGAAAGTACCAACATATAAGTAAGGCAAATAACTCAAATTTCTGATGTCACTATAGTTTAGAGCAGACCCTTACAAAAGTACATCAGAAAAATAAAGTTTTAGTCAATAGTAAAAACTAGCTTCTTCTAACTACGGTAACTCCGAGAGCATAATCACTCCCCGGCTCCATTAACATCAGCACTTGCAAGCACATCCTCTATACATACACAATGGGGTATGCATAGCAACAACAAAGGGGTTAGTCATCATAGACCCAGGTAGCGCTTACAGTAAGGGAGACAAACGAGCAATGCACCTTATAACAACAACTTTGATAAAAACAACTAAGTATCACATACTAAAATGTTCATGAAAACATATATTATTAACAACAACTAAACATACTATTATGCGTAATGACGTATCACTAAGACCATAACTATATGCCTGTGAACCTATCTACAATGAGGCCGAGATACCTTTCCCGTATCAGAATACCATGTTCGTAATACCTCAATGACCAGAGGACCGGGATAAAATGCCCGAACGAGATACCTTGCCCAATAATGCCTTACTGAAAACGACAACAATGATATGAGGACCGGGAAACCATACCGAACGGGATACCTTACCCGATAATGCCCTACTAAAAATGACAATGTGAGGAGCAGGAAACCATGCCCGAACGGGATACCTTGGCCGTTAACACCCTAACAACCACAACAGTATATATGGACTGAGACACCATGCCTGAACGGGATACCTTGCCCGATAATTCCTTACTGATACAACAACAATATGGACACCATGATACATGAACCCGACCAAATGCCGTGTCTAACAACAACAACAACAACAGCAACAACAACAACAACAAAAACCTAACAACTTAACATCAGTATCAACAACAACAATAACAACAACAGCAACAACTTAACAACTTTACATCAACAACAACACCAACAACTTAACAACTTAATATCTCAGCAACACCAACAATTTAATAAATTTACATAAAAAACAACAAGAACTTAACAACTTACCATCAATAGCAACAACAACCACAACTTAACCACTTAACATCAACAACAACAACAACAACAACTTAACAACTTTAGTATCTAATGGTATACTATTTAACAAGAACAACAACAATAACAACAGTGCACAAAGAAAAATCCACAGATCATATAGAGATTGGAATACGGCTGAAAGAAAATAACAGTAATTATAAACTTTTTATTTTAGAATTTTTGTGACTGAAACAAAGTCCAAAGGAACAAAATGAATTATGGTAAATAGTCTAATCGAAAAAAGCTCTGATGTCAATATCACTGAAACGAATAAAAGACTAGTGCTTCCTGAAGATTTCGACGCGTAGAATCTGAAAACGACGTAGGCTGTAACACCCCGGTATTTCTATCTACTAAAAATACCCAAGTGCACATTAGTAACACATCAGAGATATATTTCCTGCTTAGACACTGAATATCACTATAAATTTTTCGCTGAATATAACCCAAACAGTCTTATTTACAACAAGACAATATGGTTCTCAGACCATATACCATCAGCATATATAGCATTCAGTATCATACAAGAAAGCGGAAGAAAGATACGCACTAAATACATAATGTTTTAGTATACAGACAACAAAAGGGAAATAAGCTTAAACATAAAGCTGGGCTATCAACAACCAATCCGAGCTCAACCTACTCGTGCCTCTTGGATTTCCGCTGTCCCTGTGTCTCTGTAAAACAACAACATTTAAACAGTGAGATACAATCTCAGTGAGTTCTACCGAGACCCCTACTAACTCTCTCGGTTCAATTAAAAATCCTTTTTTAAAATCAACACGACACCGACTGCAAATCCAGTGCTAATCCTGGTGAACGTACAACAAACTCATGACATAACACCGACTGCAAATCCAGTGCTAATCCCGGTGAACCCCCTTACCAATAGTACATTCTCCTATTGGCACGGAGCCTAGGTTGGGGGAGCATGACTGCCCCGCCTAGTATGTCAAAACATGGGTCGTCACCCAACTCGATATATATATATATATACATATATATCTACAGTACTATGAACCCACGGTCCATCAAATCAGACAATCAATGAAACACTTTAATCCACATTTTATAAAAACCAAGTTCACACTCGCACTCTAGTTGACCACTTTTCGACACAATTTTCAATATCAAAAAGAGTTCATTTTTCCTTAAAAATAGAATATTCAGTTAGGGCTCTGAATAAGCTTTCCAACGCATCTTAGAACACCTCGATCGGGTTCCCGGATCAAAAGTTATCGCGAAACGAAAAATAGTGTTTGGTTGCTGAAATTCTGCCAAATGGCGCGCGAGTGGCGCGCGGCGCGCGAGTGGCGCGCGAACAGACAGCAGGTTCTGCCAAATGGCACGCGAGTGGCGCGCGGCGCGCAAGTGGCGCGCGAACAGACAGCAAGGGGGTCTGTCAAGTGCAGAATTTGGCGGTTTCGCGCGAAAACCGCGATTCCGCTTAATTCCGATTCTCGTTCCGATTGAAAACAGTTTTCACACACATATAATCAGACCCAATCAACATCAAACAATCAATCAAATCAATCAAAATCTTAATCAAATCGAAGTTTATCAAAATACGACGATTTTCCAAATAACGGTTTTAAATCAAAATCTCTCGAATCAAATCACCAAAAATTCCATTTTAACGCGACGCAACCCGAGATTCGCCCCAATCGATTCCTAACCCGAATCAGACAGTATCACATAATATTCCAGTCCAGCGAAAGCGATAAAACAGTTTATCAATTAATTCGAAACGTAAAATCCTAAACGTGAGTAGAACTCACCCTTGAAGCGTGAACCACGATCGAGCCGAAATCACCGAGTAGCCACACGAACGCTCCCCGCTTAAACTTTCCGTTCCGACGACGCTCAAATCCGCTTCCAAAACTTTCCGCTCGATCACGGAACCTCTTTTGACCGAAATGCCGAATTCCTCGAAATCTTCCCCGAACACTATTCATCTTCTTCTTCAAGCTCAAAATCACTATTCATCCAAAAACCCCAAATTTGGATTCTCAAACCCTAACTCTCCCAACCTTCCAATCGAACATCAGTCCGCTTTCCACCTTCATCGGGTTGCCTTCTAATCATCCGTAAGCCATCACCTCATCATCAAAAACCGAAATCCTTCCCCAAAACCTTCAATATTCGAAAATGGCAAAGTGAGAGAGAGTGAGTTGATCATGTTGATGTTGGTACCAAATCGAAGAGGAAGTAACGCTGAACATTTTTCGTGTTGGAAGGAAGTCGTTTCGATGAGTCGAAGTCCTCCCTTTTTCCTCTTCTTCCTCCTCACCCATTCTTTCTTCTTTCTCTTTTCTCTCCTTTTCTCTCTTCTGTTTCTCTCCCTCGCATTCTTTCTTCCTTTCTTAATTAATTCTCTTCTTTTCTTTTTAACACACACACACGTACACATATATATATTTATTTAATGTATAAGCTGTAACGCGGTCAAATTACCATATTGATCGAAATCTCTTATTTCGATTCCAAAACTTCGTTGATCCGTATTATCCGGTTAACGATCCGATGACAACCAATAAATAATTTTAGCACTCATTAAATTTACCCGTTAAGTACTAAATTGGTTTAATTGGGTTAACACCCAAATAATTCTACTAATTATTTTCAGGATGTTACATTCTCCCCAACTTGAAGAATTTTGTCCTCAAAATTTCGCTAAGTCTTTCATCCGACTAACCGAGGATCGACATTCTGAGAAAGGTCTAAATTTGTTAGAAAACATTCTTGAATTAATGAAATGAGTGTAGAAAATCTTTCCAAAGTTGGCACATCCATCTCCAAGTATGATCCACTACTACCTTGATACGAACTCTCTGGTTACGAATCAACACGAGAAACTCCTCTTTCGCCTACATAGGCTCGGCACCGCGTTTTATAACGCTTCTGAAGCTTTATTCCAATTATCCTCGTTTACTCCCCAACTTTGATTAATCTAAATCAAAGGGTGTAATATAAGACGCTTGATAGAAATATATGTTGAAAATGAGATCCACATATCGGTACTCCTCTGTAAAGGTAAGAACAAACACAATTTCTTCGAAGGGTATAAACACGTTTTCATAAAAAAAATCCTTCTAAAATCCATAACAGTTCTCGTACACATCGACAATGTGACGGAAAAGTCACTTGTGAAACTTCTTGACTCGCCCCCAAGATTTCGAAATAATACTTCTCGAAAGAAGGTGAAATGAGGATTTACCAGAAACGTTTATCTTAAACGTAGAAATAAACCACGGGGACATCAAATAAATTGAACGTAATGAAAATCACCTCAGTTGTTCTCCAAACAACTATCAAACAGAACTCAGAGCTCCTTTCCGAATTAGTCAATAGCGTTGAGAGCTTCCCCTCAACCTAAGTAATCCTCCTAGGATTTCCTCCTCAATCATATTCTATTAGCCTCTTAATTCGTTCCCAAAATTAACTTTAGCATGCGGGTTTTCACAAAAACGATTTTTCAAAACTATTACACCGCACGCCAAGCTTCACTTCGGAAATTTCTGTCACTTATAAGCAGATCCATCAATTAATCCTTTGATGGTTATTCGCAACGTGAGAATAGTCAGCAGTTACCTCATTTACTTATTCGTATTCACGTTCGACTTGTCAAACGGAATCTCATAATACTATCTCATTGTTAACCTTCACAAAGGAGAGGTTAACAAACTAATACCTCTGCTTTATATTCTTTACACCCTGGAACAGAATATAAACTTCGGTGTGCTTCCTCTAACACTTGCCTTTTATTGTTCTCATCATCGGCCGCACAGATTCTACCGTTGAAACAATTGACTCCATCACTATCCATGGTAAAAATCTGGAAATACCTTTTGTGATTGTAGCTTCACATCAACTTCCTATGCTAAGCGTATAGAATCCCTTAATGAGCTAGAGATCCTCATATGGCTCAACACTAACCGGTTCTTCTTGATCTTGAATTCAGATTTAAGTCTCTAACAGACTCTGATAATTCCATCTCATGCATCATAAACCTGGCCATGTGGATGGATTTCCTACTCAGTGCATCAGTTACAACACTGGCCTCTCTTGAATGCTACATCAACACGAATTTATAATCCTCCAGAAACTCAGCACACTTCTCTGCCTGCTATTCAGTTCTTTCTGATCAAACAGATACCTTAAACTCTTGTGACCACTAAAGACTTCGAAACGAGACCCAGACAGGTAATGTCTTCAAACCTTCAGTGCATACACAATAGCTGCCAATTCCAAATCATAAATTGGATAATCCTCCTCATGGACCTTCAACTGTCTAGATGCATAAGCTACCACTTGATGATTCTACATGAGAACACATCTCAAACCATTCCCAGAAGCGTCGCTGTAAATTTGGAATCCCAAAAACGGATCTGAAAGAATCAGGATTGGAGCAGAAGTCAACCAAACCTTCAATTCTTGAAAACATTCTTCACAATCAGCATCCCGCGTAAACTGTTGACCCTTACGAGTTAACCGAGTAAGTGGACAACTAACTGTGAGAACCCTTTTACAAATCTCTTATAGTAACCGGCTAGACCCAGAAACTTTTGATCTCTGCGACTGATGTCGGTCACTCCCTTTCAACACCGCTTCCTTCTTACTGGGATCTACAGAAACTCCTTACTTGAGAAATCACATGTCCCAAGGACTTTACCTCTGACACCCAAAAATCACACTTCGAAGGTTTCAAGTACAACTTATTTTCTTGGAGTACTTTCAGAACAATGCGGAGATGTTGGGCATGCTCCTCAATGGTCTTTGAGCACATCAAGATACCATCAATGAAAACGACTACAAATTGATCTAGGTAATTGAGGAAAAACTCGGTTCAGGTAATCCATGAATACCGCTGGAGCAATAGTCAACCCGAAGGGCATCACTACAAACAGAAAATGTTCATACCTAGTACGGAAAGCTGGCTTCGGAAAATCTGAGGCTCTAACTTTTATTTGATGATATCGTGACCTCAGATCGATTTTTAGAAAACACTGCAGCACCTCAAATTGCTCAAGCAAATCGTCTATCCTTGGTAAGGGATATTTATTCTTGATCGTCACTTTGTTGAGTAGTCAATATCAATGCACAATCTCACGCTAACATTTTTCCTTTCGGCTAACCACACCAGAGCACTCCTTAGAGAAGCACTCGGTCGAATGAATTTCCTTAACATCGACTCTTCAAGTTGAGACTCCATTTCCTTTAATTCTAAAGGAACATTCAATAAGAAACAATAGATATTGATCCCGTGCCAGGAACCAATTCCACGGCAAACTCTACCTTTCGCTCTGGAGGTTCAGAAGAAACTTCATCGTGAAAACATCCAGAAAGTCATTCACAACCTGAATGTTCGCCAAATCTAAACTAGTTTCAGTGGATGCAGATAACATACTAACATGTGCTTCCGCACCTTGGAATGAAGATTGACCGTCTAAGGTGAACTAGGTAACCGCCTCAGAATTTGTCCTAGACAATTTAACTGATTCTGAAGCGAAGCTGATAGTTGATTAACACAGTCGATTGCGACATGATTTGCAGTCATTCAATCCATACCCAAAATGGTGTCCACACTTCTCATAGGCAAACAATAAATTCTACAATGAAATTTCTGCCTCCTATGACAAGTAGACAATTCTATACAAAGATTAGGTCTGGACACGACCCTTAGCAGCAGTTAAAATAGTTATCGGCTCGGATAGCAATGATAAGGCTGATCCCAACCGATTCACATGCGATCGGGATATACAGCAATAGGTTGCACCCGAATCATATAATATACTGATCGAGTTATTGAAAACTGTTCTCATACTCCTCAGTAGATTGTCTGCAGTCGTAACTGCCTAAACATTCAGAATGTTGACTCGTCCTTGCCTTAGAGCTGCTTGTAACTCCTTGAAACTCTTCCTTACGGGGCACTCTTTACCATAATGACCCTCTACATTTCTATAATAGCACCGATTAGATCTTCGCTTGCAATCACCGCTGTGAGGCTTTCCACAGTTAGAACATCTTCTGACCTTTGAAGAATCAAAGAATTGCATCTGCTTTTCCTTTGATGAAATTATCTTAGGACTTTGCATTCGGAGTTGATAGTTCAACTACCTTCTTTCCTTTCCCATATTTCCTATGAGATCATCCTCGGCGACATAGGCTGATTGTACCTAGGCAACATAATTGGTAATAGTATAAGAACTGAGACCCTAAGTCATAATAGCACTAAGGCCCTTCTTATACATCTGCATTCTCATTCGTCATCCGGAGCTTACTTTACCACTTGGTAAAATTGAGACAACTTTTCCAACTTAGCGGTGTATCCTTCCACCATCATGTCACCTTTCCTGAGGATGCATCGGTTGGAGATTCCGATCTTGGTCGAGGATTGCATCTTGATCATCCAGTCATAATTCCGCTTATGATGCACTAAGTATTAAGTTGATCAGGCTCAATGTCTCTTAGCATCATAAGTGTAATTACAAAAAGGACTAACAAGGAATCGACTCAACCCTAAACTAAGTCCGACTAGGTCGAACTGCTCTGATACCAACTGTAACACCCCGGTATTTCTATCTACTAAAAATACCCAAGTGCACATTAGTAACACATCAGAGATATATTTCCTGCTTAGACACTGAATATCACTATAAATTTTTCGCTGAATATAACCCAAACAGTCTTATTTACAACAAGACAATATGGTTCTCAGACCATATACCATCAGCATATATAGCATTCAGTATCATATAAGAAAGCGGAAGAAAGATACGCACTAAATACATAATGTTTTAGTATACAGACAACAAAAGGGAAATAAGCTTAAACATAAAGCTGGGCTATCAACAACCAATCCGAGCTCAACCTACTCGTGCCTCTTGGATTTCCGCTGTCCCTGTGTCTCTGTAAAACAACAACATTTAAACAGTGAGATACAATCTCAGTGAGTTCTACCGAGACCCCTACTAACTCTCTCGGTTCAATTAAAAATCCTTTTTTAAAATCAACACGACACCGACTGCAAATCCAGTGCTAATCCCGGTGAACGTGAACAAACAAAGTGCGGCACCGACTGCAAATCCAGTGCTAATCCCGGTGAACCCCTTACCAATAGTACATTCTCCTATTGGCACGGAGCCTAGGTTGGGGGAGCATGACTGCCCCGCCTAGTATGTCAAAACATGGGTCGTCACCCAACTCGATATATATATATATATATATATATATATATAATATATATATATATATATATATATATATATACAGTACTATGAACCCACGGTCCATCAAACCAGACAATCAATAAAACACTTTAATCCACATTTTATAAAAACCAAGTTCACACTCGCACTCTAGTTGACCACTTTTCGACACAATTTTCAATATCAAAAAGAGTTCATTTTTCCTTAAAAATAGAATATTCAGTTAGGGCTCTGAATAAGATTTCCAACGCATCTTAGAACACCTCGATCGGGTTCCCGGATCAAAAGTTATCGCGAAACGAAAAACAGTGTTTGGTTGCTGAAATTCTGCCAAATGGCGCGCGAGTGGCGCGCGGCGCGCAAGTGGCGCGCGAACAGACAGCAGGTTCTGCCAAATGGCACGCGAGTGGCGCGCGAACAGACAGCAAGGGGGTCTGTCAAGTGCAGAATTTGGCGGTTTCGCGCGAAAACCGCGATTCCGCTTAATTCCGATTCTCGTTCCGATTGAAAACAGTTTTCACACACATATAATCAGACCCAATCAACATCAAACAATCAATCAAATCAATCAAAATCTTAATCAAATCGAAGTTTATCAAAATACGACGATTTTCCAAATAACGGTTTTAAATCAAAATCTCTCGAATCAAATCACCAAAAATTCCATTTTAACGCGACGCAACCCGAGACTCGCCCCAATCGATTCCTAACCCGAATCAGACAGTATCACATAATATTCCAGTCCAGCGAAAGCGATAAAACAGTTTATCAATTAATTCGAAACGTAAAATCCTAAACGTGAGTAGAACTCACCCTTGAAGCGTGAACCACGATCGAGCCGAAATCACCGAGTAGCCACACGAACGCTCCCCGCTTAAACTTTCCGTTCCGACGACGCTCAAATCCGCTTCTAAAACTTTCCGCTCGATCACGAAACCTCTTTTGACCGAAATGCCGAATTCCTCGAAATCTTCCCCGAACACTATTCATCTTCTTCCTCGAAATCCTCTTGTTGTCGATGATGTTGCTCTGTTGTTGGTTTTTAGTTGTTGATGTCGCCTGAGTGGCAATTGCAGCTGTTGATGTCGCCTGAGTGGCAATTGTAGTTGTTGATGTCGCCTGAGTGGCAATTGTAGTTGTTGATGTCGCCTGAGTGGCAGTTGTAATTGTTGATGTCGCCTGAGTGGCAAAGTTGTTTGTGGATGTTGTGGTCGTGTTACTAAAATTATGAGACTTGTTGTACGACTGTTATGCACCCTTTGAATTTCGTCTTGATGCTGTGATGATTGATGAATTTTGTTATCCTTAAGGGTAGATGAGTGAGGTAGGATGCGAGCTAGTTTATCAGAGTAGCGCAGCGGAGTAGAGAGTGAGTCTGATTATTACTGCTTGAAGTTACCTGGCTGAACAAGTAGGAGGGACGGCCGCCCAAGCACTTACCGCCGGTAATCAAAGCAATAGTAATCAGCATGATAGATAGCACTAGTTGTCTAGGTGGCCTTAGAGGGAGAGTGTTGGCGTTGACAGGTGAATTTCGAGGACGAAATATTCTAAGTGGGGGAGAGTTGTAAAACCCTAAATATTTAATTAATTTATTTAATTAAGTATTTAGGAATTTAAATTAATTAAGTGGATGTAAGTTAATTATTAGAAATTATATTATTATGTGTAGGTGGCATTAGAAGATGGAGGTGCCAAAATAGATGGACTTGGGCTTAAGTGAGAAGCCCAAGCCCATGATTCTTGTCATATGCGAATTGGGCAAAGGCGCCTAGGGGTTAGGGTTTGTTGCTAGCATTAGCGAAACTTGAGAATAGAGAGAAAGAGAGGAAGTGCGCCGTAGAGGGGAGGAGAGGAGAAGAGCAAGTCGCAAGCTCCAAGGAGAAAAGAGAAGGCGTGATCCGGTTGCCGTGGTTCCGTTCGTGATCATCTCTAGAGATCCTATTCTTCAAATTCGAGGTAAGGGGAGTTCTATCGATTTCTATAATAATTCCTATGATAGATCCTAAGTAGTGGTAGCCTAGATTAGTCATGACCATGATATGTTTGTGAATTCGTGTCCTTGATTTGTGATGTATGCGTGATCTAGGCTGTGCTTAGGATGTGTGAATTTCGATGTTTTGATGGGTGGCTTTGATGATTTTACATGTGATTATGAGTAGTTGTAATATGAGTGTGATGGATTATGTGGAAATTTTGAAGAAATCGATGCGTATGTGAAATTGTGCAAAAATTTGTGTTGCTGAAAGTGCCTGGGCGCTGGGCGCCCATGGTGGTGTGCGCTGTGCAGTGTTGCTCCAGGCGCTGGGTGCCAGCGCTAGGCGCTGAGCGCCCGTGCGCGTGTGTGTGTGCGTAGCGCTGGGCGCTGGGGGCCAGCGCTGGGCGCTGAGCTCCCGTGTGCGTGTGTTGTGTGCTGCGCCAAGGCGTTGGGCGCTGATCGCCCGGGTGTGTGCGTGCGTGTGTTAACTTTTGCTAGGCGCTGGGTGCCCATGGCGCCAGTTTTTCAGGATGTCCCAAAATGTTTTCGAAAACTGTTTTCGCTATATCTTTTGACTCGGACATCCGTTTTGAACGTTTCAAAAAGCGTTGTGAAGCATTTTCAGTTGTCTATCTGTGTGTCCCATTTTTAAAAATAAAGACTTATTATTTCTGAAGGTTGTTGGGGCGCCCCAAGTGGCTGTTCCCGGTGATCGTTGCTGTGACAATAAAAAGATGTTCTGGGTGTCTTTAAAAATTCTCTTTTGCGTATGGCCAGTGGTTTTAACGATTTAGTGTCAAAAATGATGATTTTGACGATGATGCCCCTAGTGGCTAGTTAAATGACTGTTTTGCCCTTAGCGGCTAATATTATTTATAATGACGTGTAAAAGACTGTTTTGCTCTTAGTGGCTAATATTATTTATAATGACGTGTAAAAGACTGTTTTGCCCTTAGTGGCTAATATTATTTATAATGACATGTAAAAGACTGTTTTGCCCTTGGTGGCTAATATTATTTATAAGGAAGTGTAAATGACTGTTTTGCCCTTGGTGGCTAATATTATTTATAATGACGTGTAGAAGACTGTTTTGCCCTTGGTGGCCAATGTTAATTATAATGACGTGTAAATGACGATGATGCCCTCGGTGGCTAGTAAATGACGTTTTTGCCCTCAGTGGCTGATGTTTGAGTTGATGATATTTATGTATAAGTGACGATGAAACCCAGTGACGTTTAAGGCCCGAAAGGCTAAGTGATGATAAGGTCTAAAAGGCCAAGTGACGTTGTTGTGTAATTGTGAATTGGCAGGTGCTGTGCCTCTTATTTGGCAAACCGGTAAGTGACGGGTCACATAGTTGACTGTGATTTGGGTAATTGTGTATTTGTGTGTTTGTGAGTGGTGCATGTCATAGTGTCTCATGCCCCATATGCATAAACCCAGTGACGTTTTTGAGGCCCATGTGGCTAAGTGACGATGAGGCCTTAATGGCTAAGCGACGTTTGTGAAAAGGTACCTCATGCATATGCCTGCGAGTGGGTTGCATTTCATATGCCTACATGACATAGTGATGAGTTATTGTAGTGATGTGATCGATGATTGTGATGTGATTATTTATGAGTTATTGTAGTGATGTGATCGATGATTGTGATGTGATTATTTATGAGTTATTGTAGTGATGTGATTGATGATTGTGATGTGCTTATTTTAGAGATGTGACTTGACTTATTATTTATCATATGATTTATTATATGAATTGAATTGGACTCACCCTTCTGTTTGAATGTTACCCCTATGTGGTAACGTGCAGGTGATCGCGAGTGAAGGACTAGGTACCTTCACTAATTCGAGTCGGGTCGTCTGCTCTGATTATGTAACACTAGGGGGGAATGAATGTTGTTTAAGTCATTATGACTGTTGTGGTTATTGGAATGTAGTATTGCAAGCCTGGCATAGTTGTAATGCCTTTTATGATTAAACTGTTGGATTTTGGATGCGAAGTTGTAATTTAATTGATAATGACGTTTTGAAGTTATTATAAGACTGTTTTCGAAAAGCGAGTTATTTGAAGTGTGACATCCCTTGTGGCGTAATTAAATTTTGAAAACTCTGATATTTTTATTAAACAAATTACCGGGTAGAAAAGGGGTGTTACATTAGTGGTATCAGAGCAATGGTTGGTCCGTCCGGCCATGTCATCGAGTCGTTGTGTCAGATAGTGACCAACTGTTGTCTTTCAGTGCTGACCATTGTTTATGTTGCAGGTACGCCAAAAGTTTCCATCGATAAGTGAACTAGTGGGGGAGATGTCCCTACTAGTGTTGTGTGCCTTATTGTGTTTTCGGTGTGTGAATTGCGTTTGTGGGTTGTGGTCCTTATTGTTGACCTCCTTGCTGCGTGTTTCTAAATGGTATGCTCTGTTGTTTAAATGCGCACATGTGTTTTGGTTGGTATTGAGCTCGGTGTACCCTGCATCATATTCAAATTAATTGCCGCTTGTTGTAAAATATTAGATTGACTTTCACTCAGATGCTCTTGTAATTGATGTTTGTTGTTAGATGTTGACTTGACATGTATTCGCATGCTCATGCATTTGTAAAGTATAATATTACATGCTCACCATCCTGAGTTGGTTGTCCCTTGAGTGTGAACAAACATGATTGCATTTTAAAATGGTAATTACAGCCTATGTTGCTTGACTGACCTTGTCATGTGTGTCTGCTGTGCCTGTATGCTACTGATAGCTTACCTTGTTGCATGTTACCCTCCTATGTTGCTTTGTCCGAACTGTCTTAAGTAGTCGACGGTAAGCCTCTGTGAGAAGTCTTGTGCAATGTGATTTGATGTTTGGAAACCAAATGCGTTGTAAAATTATTTTATGGACTATTTTAAGTTGTTACTGCACTAATAGCTACCGTGGTGTTTTAATCACTACAAGTGAAAATGTTTTCATTCAAGTGTACTAATTTGGTCCTCAACTCTTTTGGAAAATTGCGACCGGATGTAAATATTTTAGCTGAGAACTACCACATCATTGAGTTACTATTTTGACTTGCCTAATTTCCTCTAGGTGTAACCTTGCGTGCCGGAGTTTTATGACAAAATCTCTTGGTTGTTACTTATGGATTTCTATCATGTGGTTTTGAAAATCTAAAAGTAAAGTGATTTCTGAAAGTGCTTTTGAACGTCCATTAAACACTTTTACGGCTGGATGCCGAGATTAGCATTGAAAATCACTTTTATAAACGATTCGGATTTTGTTTTAGCGGTTGCACTCTTGCGATATGCGTTACGTGGTTTTAAAAATCTTAAGACTTAGAAATGTGCATTTTGGACGCTTGTGCACTGGGGCCGAATTAACTAATTACTGTAAATGTTAATATAACTATTCTTTTGGGCTGACTAGTTATAAAAAGGTTTTATATGTTAACCGTGTTCCTGTGTACTTAGTTGATAATGTTTCGTGGATTATCCTGAGCTATTTGCTATTGCTGTTTTATTTAAATAATTGTTGCTGTTTCCTAAGGCCGCTGTCAGTGCTTTCAAGAATAACTGTTACTGTCCCTACTTTTGCACACTGCTGCTATTTTTATGAGTTGTGCCTAATTCGATTGTTAACCGTTGCCGGTGCCTTAGTGCCCGATTGTGTGACTGAGTTGTTAATATTGTTGTTGTCGATGATGTTGCTCTGTTGTTGGTTTTTAGTTGTTGATGTCGCCTGAGTGGCAATTGCAGCTGTTGATGTCGCCTGAGTGGCAATTGTAGTTGTTGATGTCGCCTGAGTGGCAATTGTAGTTGTTGATGTCGCCTGAGTGGCAGTTGTAATTGTTGATGTCGCCTGAGTGGCAAAGTTGTTTGTGGATGTTGTGGTCGTGTTACTAAAATTATGAGACTTGTTGTACGACTGTTATGCACCCTTTGAATTTCGTCTTGATGCTGTGATGATTGATGAATTTTGTTATCCTTAAGGGTAGATGAGTGAGGTAGGATGCGAGCTAGTTTATCAGAGTAGCGCAGCGGAGTAGAGAGTGAGTCTGATTATTACTGCTTGAAGTTACCTGGCTGAACAAGTAGGAGGGACGGCCGCCCAAGCACTTACCACCGGTAATCAAAGCAATAGTAATCAGCATGATAGATAGCACTAGTTGTCTAGGTGGCCTTAGAGGGAGAGTGTTGGCGTTGACAGGTGAATTTCGAGGACGAAATATTCTAAGTGGGGGAGAGTTGTAAAACCCTAAATATTTAATTAATTTATTTAATTAAGTATTTAGGAATTTAAATTAATTAAGTGGATGTAAGTTAATTATTAGAAATTATATTATTATGTGTAGGTGGCATTAGAAGATGGAGGTGCCAAATTAGATGGACTTGGGCTTAAGTGAGAAGCCCAAGCCCATGATTCTTGTCATATGCGAATTGGGCAAAGGCGCCTAGGGGTTAGGGTTTGTTGCTAGCATTAGCGAAACTTGAGAATAGAGAGAAAGAGAGGAAGTGCGCCGTAGAGGGGAGGAGAGGAGAAGAGCAAGTCGCAAGCTCCAAGGAGAAAAGAGAAGGCGTGATCCGGTTGCCGTGGTTCCGTTCGTGATCATCTCTAGAGATCCTATTCTTCAAATTCGAGGTAAGGGGAGTTCTATCGATTTCTATAATAATTCCTATGATAGATCCTAAGTAGTGGTAGCCTAGATTAGTCATGACCATGATATGTTTGTGAATTCGTGTCGTTGATTTGTGATGTATGCGTGATCTAGGCTGTGCTTAGGATGTGTGAATTTCGATGTTTTGATGGGTGGCTTTGATGATTTTACATGTGATTATGAGTAGTTGTAATATGAGTGTGATGGATTATGTGGAAATTTTGAAGAAATCGATGCGTATGTGAAATTGTGCAAAAATTTGTGTTGCTGAAAGTGCCTGGGCGCTGGGCGCCCATGGTGGTGTGCGCTGTGCAGTGTTGCTCCAGGCGCTGGGTGCCAGCGCTAGGCGCTGAGCGCCCGTGCGCGTGTGTGTGTGCGTAGCGCTGGGCGCTGGGGGCCAGCGCTGGGCGCTGAGCTCCCGTGTGCGTGTGTTGTGTGCTGCGCCAAGGCGTTGGGCGCTGATCGCCCGGGTGTGTGCGTGCGTGTGTTGCCTTTTGCTAGGCGCTGGGCGCTGGGTGCCCATGGCGCCAGTTTTTCAGGATGTCCCAAAATGTTTTCGAAAACTGTTTTCGCTATATCTTTTGACTCGGACATCCGTTTTGAACGTTTCAAAAAGCGTTGTGAAGCATTTTCAGTTGTCTATCTGCGTGTCCCATTTTTAAAAATAAAGACTTATTATTTCTGAAGGTTGCTGGGGCGCCCCAAGTGGCTGTTCCCGGTGATCGTTGCTGTGACAATAAAAAGATGTTCTGGGTGTTTTTAAAAATTCTCTTTTGCGTATGGCCAGTGGTTTTAACGATTTAGTGTCAAAAATGATGATTTTGACGATGATGCCCCTAGTGGCTAGTTAAATGACTGTTTTGCCCTTAGCGGCTAATATTATTTATAATGACGTGTAAAAGACTGTTTTGCTCTTAGTGGCTAATATTATTTATAATGACGTGTAAAAGACTGTTTTGCCCTTAGTGGCTAATATTATTTATAATGACGTGTAAAAGACTGTTTTGCCCTTGGTGGCTAATATTATTTATAAGGAAGTGTAAATGACTGTTTTGCCCTTGGTGGCTAATATTATTTATAATGACGTGTAGAAGACTGTTTTGCCCTTGGTGGCCAATGTTAATTATAATGACGTGTAAATGACGATGATGCCCTCGGTGGCTAGTAAATGACGTTTTTGCCCTCAGTGGCTGATGTTTGAGTTGATGATATTTATGTATAAGTGACGATGAAACCCAGTGACGTTTAAGGCCCGAAAGGCTAAGTGATGATAAGGTCTAAAAGGCCAAGTGACGTTGTTGTGTAATTGTGAATTGGCAGGTGCTGTGCCTCTTATTTGGCAAACCGGTAAGTGACGGGTCACATAGTTGACTGTGATTTGGGTAATTGTGTATTTGTGTGTTTGTGAGTGGTGCATGTCATAGTGTCTCATGCCCCATATGCATAAACCCAGTGACGTTTTTGAGGCCCATGTGGCTAAGTGACGATGAGGCCTTAATGGCTAAGCGACGTTTGTGAAAAGGTACCTCATGCATATGCCTGCGAGTGGGTTGCATTTCATATGCCTACATGACATAGTGATGAGTTATTGTAGTGATGTGATCGATGATTGTGATGTGATTATTTATGAGTTATTGTAGTGATGTGATCGATGATTGTGATGTGATTATTTATGAGTTATTGTAGTGATGTGATTGATGATTGTGATGTGCTTATTTTAGAGCTGTGACTTGACTTATTATTTATCATATGATTTATTATATGAATTGAATTGGACTCACCCTTCTGTTTGAATGTTACCCCTATGTGGTAACGTGCAGGTGATCGCGAGTGAAGGACTAGGTACCTTCACTAATTCGAGTCGGGTCGTCTGCTCTGATTATGTAACACTAGGGGGGGAATGACGTTGTTTAAGTTACTTATGATTGTTGTTGTTGGATTTTCCGCTGTGAAGTTGTATTTTAATTGACAATGACGTTTTGAAAGTATTATAAGGCTGTTTTCCAAAAGCGAGTAATTTGGCGTGTGGTGTTTAACGAAGTAAGTGTGACATCCCTTGTGATGTAACTAAAATTTGAAACTCTGATTTTTACGCTAATAAATTAACGGGTAGAAAAAGGGGTGTTACAAGCTTGAGCATAAACACGTTGGTACCACATTATCACCCTCAAGCTCTATTAAAGTTCCTTCTTATAGCATTGTAACTATGACTCTGTTGCGCTACTCTGGTAATCTACCTTGTATCTACAAGCATTGGTCATATTCTCCCTCCCTCGGTAACATCCCCAATTTAGCTAATTTAACTTATTTAAATTAGCAAGGAGTCATAATTAATTAATTAGCCAAAATAAGTATGATTAGCATAAATTGTTATTATGAGATAGTCATCATGGATTAAATAAATAAATTGTGTGTTGGTTGTTTAATTATATGGAGCATGGGAATTATTGAAGGATTGAGTGATTAGTTAAAGTGAGAGTAAATAAGTGAGGGGCAGTTTGGTCTTTTCCCCCACTTAAATGAGTTGCCTTCAGCTGAACCCAAAAACATAAAACACTTCATTTTTCCAGAATTAAGAAAAGAGAGGAAAGTTGAGAGAGAGAGCGTGAGAAGTCGAGAGAGAGTGAAGAAGAAGAGTGAAATCCCAACTCAAATCTTCATGCATGTGTGAGATTTTTGTACCAATCCTTCCCATTTCTCTTCCTCTTTCCATTGATACTAATTTCAGTAGCCCTTCTTCCATTTAGCTCACTTCACCAATTCGAAATTCAAAGCTCCAAGTTGACCAAAAATGGAGCTATTGCCTTGCATGTTACTTTTTGGACATTGAGGCTAGCTTAGGCCTTTAGGAAGTTCAAGGTTCATTTTTGAAGCCCAATAGCAAGCTACACTGTTGATTTGAGTAGTTGGAGAGAAATTTCAGTAGCGGGGGCTCGATTTGGTTGCTATTTCGAAGTTTGATCGGGTCCGGGACGAGTTCGTGACACTTTGAAGCGGTTAAGTTCACGAAGTTTCGGTGTTTGTGCGATTTTCATCGCCATCGGTGAGTTCTATACTCGCTTAGGGATGTCATGTTTGCTGCTGAGCTTGCATGTCTCGAGTCAACGCATTTTACGTTTTGTACCGAAAAGAATCGAGTTAAAAACCTTAATTTCAAACTATCGTATTATTTGTACTTGTTTGATTGCTGAATGTGATTGACTAGATTGGATATGTTTGCTGTTATGTACTTTTTTGTGTGCATATAAGATTTGGGTCTCGATTGGAATGAATTTTGGAATCGGAACGGAATGGAAAATTACATGAAAAACTGTTTTCTGGAAAACTGATGGAGACACACGAATTGGGTGCCTCTATGCACGGATCGTGCGCCCCCATCTGTTACTTGTGCGCAAAAGGTTTTAAATGCGCACGGGTCGTGCGTTTTCACGCATGGACCGTGCCAGTTCTGTAAGTTTTCTAAAAATTTTATGAAATGCGCTTGGGTTGTGCGCCTACATGCACGGACCATGCGAAAGCTTCTGTTCCCCTACTTCAAAGTACACTTTAGTCCATTCCAAATGATTCCAAGTTCCTTCTAATCAATTCCCCAAGGTTTCCCAAAGATGGAAATGTATTAATATCATGAAATTGAGTATGTTTGGGATAAAACTCCTAAGTTATGAAAGTGAAAAAAAACCGTACATTAGTAAACGCGGGTGTACACAAGCCAAGTTAAGATAAACAACTAAGAGTCAAATCAAGTCATGTTAGTTCAAGTCAAGAAAAATCAAGTCAAGTTACCTTCCCTTGTGGAAAGGAAGAAAATGGCATACACATAATAAAATGTGTATATCAAGGGTGACGACCCTAAGGATTAGCATACTAGGGGAGGGGAAGTCATGAGCCCCAAAACCTAGGCCCCATGAGGTTTTCCCACTAATTACCGGTTAGTGGATTGGGTTCATCAAAAGCCGAAGAAATAACTGAATAAGGTGGCTCGAGGTGTTGTGCTAAGTTAAAGAAAAGATAAGACATGTTATGTAGTCTCTTATTAGGGCTACATCAAGAAAGAAATGTAAAACGTAGTCGCTTATTAGGGCTACGAGTTTGAAGAAAATATATGTCCACATGGTCGCTTATTAGGGCCATGAGTTCAAGTATAAATCATAATTGAACCGCTAAGAGTTAGTGAGGGGTCTCGATAGGACTCACTGAGATAATGTTTATCTCACCCTTTTATTATTGTGGTTTTTACAGAGAAACAGGGGAAAGCAAAGGCGAAGAAGCACGGTTAGCCAGTAGGACTCTTGGGGTCATTGAAGATCTAGATTCATGTTTAGGCCTTTGCCCCTTTTGTAGTTTTTATGTTATCGATTGTATAACTATCACTGTATCAGTTGTAAATCGTTTTTGCTATTTATATTTTGGGTATTGAACACCAGGATTGTATAAGTTTTAAGTCATAAGACTTAAGCACTTTTAGTAAGTTAATGAGGTTCATGGAACCATTTGATATTTATTTATCAAAAGTTTTTAGTTGTGTTCAATATTCAATACAAGGAAGTTACTGTGATGTATGCCAAGCGGTGCATTTTGGTATTTCTACAAGCTAGAAATATCGGAGTCAGTCAGTGGAGCTACAACCGATCAATCCTGAAGCTGTTATCTCATTCACTTCTGCCAGTCATTGTCTAATCCAAGGCGCAGAAGCTTATGTCATGATGTTGTCTGCATCAACTTAGACAGGTCTAGATTTATCTTCTGTGCAAGTTGTTAATGAATTCCTAGATTTATCATGAGGTGGAGTTCTCTATAGAGTTGGTTCCGGGTTGGGCCGATTTCTATAGTTCCATATAGGATGCCCCCTTTAGAGTTGAAAGAATTGAAGACTCAACTAGAGTAGTTAATTTCAAAACAATTTATCCGACCGAGTGCCTCACCATGGGGGTGCTCCAGTATTGCCTGTCAAGAAGAAGGATGGAAGCATGAGATTATGCATCGATTATCGTCAGTTGAACAAGGTGACTATCAAGAATAAGTATCCCCTACCGAGAATTGATGATTTGCTAGACCAACTAAGGGGAGCTTCAGTGTTTTCAAAGATTGACTTAAGGTCCGGCTATCACCAAATGAGAGCTTGAGCTTTGGACATCCCGAAGACCGCTTTCCGTACTAGGTATGGAAACTACGAGTTTGTAGTGATGCCCTTCGGTTTGACCAATGCTCCAGCCATATTCATGGATTATATGAATCGGGTTTTCAATCCTTATTTGGATCAGTTTGTTGTGGTATTTATTGATGATATCTTGGTGTATTCTAAGACGATTGAGGAGCATGTCCAACATCTCCGAATTGTTCTGAACGTACTTCGAGAGAAGAAGTTGTATGCCAAGCCATCCAAGTGTGATTTCAGGATGTCTGAAGTAAAGTTTCTAGGTCATGTAATATCTCAATCCGGTGTTGCAGTGGACCCCAGTAAGATTGAAGCTATGGTAGACTGGGAACAACCATCTACAATCACTGAAGTAAGAAGTTTCTTGGGATTAGCTGGGTATTATCGGAGATTCATTCAAGGATTTTCTCAGCTAGTTCTTCCACTCACTCGGTTAACTCGCAAGGGTCAACCGTTTGTATGGGACTCTGACTGTGATGATTGTTTTGCAGAGTTGAAGAATCGTTTGGCTTCTGCACCCATCCTGATTCTTCCAAATCCGTCTATAGGATTCCAAATCTATTGTGATGCCTCTGGTAAGGGTTTAGAATGTGTCCTTATGCAGAATCAACAAGTAGTTGCTTATGCCTCCGGGCAGTTGAAGCCGCATGAAGAGAATTATCCGACTCATGACTTAGTGTAACACCCTTTTCTCCCCGGCAAATTATTTAATAAAATCAGAGTTTCAAAAATCGTTTTCAACAAGGAAACGGATGCTACATTTTCCAACTTAAAAGCAAGAAGTGGACATAATAAGGTCGCTTGTAAAGACAGATACATAGCACTTTAAAAACAAGTCAAACTTCATTTAACTACGCAGCGGAAATTCAAAATCCAACATAACGACATAAGAATAGAAAACAACGTTCATCCCCCCGAGTGCTACGTATAAGAGCGACGACACCGACTCGATCAAACGAAGGTAAGCAGCCTTCATTCGTGATTACCTGCACGTTACCAACATAGAGGGTAACATTCAAACAGAAGGGGTGAGATATCCAACACTATAATAAGACATATGAAAAGCAGTATATAAGTTAGAATCAGGACATCTCAATCGTCACTTCACAGAAAACAGCAACAACTACAACGACAATAGCAACAGTAACGACAGCAACATCAACTGTAATACATCAACTATGATACATCGGCAGTAACGATAATCAACAACGTGTGATCAAACCACTCATCAACATGAAAACGGGCCATCAGCGGTACCCTCAACAAAATACAAATGGGCCATCAGCGGTACCCTCAACACAACAATTTTGCGCCATTCAGCGATACCCTTAACAAAATACAAATCGATTGAATATGCCACATGAATGTGAAATGTGACTCAACTTCAGGGCCACCGCCCTATAATGCATGTGGTACCATAATCCAGCCAATAAATAGAGGCTTCCAACGAAAATCCATGCCAAAAGAGGCAATCCAACGTGTGGAGACTAACTCCAGGGCCACCGCCCTATATGCAAATGATATGCATGCGACGCAAAGGTGAACGCACAGACAATCAATGCCGGTAGCAATATATTATCAAAACAATGACACAAAACTCAACATTGGCCATAGGCCTACAACACAAAATCCATGCTGATAAATAAAGGCAATCCAACGTGCACATCATCAACCAACAACATCTAGGCCAATAAACAGCAACAGCAATAAACAACAACAGCATAAACAACAACAACATAAACAGCAACAGCAATAAAACAGCAACAACAATAAAACAGCAACAGCAATAAACAGCAATAGCAATAAACAACAACAACAATAAACAGCAACAACATAAACAGCAACAGCAATAAAACAGCAACAGCAATAAAACAGCAACAGCAATAAACAGCAATAGCAATAAATAGCAAATAGCAACAGCAACAACAAACGACAAACAATCTAGGGCAGCCGAACTGGCGCCCATGGCATTTAACAACTTAAGCAATCCATTGACAACTTAACAATCTAACCAACATTTAACACTTATTGACTCAACTTGACAATTGGCCAACAGTTTACCACTTAACGACTTATCCAACATTTAACCTACAATTAACAACTTAAAGGCTTAATCAACATTTAACCAACAATTAACAATTTAATGACTTAATCAACATTTAACCAACAATTAACAACTTAATGACTTAATCAACATTTAACCAACAATTACCAATTCAATGACTTAATCAACATTTAACCAACAATTACCAATTTAAATACTTAATCAACATTTAACAAACAATTAATTGTGGCTGTAGTTAAGTCGTGTTAAGTTAGGAATTGAACGGAACAAGTGACGGAATCGAACGAAATAGCTAATTTCGCTAAAACGGGAAAATTTTCAAAGTTGTCAAACAGGCCCGGACCGTGCGCCCATAGGCCCGGACCGTGCGCCTGGGTCTGATACTCACGTTCCAAATTTTTTTTGCAGTGCGCCCGGACCGTGCGCCAACGAGCCCGGACTGGGCCCCTACTTCTGTCACCGTTTTTAAAACACGTTTAATGCTATTCCTTTTGATTCAAACCTCTCCCAATCCCTTCCTTAACCCTTCCTATATTGATAATTGAAAACTTTGATTCCTCGAATCATTTATTTTTCATGATGCAAAATGAATAATATTGTGAAGGGGTACGAAAGAACTCATTGAGATTTGTAATCTCACCGTTTTTATGTGGTGTTTTCAGATATACAGGGCAAAGCAAAGCAGACTGAGGAGAAGTAACGGATGTGCTTGCTACTCAGTTTGATGGAAGATCCCTTTTGAGATCTTTATGTTATATTGTCTAATTTTCCCTCTCATGTATTTTTGGACCTAAATCCTTGCATAATTGTCAAGGTCATGTGGTTTTTTTTTATAACCCTGTCTTGTAGTTGGACCGTAGTTATGTTATTGTATGGAATTTGTACCTATGAAGTACTTATTTCGGATTTGTATTTGAGAAAATTTTATCTCAAAGCTATGTAAAGTGGTTTCAGGCTTTAGTTTCATTTTGGTCCAACTGTATGAGCAGGTTATACTCTGATTTATTATGAGTATGTTAATGCTTTTTGTTCACCTAGTTGTGATCTTAAGGTGTTACAGGGTCATGAATCGGAGCTGGGACTTGGATGGTGTCGTCTGGAAGGGTGGCAGCAATGCCTTCCCGAGTGTCTTCGGGTTGGGGTTGTACCGCGACAATGCTTTGGACCCGGGGTCTACCTCTGGGTGCCATGGGAATGCAGGAGAGAATTCTTAAGAGGTTGAGATGAGATGAAAGCTAGACAGGTCCCACTATGGTCACCAATGTTCTGTACCTTGCAGTGTTGTAGAGACTGCAGTTGGTAGGTCTCCTGTTGTCCAAGTAGAGTATCAGAATGATCCCGGGTGGGATACATGCGATGCCACTCCAACACTCAAGTCAGTATTGAGAATAGAAGAGTGTAGTAGGGAATGGGAATGTACCTCTTTTTGGCAATGTGTGCCAGTATTTAGAGGGATCCGTGCTGGCTCTGAGCCGTTGGTTCGATCGAGTGAATCTGAGCCATTGAGGCATGATAGTCATAAATGGGCTAATTTATTGTGGATATGGGTCCAAGCTATTGGCTGACCCAGGTCCAATTGCTGGAGTGGGTCTCTTGAACCAGTCCAGAACAATAATAATAATAATAATAATAATAATAATAATAGTAATAATAATAATAATAATAGTAATAATAATAATAATAATAATAATAATAATAATAATAATTGTTTGTTTACTAACTCTTACCTCGGTTTATTTTTATTTTTGTTTTTACTATATATCTTATTATTATTTTGGTAGAACTATTATTATTGTTGTTATTATAGTTATTATTATTGTTATTATTATTATTATGTAGAAATTTGTTATTTAAATTTAGGGGTTTGAAAGATATATTCCCTAATTGAATATCTTATTATGTTGTTATTTACACCGTGAAAGATAGATTCCCTATTCCTCTAATTGAAGATCTTATGTGTAACATCCCTAATTTTCTAAAGACTCGTACTATGATACCTAAGACCGATTAATTATTTGTGGGAATAATTGGTCGTGTCTCGGGGATTTATGTGACGGGAAAATTATCAAGAAAACCTATTCTCCATTAAAGGGTGGCCTATTCATTGTAAAATGAGGAATCGGACCCGAAGGGCAAATCTGTCTTTTCACACCCCTAGTTATTAAAATATAATTATGAAGGTTATAATTATTTACGAACCGAAAGAATTGAGGAATTTCGGATCGGAACCGGATTAATCGAGAGGTTTTGTACCGAAGAGAAAATTTGACACCTAACCTATGACTTAATGGGCTAGGGGTAGTTTGGTCTTTTCCCCATCATTTAAACCCCCCAGCCCATATACCCACCTGACCAGCCTCACCCTCACACTTAGTCACCCCTCATTTCAGAAAGAAAGGAGCAAAAGCTGAAAATAAGAAAGAAAGGAGAAGGAGGGGGCGTGGAGGAGGAGAAGAGGAGGAAGGAGGGACTCATCTCAAATCCTTGTTGCATGTAAGTGGTTTTTCTTCCATCCCACTCCATTTTCAATTCTGAATCCAATGAGCCTATTTTTTGAAGTCTGATTCTACTCCTATCCCTTGCTCCATTTTCGAAGCTTGAAGCTCCAAGGGTGAAGACAATGGAGTTTTGAGCTGCCACTTCCTTTGCATGTTTAGTTTTGCTAACTAAGAGGGGGAAATCTCAAGCTTGCATTTCGATTTGGAGAAAGTTGTGGAAGATTTGGGTTGCTGTTTCAGTTTGAGAGAAAGGAAGCCATCATCCTCATTCGAATTCAGTTTCTAAGCGGGGATAGTTCGTTGTTTTCGGTTCGACGATTTCGTCTCTCGGCCCAACTCTCGGACTTCGGTGTAAAGGTGAGTTCTACTCACGGATTAGGGACATTTTCGTGTATTCTGAAAACTATGTTTGTTTCAAATAATAAGGCAATCATTCCGTTTTCGAAAGACTTAGAACCGAAAAGCGTTTTTGAGTCAAAACGGTGTTTTACGGTTTAATGAGAGTTTTGATTAAATCGTTGAAATGAAATAACTTATATTTATATTCTGGAATAGTTGGAATTTTTTTGAGTTTCAGGTGATCGAAATTAGAAATCGAATTGGGCGAGAACGGAGAGCGAAAATGAGAAATATGTGAAATTTTGGTAACAGACACAGGTCGCACGGACCGTGCGCCCCTGGGCACGGATTGTGTGCCTGCTTCGGGTTGGATGAATTGGAAATAAAACGGGACGCACGGGTCGTGCGCCCCTGGGCACGGATCGTGCGCCCCTTTCGGTTTTGCTGGGTGATTTTAATAAATCACGCACGGGTCGTGCGCCCCTGGGCACGAACCGTGCGTGAGCTTCTGTTACCGACTTCCGTTTTCTCGTTTTGTCGCTCCGTTTGATTCCGAACCTTTTCTAATCTCTTTTTCAATCATTTAAAAAGGGATTGCCTTACTGAAAACCTCATTTTGAACTTGTTCAACTCATAATTTTGAAAAAGAGCTTTGAAAGCCCATTTGATCGAAAAACTGAAACCCTAGTACGCGTGTGAGTACACCGACTTATGGATTGACTAAATATATATGTTTATATATGTCAAATGAAAGTGATTATAATGCCGGAGGTCTAAATTATGAATTCCTCAAAACGGGTTATAGATCGAAAAGATATAAATTATCTAATGAGCTTATGTGATTGATCCTTTGGTGATCAAAATGAAAAAGAAGATATAAATTATCTAACTCTCGAGAATATGATGCATATTGTCATACGTATTGCATTGGGTGACGACCTGACAAGTAGCATACTAGGGAGGGTAGTCATGACCCCTTACCTAGGCCCTGAATGTGTTTTGGCGTGGTCAACTCATGGGTTGTTGTTAGGACTTTTGGCAAGTATACCAATTGTCGTTGCAAGTTATAAAATACGGTAAGTAACCGGTCGATTCCACAGGGATTGCGCGTTGACAACAATAGTAAAATTGTAAATTCTTAGATTGTAAAGGTTTGGTATTTTGAGTAATCAGTAACAGTACAAACGTGAATTAATAATACGAGAAAAACGACTAGGGATCGAATCCTCTCACCTCGCCTATCACATGATCCTTAGCCAATTCAAGTTAATTATGCAATTTCTAGATTCAATTCACTAATTAAGGTCAAGGGCAATTCCTTGCCTCAAGACCCCTATTACCCTAAGAGTGACCCTAATTCCTTAGGTGAGACATGCCAAAGGGTAATGCATTACGATTGAGAATTTTACACGAATTCACCTAAGCCATCACATATCCCTATGCTGATTACTAGCAGATGATCTAATTACCCAATTTCCAGCTACTAATTCATATTCCTATGCAATCACTAGCCTAGATCATCACAATTATCATATGTAATTGAAAAGCATTAAGAACATAGGTATTTAGACAAAGTAAATCGAATAACAACTAAATTGACTAGAACAATGGTTCACATGATAGGGTTGGGAGATTCATCTCTCCCTAATCTAAGCAAATTAGTTACAATCCATCCTAAGAGTAAAAACCAACATAAAATAGAAAACAAACATAAAGGAAGACATTAGAACCTTCAATCCCTTGTTCCCAAGTGGTGAGAAGGCCCCAAAATCGCACCCTTTAGCTACTCCAAAATGTGGCTCAGATCCCCAGACGAAGTCCCCAGGAAAAACGCTGAAACTGCTTTAAAATCCCTAATTTTCACGCACCATCGCGACGCGGCCCGTGCCCGTCGCGTCGCGAAATAAGACAGAAGCATCTGGCTTCGCAAAATTGCTCCGGGTCGTGTCGCGAACCCTCCTGGTCGTGACGCGAAATAGGACAGAAACATCTGGCTTTGCAAAATTCCTCCTGGTCGCGTCGCGAACCCTCCTGGTCGCGACGCGATATTGAACAGAAATCAAATCCCTCCATTTTGCTGCATTTCCGGGCAAGTGTCTGGTTCGCCGAATGATGCCACAACCAATTAGAGGTCTTCAAGTCCAATTTAGCTCCAAAAGTGAAGGAATTACTTACAAATGAACTTCCTACTACAATTATCTAAAACTAGACTAAATCCCCAGATAATGACTGTGATACAATGAAAAACCTGCACAATTGGTCCTAAAAATGCATAACTTACATCATATGATTGAGAGTCAACACAACCCCAAACTTAAACTTTTGCTTGTCCTCAAGCAAACAATCAATTCAGACTGTGGCTGTTTTTTTTTCTATTTAGCTGTTACATATAATACATCAACCTTAAACACATCAGCACATCAACTATCATCATCAACCTAATACAGTGGCAGGACAACTGAATTGGAAATACCGAATCATAAGCAGGCAGCATTCTCAAGTTTTCTCTGTACGCACATCTCACCAGTGTTTCACTCTTGAGGTGTTTCGGGTATTCACTCAATTCACAGTACCTGCATCATTGTTTCATAGGCTTGACAGAGTTCTATATCATTCTATACAAATGAAATGCATACACACATATTGAGGACTTTAAGGGTTATAGCGGGGCTTAGGTAAGGGTGGATACATTCGGATAAGTAGGTTGCACTTGGAGTTAGGCCTACCTCTCTTTTTGTCAATTTCACGCAATTCACTTACTCACCCATTTTCCCAAAGCATTTAACAAAACAAGAGAAGGATTTTATTTATTTATTTATTTTCTCTTTTTTTTTTGATGTATATATATACATATATATATTTTTTTTCTTGTTCCTTCTCTTGTATACCACCCCAAACTTATATTGTTGCTATTCCACGAGCAACCCCAAACTTAAAAATTTCCCCACTCTCACAGCTTTTGTTACCTAACTCCAAGTTAAGAATTAACTAGGCTATGATTTTCAGAGAAACAGGATACAATTTTTTTAACAATAGGCTCAGAGGGGCTAGCAGAGGATAAACATTAATTAGGTGTGGTTTGAAAGGCTCAGGGGTGCCAAAAGAAATGCCTCAGTGTGTATGAAAATCAAATGCAAAAACAATTAAGCACAATGTCAAGTTCTGCAGACTAATGCTGGCAAGGAATACACACAATATATATAAGAACGTGTTTAGGCTCAAACCTCACAGTTGGGATCGTAGAGATGGAACTTGAGAGATGCTGCTCACAGATGATAAAGAACTTCCGCAACGTTTGTCATGACCCCTGCTATTACTTGATGATAACACTTGAAGTGCGAGTGTCAAAAGGAAAAATGCAAACATGCGACCCCAAATGCCACACATCATCACTATTGAAGCTGCTTTAACAAAACAAAAACAAAATATAGGGCAGTGGTGCCCCAATATCACAGAAAAAGTTATAATAATAAGTACAGACCAAAGTGCGAAATATAGTCAGAATGGGGTACAATAAAGTACTACAAATGGTAAGTGGCTCTCACCAGTGGGTTGCCTCCCACTAAGCGCTTCTTTAACGTCACTAGCTTGACGGTTGTCAGAGGATGACTCAGTCTGGCTCAGGTGGAGAACTCAGCCTCTCCAATGCCTCTTTAAATTATTCTTGGGTACACTTTCCTTTCAGGTTGCCGTTCCTCTTGCTAGATGATGCATGAGAGGAATGTAGCAGAGGATCCACAGACATACCCACAGCTTTTTTAGAATCTTTCGATACTATAAGAGAGTTCTCAAGGGATGAGTGGGGGCGAATTCTGTTTGCAACCATGGGATCAGGCGCCTCACTACCACAATACCCTTGTTTTTCCTTCTCTGGGCATATGGACTTTAGCTCATTAAAATTCACAGCTTCATCTTGGACTCTCAAGGTCAAGGTTCCATCTGCCATGTCAACTTCAGCTCTACTAGTTGCTAGGAAGGGTCTTCCCAAAATCAACGGGGTGTCATTGTCTTCATCCATGTCAAGAACCACAAAATCCACTGGGAAGAGGAATTTGTCAACCTTTACCAAGACATCTTCGACAACCCCCCAAGGATACCTTATAGACCGATCCGCAAGTTGCAACGTCATGTTGGTCGGTTTCACCTCCCCTCCGCCAAGTTTTTCCCACATAGCCAAGGGCATCAGATTAATGCTTTCCCCTAAGTCAGAAAGAGTCTTGTCTATGGTTACACCACCAATTGCACAAGGCATGGTGAAGCTCCCGGCATCTTTCAACTTAGGAGGCAGTTTTCTTTGAATAATGGCACTACACTCAGCTGTCAAGGCCATTGTCTCATCTCCCTTGAACTTCCTTTTCTTTGTCAACAACTCCTTCATGAACTTGGCATAAACCGGCATTTGCTCAAGTGCCTCTGCAAAAGGTATGTTGATTTGAAGGCGTTCGAAAATATCCATAAACTTGGAGAACTGCTCATCTTTCTGATCCTTCTTGCTCCTTTGAGGGTATGGCAACCTTATGTATGAAGGAATTTCTTTGGGCTTCTCGTCTACATGCAAATTTTCATTAAACAAATTTTCTTTTTGGTTAGACTTCACGGCTCCCTCAAATTTTTTTTTAACTCATTTTCAACACCTTCATTTTTCTTTGTCAACTCCTCCCTCAACACCTCAGTTTCACCGCTTCCTTCTCTAGGCTTGGGTGTGGGCACTTCAGCAGGGTTCAGCTCTCTACCACTTCTCAATGAAATAGCATTACAAATTTCCTGTTGAATGTTGTGACTAGTACTAGCAGAAGAGAGCTTGTTATATGCTTCTGTAAGTTTCTTTGACAACTCCCCAACTTGACCCTCTAAGTTCTTCATAGCATTTTCATGGTTTTTCTCCATACCCTTCATAGCTTGCTCTAGAGATTGGAAGGTGTTCTTGATCAATTGCATGCACTGTGTCAGAGCATCGTCCAAATAAGTTCCTTGGTCATGAACTTGCATTGCTTGAGCAGTTGCTGGAGTTTGAGACCTCACTTCCAAAGCAGCAGCCACTTGTTGGGTGAGAGATTCAATTTGAAGCGACATTAGCTTTTGTTGAGCCAAAATTTCACTATTAGTGTCCAACTCCAACATACCCTTTGTAACTACAGCTCCACAGTCATTTTGCATACTGTACTCATTTGAACTCATGTCCTCCACTAGCTGTTTGGCTTCCTCCCAAGTTTTAGTATCCAAAGAGCCTCCTGCCGAAGCATCTAACATCATCCGGGTTTGAGGGTGCAATCCATAACAGAAGGTTTGCATCTGCAGAAAATCTTCTATGCCATGCCCAGGACATTTCAGAACTGACAACTTGAATCTTTCCCAGGAATCATACAATGACTCGGAATCCCCTTGTGAAAAGTTGAAGATTTCAGTTCTCTTCTTGATGAACTTGGAGATAGGGAAGAATCGTTCTAGGTACTTGTTTTCAAGATCACTCCAAGCATTGACAGTTCCTGGAGGGATAGTGTTCAGCCAATCTTTTGCCCGGCCTGTTAGAGTGAATGGAAACAGGCGCACTTTCTTGGAGTTTTCATCAACCCCCTCAGGATAGGTGGTTTCACAAATCTCATGGAAATGGGAGAGGTGTTGGATGGGGTCTTCAGCATCTGACCCTACAAACTGCTCTGATTTTAGTGCAGTGAGAACAGAAGACTTAATGTCAGAGGTAGCGGCCCATGCTGGTCGGAATGTGTAAGCCTGGACGCCCTGATTTCTCCTCCCAAAGTCATTGAGAATGCGTCTTGTGAGTGGGATTCCGGCCATAACTTCCTCTTGCCTTGGTTCATCTTCCGGAATGGAGGTTGCAGTTGAGTGTACCTGGGACCCTCCTTTGGCTTGTTGCCTTGCTAGTTTAGCTTTCTTCCGGTCTGCCTTTTCTGCTTTCTCAATCACGGGGTTAAACAACAATTCTTGCGAATTTTGCCCCCGCGTAAACAACTTCTCTGCAACACTTAAACAAACCGTCAACAAGTCCAACACAATAACTAAGTATCTAGACAGAGAAATTAGACTCAACATTTTAAATGAAATAAAATAAACAGTAATCAACAAAACATAAAATTAAATACTAAGAATTAAACAACTAAAATAATAAATAAAAATTTAACAAAAGACTAAAAAGAATATATGTGCACCTATGAATCAACAAATTTAAGTAACTAAAGATAAAAGAAAACAAACTCAAAATCCAAAAATCAATTGGTTTGCCTTGTCGACAAAAGTCAACAATCCCCGGCAACGGCGCCAAAAACTTGTTAGGACTTTTGGCAAGTGTACCAATTGTCGTTGCAAGTTATAAAATACGGTAAGTAACCGGTCGATTCCACAGGGATTGCGCGTTGACAACAATAGTAAAATTGTAAATTCTTAGATTGTAAAGGTTTGGTAATTTGAGTAATCAGTAACAGTACAAACGTGAATTAATAATACGAGAAAAACGACTAGGGATCGAATCCTCTCACCTCGCCTATCACATGATCCTTAGCCAATTCAAGTTAATTATGCAATTTCTAGATTCAATTCACTAATTAAGGTCAAGGGCAATTCCTTGCCTCAAGACCCCTATTACCCTAAGAGTGACCCTAACCTAATTCCTTAGGTGAGACATGCCAAAGGGTAATGCATTACGATTGAGAATTTTACACGAATTCACCTAAGCCATCACATATCCCTATGCTGATTACTAGCAGATGATCTAATTACCCAATTTCCAGCTACTAATTCATATTCCTATGCAGTCACTAGCCTAGATCATCACAATTATCATATGTAATTGAAAAGCATTAAGAACATAGGTATTTAGACAAAGTAAATCGAATAACAACTAAATTGACTAGAACAATGGTTCACATGATAGGGTTGGGAGATTCATCTCTCCCTAATCTAAGAAAATTAGTTACAATCCATCCTAAGAGTAAAAACCAACATAAAATAGAAAACAAACATAAAGGAAGACATTAGAACCTTCAATCCCTTGTTCCCAAGTGGTGAGAAGGCCCCAAAATCACACCCTCCAGCTGCTCCAAAATGTGGCTCAGATCCCCAGACGAAGTCCCCAGGAAAAACGCTGAAACTGCTTTAAAAGCCCTAATTTTCACGCACCATCGCGACGCGGCCCGTGCCCGTCGCGTCGCGAAATAAGACAGAAGCATCTGGCTTCGCAAAATTGCTCCGGGTCGCGTCGCGAACCCTCCTGGTCGCGACGCGAAATAGGACAGAAACATCTGGCTTTGCAAAATTCCTCCTGGTCGCGTCTAGAACCCTCCTGGTCGCGACGCGATATTGAACATAAATCAAATCCCTCCATTTTGCTGCATTTCCGGGCAAGTGTCTGGTTCGCCGAATGATGCCACAACCAATTAGAGGTCTTCAAGTCCAATTTAGCTCCAAAAGTGAAGGAATTACTTACAAATGAACTTCCTACTACAATTATCTAAAACTAGACTAAATCCCCAGATAATGACTGTGATACAATGAAAAACCTGCACAATTGGCCCTAAAAATGTATAACTTACATCATATGATTGAGAGTCAACAGTTGCCGGGATTAGCAGTGTGCAGTCGGCTTGTGCTAAGTTTTTGCTTATAAGTTAACATTGCCGGGATTAGCAGTTGTGCAGTCGGCCAATGTTAAGCTCTAGCTACCGGGATTAGCAGTTGTGCAGTCGGTTTAAGCTATGCTATTAAAATACAACTGAGAACACGATTTGCTTGGCATTTCGATCATAGCTAGTGGTAGCTAATTAAACATTGTTTAACAGTTTAATAAATTGAACCGAGTGTCAGAGAGGGGGCTCGGTAGGACTCCCTGAGATAATGTTATCTCACCCAATCCATATTTGTTGTTTTTCAGAGAAGCAGGGAAAAAGGAAGACTATTGTGCACGAGTAGTTGATATACTCTTGGAGGTGCTGAAGACTTAGTCATTTTCTCCTTTGTTCTTTTGTTGTCCTATTGGTTGTATAAACTTGTATTGATTATGAGTTATATGAACCGTTTTATGTTTCCGTTTGGTATTTGGACTTGGATATTGTGATCCATTCGGTATGGAACCGGTAAACTTCTATTTATGAAGTAATGTTATTCAGATTATGTTTTTATTTCGGAAAAAGTTTGTACGTCCAATACTTGAAACAGAAACTGTGTCCTCTGAATTTCCGAAATCTGTGCATCTTCGGTCTCTCTACATGTTAGAAATACCGGGTTGTTACATTTGGTATCAGAGCGGTTCGACCTAGTCGGACTTAGATGTTAAGAGTCTTTTACGTCTTCTAAGTCTGATTTTTTTTAGTATGCTATTAGACATTGAGCCTGATCAACTTAATACTTTGTGCATACTTCGCAGAATCATGGCTGGAAGAGGTAGGAGAAACCCACTTGTTGATCCTCATCAAGAATGGATGCAGAATGTCATCGAGACTCAGCAGAAGATGATGAATGACATGATGCTAATGCAACAGCAACAGATGGCTCAAATGGCCCAAATGCAGCAGATGCACCAGATGCCTCAACCACAACCAGCTGAGCCAGTCAATGTGCCAACACCTGAGGACCCCAACAGGGTGTATTTTCGGTTTCTGAAGATGAAACCCCCAACCTTCAAAGGAGGATCCGATGCAATGAAAGCCCATGTCTGGGTAGATGCCATGGAACGGATCTTTGATACCTTGCAATGCAATGAAGGAGAAAAGGTAATTTGTGCTGCTAACGCTCTGGACGAGGATGCTCACACCTGGTGGGTTAATGCTCGTAGAATGCTACAAGCTCAAGGAACTCCTCTTGAGTGGAATAATTTCAAGGAATTATTTTTGGGTCATTATTTTCCCGACTCTCAAAGACTTGCCAAACAGATGGAATTTCTGAATTTGAAACAGGGAGAGATGACAGTTGGGGAATATGCTGCAAAATTTGAGAGGTTGTCACAATTCTATGAATTGGGGACCACCGCTCCCGATGATAAGTGGAAAATGGTGATGTTCAGACAAGGTCTTAGAGGCGATGTAAATCAAGGTCTCAGTTCTTATTCCATGACCACTTATCCTGCTTTGGTTCAACAAGCTCATTCAGCTGAGAGCGATCTCAAAAGAATGTATGCAGAGAGGAAGGATTTCTGGAAGGATAAGAAGAAGGGCAGTGAGTCAACTTCTTCAAACCCGAGGTATAAAGGGTAATTTAGACAAAGGAAAGCAGATTCAGTCGAACAACACTTCTGGGTATCGCCGGTGTGAAGTGTGCAAGAAGAATCATCCAGGAAAGTGTCGATCAGAGGCAAGGTCGGACCAGTGTTATCTTTGCAAGGAAGTGGGGCATTATGCTAATAGATGCCCGTCAAGAAAAGCTTTCTTGGAGTCTCCTGATGCTCCTAGGCAGGCTCGAGTCAAGACTTTGGATGCTAAGACCATCAAACCAGCAGATAACCTTATAAGGGGTACAGGTTCTCTCTTTAATCAAACTGTTAATATTTTGTATGACTCTGGTGCTACTCATTGCTTTATCTCAGAAGCATGTGCTGAACGGTTAGGATTAGTGGTATCTCCTATATCTGAGCCAATATCTATTCTTACAGCTGCAAAGGGTCGTGTGCGAACCCAATCATTGTGCCTTAACTGTCTGCTTACCATAGGAGGCAGGGATTTTGTGGTTGATTTTATCTGTTTGCCTATGAGGGGAATGGAAATCGTTTTGGGAATGAATTGGATGACTTCCAATCACATTACTATTGACTGTTTCAATCGGGCAATTAATTTTCCTTCTGAAGTAGCGGGACATACATTGCCTACAGATGATGGTGTTATTTCATTCGCTTCAGCCAACCAGTCTCTATTCCAAGGTGCGGAAGCTTTTGTTGTTATTTTGTCTGCATCAACTGAAGCTGATTTGGATTTATCGTCTATTCAAGTTGTTAATGAATTCTTAGATGTTTTTCCCGAGGAAGTCTCCTCTTTGCCTCCAGAACGAGAGGTAGAATTCTCTATAGATTTGGCGCCTGGTATAGGGCCAATATCCATAGCACCTTATAGGATTTCTCCTCTCGAACTGAAGGAATTGAAGTCCCAACTTGAGGAATTAATTTCCAAGAAGTTTATTCGACCGAGTGCTTCCCCATGGGGTGCTCCGGTATTGCTAGTCAAGAAGAAGGACGGAAGCATGAGATTATGCATAGACTACCGTCAGCTAAATAAAATCACTATCAAGAACAAGTATCCATTACCAAGGATAGATGATCTACTTGACCAACTTCGAGGTGCTAAAGTTTTCTCTAAGATTGATCTAAGGTCAGGGTATCATCAAATCAGGGTAAGAGCCTTAGACATTCCGAAGACTGCCTTTCGTACGAGGTACGGACACTACGAGTTTGTGGTGATGCCCTTTGGATTGACTAACGCTCCAGCCGTATTCATGGATTATATGAATAGAGTGTTTCATTCCTATCTAGATCAGTTTGTGGTCGTCTTTATTGATGATATCTTGGTCTACTCAAGGTCAGTTGAGGAGCATGCGCAGCATCTCCGCTTTGTCCTAGGAGTACTCCGAGAAAAGAAACTCTATGCTAAACCGTTGAAGTGTGACTTTTGGATGTCTGAAGTAAAGTTCTTGGGTCATGTGATTTCCCAAGAAGGGGTTGCAGTTGATCCTAGCAAGGTGGAAGCAGTGTTGAATTGGGAACGGCCGACGTCAGTGACTGAGATCAGAAGCTTTCTGGGTTTAGCTGGTTACTATAGAAGATTCATTGAAGGTTTTTCACAATTGGTACTTCCGCTTACTCGATTGACTCGCAAAGGTCAACTGTTTACTTGGGATGCCGATTGTGAAGAGTGTTTTCTTGGATTGAAAGAAAAGTTAACTTCTGCTCTGATCCTAATTCTTCTAGATCCGTCATTGGGATTTCAGATTTACAGTGATGCATCTGGGAAGGGTTTAGGATGTGTTCTCATGCAGAATCAACATGTTGTGGCCTACACATCTAGACAATTGAAAACTCATGAACGGAATTACCCAACTCATGACTTAGAGTTGGCGGCTATTGTGTTTGCACTAAAGATTTGGAGACATTACCTTTACGGTTCTCGTTTCGAAGTTTTTAGTGATCACAAGAGCTTGAAGTATCTGTTTGACCAAAAGGAGTTGAATAACAGACAGAGAAGGTGGACTGAATTTTTGAAGGACTACGACTTCGAATTGAAGTATCACCCTGGGAAAGCCAATGTGGTGGCAGATGCTCTAAGCAGGAAGTCTATCCACACGGCAAGGTTAATGGTTCACGAGATGGCTTTGTTGGAGTCATTCGGAGACTTGAAACTCAAGGTAGCAAGAAAGAGGGATCGCATAGTGCTGCGGCATATACGGATAGCCAGTGTACTAAGGGAACAAATCCGTGTAGCTCAAGGAGCTGATATGAAGTTACAGTCTCAAAGAGGATCGCCAGATTTCACTGAGGATAGTGACGGCATGATTAGCTTTAATGGGAGAATTTGTGTTCCCGATGATGATGATATCAAAAGGCAAGTATTGGAAGAAGGTCATAGGAGTCAGTACTCTGTACATCCGGGATCCACCAAGATGTACCGAGACTTGAAGTTAATGTATTGGTGGCCTGGGATGAAGGCCGAGGTTGCAGAATTTGTTTCTCGGTGCTTAACTTGTCAGAAGGTTAAGGCGGAACACCGAAGACTGGGCGGTCAGTTACAACCGCTAGATGTACCAGTTTGGAAGTGGGAAGATATCTCAATGGACTTCGTTATGGGTTTGCCGAGGTCACGGGCCGGCAATGATTCTATTTGGGTAGTAGTGGACCGATTAACTAAATCCGCCCACTTTATTCCCGTTCGTTTGACTTATAAAGTTTCCAAGCTAGCAGATGAATATGTGAAGAACATTATCAGACTACATGGAATTCCAACGAGTATCGTGTCATACCGAGATCCCAAGTTTACTTCCAGGTTCTGAAGAGCATTGAATGAAGCTTTGGGAACAAGGGTGCTGGTTAGCACTGCTTATCATCCTCAGACGGAGAGGACTATCCAGACTCTTGAGGACATGCTTCGGGCTTGTGTGCTCGACAGTGGGAGAAAATGGGAGGATCATCTTCCATTAGTAGAATTCTCCTACAACAACAGTTACCACTCCAGCATTGGAATGGCACCGTTTGAAGCACTTTATGGTAGGAAGTGTAGAACTCTGTTGTGTTGGTGGGAGATTGGTGAAGATAAGTTTTTGGGACCTGATATGGTTCGCGAGACTACGGAGAAGATTAAGTTAATTCGAGAAAGGATGAAGGTTGCTCAGAGTCGGCAAAAGAGCTACGCCGACAACCGAAGGAGACCGCTGGAGTTTGAGGTTGGTGATCATGTGTTCTTGAAAGTTTCTCCAACCATAGGCACTGGGAGAGCCTTGCGAGCGAAGAAGCTCAGTCCTCGATATGTTGGACCTTTCCAAATCATCGAGCAGATTGGGCCAGTTGCCTATCGCCTCGCATTGTCTCCGGCCCTATCAAACCTCCATGATGTGTTCCACGTGTCTCAGTTGAGGAAGTATGTTCCCGATCTGCATCAACCGTTGAGTGTTGATACCATTGACCTGCGACCGGATTTGTCATTTCAACCTTATCCTAGTTATATCTTGGAGCGTGGTATGAAGACTCTGCGTTCAAGGACTATTCCGATTGTCAAAGTGGTTTGGGATGGATTCCCAATCGAGGAAGCTACCTGGGAGCTGGAAGATGACATGCGGACTCGATACCCATATCTCTTCAATTGAGGTACGCCTTGTCAATTTTGAGGACAAAATATTTAAAAGTTGGGGTGATTGTAACATCCCTAATTTTCTAAAGACTCGTACTATGATACCTAAGACCGATTAATTATTTGTGGGAATAATTGGTCGTGTCTCGGGGATTTATGTGACGGGAAAATTATCAAGAAAACCTATTCTCCATTAAAGGGTGGCCTATTCATAGTAAAATGAGGAATCGGACCCGAAGGGCAAATCTGTCTTTTCACACCCCTAGTTATTAAAATATAATTATGAAGGTTATAATTATTTACGAACCGAAAGAATTGAGGAATTTCGGATCGGAACCGGATTAATCAAGAGGTTTTGTACCGAAGAGAAAATTTGACACCTAACCTATGACTTAATGGGCTAGGGGTAGTTTGGTCTTTTCCCCATCATTTAAACCCCCCAGCCCATATACCCACCAGACCAGCCTCACCCTCACACTTAGTCACCCCTCATTTCAGAAAGAAAGGAGCAAAAGCTGAAAATAAGAAAGAAAGGAGAAGGAGGGGGCGTGGAGGAGGAGAAGAGGAGGAAGGAGGGACTCATCTCAAATCCTTGTTGCATGTAAGTGGTTTCTCTTCCATCCCACTCCATTTTCAATTCTGAATCCAATGAACCTATTTTTTGAAGTCTGATTCTACTCCTATCCCTTGCTCCATTTTCGAAGCTTGAAGCTCCAAGGGTGAAGACAATGGAGTTTTGAGCTGCCACTTCCTTTGCATGTTCAGTTTTGCTAATTAAGAGGGGGAAATCTCAAGCTTGCATTTCGATTTGGAGGAAGTTGTGGAAGATTTGGGTTGCTGTTTCAGTTTGAGAGAAAGGAAGCCATCATCCTCATTCGAATTCAGTTTCTAAGCGGGGATAGTTCGTTGTTTTCGGTTCGACGATTTCGTCTCTCGGCCCAACTCTCAGACTTCGGTGTAAAGGTGAGTTCTACTCACGGATTAGGGACATTTTCGTGTATTCTGAAAACTATGTTTGTTTCAAATAATAAGGCAATCATTCCGTTTTCGAAAGACTTAGAACCGAAAAGCGTTTTTGAGTCAAAACGGTGTTTTACGGTTTAATGAGAGTTTTGATTAAATCGTTGAAATGAAATAACTTATATTTATATTCTGGAATAGTTGGAATTTTTCTGAGTTTCAGGTGATCGAAATTAGAAATCGAATTGGGCGAGAACGGAGAGCGAAAATGAGAAATATGTGAAATTTTGGTAACAGACACAGGTCGCACGGACCGTGCGCCCCTGGGCACGGATCGTGCACCTGCTTCGGGTTGGATGAATTGGAAATAAAACGGGACGCACGGGTCGTGCGCCCCTGGGCACGGATCGTGCGCCCCTTTCGGTTTGGCTGGGTGATTTTAATAAATCACGCACGGGTCGTGCGCCCCTGGGCACGGACCGTGCGTGAGCTTCTGTTACCGACTTCCGTTTTCTCGTTTTGTCGCTCCGTTTGATTCCGAACCTTTTCTAATCTTTTTTTCAATCATTTAAAAAGGGATTGCCTTACTGAAAACCTCATTTTGAACTTGTTCAACTCATAATTTTGAAAAAGAGCTTTGAAAGCCCATTTGATCGAAAAACCGAAACCCTAGTACGCGTGTGAGTACACCGACTGATGGACTGATTAAATATATATGTTTATATATGTCAAATGAAAGTGATTATAATGCCGGAGGTCTAAATTATGAATTCCTCAAAACGGGTTATAGATCGAAAAGATATAAATTATCTAATGAGCTTATGTGATTGATCCTTTGGTGATCAAAATGAAAAAGAAGATATAAATTATCTAACTCTCGAGAATATGATGCGTATTGTCATACGTATTGCATTGGGTGATGACCTGACAAGTAGCATACTAGGGAGGGTAGTCATGACCCCTTACCTAGGCCCTGAATGTGTTTTGGCGTGGGCAACTCACGGGTTGCCGGGATTGGCCGTTGTGTAGTCGGCTTGTGCTAAGTTTTTGCTTATAAGTTAACATTGCCAGCATTAGCAGTTGTGCAGTCGGCCAATGTTAAGCTCTAGCTACCGGGATTAGCAATTGTGCAGTCGGTTTAAGCTAAGCTATTAAAATATAACTGAGAACACGATTTGCTTGGCATTTCGATTATAGCTAGTGGTATCTAATTAAACATTGTTAACGGTTTAATAAATTGAATCGAGTGTCAGAGAGGGGCACGGTAGGACTCACTGAGATAATGTTATCTCACCCAATCCATATTTGTTGTTTTTCAGAGAAGCAGGGAAAAAGGAAGACTATTGTGCACGAGTAGTTGATATACTCTTGGAGGTGCTGAAGACTTAGTCATTTTCTCCTTTGTTCTTTTGTTGTCCTATTGGTTGTATAAACTTGTATTGATTATGAGTTATATGAACCGTTTTATGTTTCCGTTTGGTATTTGGACTTGGATATTGTGATCCATTCGGTATGGAACCGGTAAACTTCTATTTATGAAGTAATGTTATTCCGATTATGTTTTTATTTCGGAAAAAGTTTGTACGTCCAATACTTGAAACAGAAACTGTGTCCTCTGAATTTCCGAAATCTGTGCATCTTCGGTCTCTCTACATGTTAGAAATACTAGGTTGTTACATTATGGATGAGTTAGGGGGTGCTGCTGTTTTTTCTAAATTGGATCTAAGGTCTGGATATCATCAACTGAGAATGAGTGAAGGGGAGGAATTCAAAACTGCCTTCAAAACTCACAGTGGCCACTTTGAATACCTAGTGATGCCATTTGGCCTCACTAATGCTCCTGCATCTTTCCAAGCTCCGATGATTCATTTGTTCCATGCTTTCTTGAGGAAATTTGTAATTATATTTTTAGATGATATTTTGGTGTATAGTTGTTCCTTGCAGGCACATGTTCAACACCTGAGGAAATTTGTAGTTATTCTTTGATGATGTGAGAGCTAAGCATTTGTTCGTTAATCAATCTAAGTGCCATTTTGTTACTACAAGAGTGAAGTATTTGGGCCACTTTATATCTAAACAAGGAATGCCAACTGATTCAGCCAAGATCAAGGTAGTGTGTGAATATAGGGGTAACGAAGGATTTTTGGGACTAGCAGGGTAATATAGGAATTTTGTTAAAGATTTTGGCAAGCTGGCTAAGCCCCTCACTGATCTGCTAAAGAAAGAATGCTTTGAATGGTCTAATTCTGCAACTGTGTCCTTCCAGCAGCTGAAACAAACATTGACTATGGCTCCAGTTCTTGCTTTACCAGATTTTTCCAAAGTGTTTGTGCTGGAAACTGATGCCTCTGGCAAGGGGATAGGTGCAGTACTCATGCAAGACAATCATCCCATAGCCTACATCAGGAAATCCCTTCGGCCAAGACAACAAGCTCTCTCAATTTATGAGAAGGATCTCCTTGCTATTGTATATATGCAGTTCAAAAATGGAGTACTTACTTAGCTCTAAAGCCCTTCATCATTAAGACTGATCTGAAAAGTATAAAGCATATCCTTGAGAAGAGGCTGAATACTCCCTTTCAACAAGCTTGGGTGGCCAAGTTGATGGGTTTTGAGTTTGAGATCATCTACAAAGAAGGGAGAGAAAACAAGGCTGCTGATGCCTTGTCTAGAATAGAAGGAGCGGAGTTAATGACTCTCATTCTAAATACTGTACAGAATGATTTGATGCAGCAAATTAAGTCCACATGGGAATCTGATCCTGTGACCAAGTCAGTCATTGGGGATCTGGAAAGGGATCCAGTGCTTATCACCCCCAAAACGATAAGGGGTGGTACAACTTGGAGCAATTGGCTCTCACTGGCAAAGTGGTGGTACAACACCACCTTTCATTCACCCATTCAAAGCACTCCATATGAGGTAGTTTTTGGGCAAGCTCCTCCAACTCATCTTCCCTACTTACCTGGGGAGTCTACTTCTCTCACCGTGGATCCTTTTCTTGCTGCGAGAGAGGAGGCTATAAAGCTTCTTAAGTTCCATTTCACCAGGGCTCAGAACTGTATGAAGCAACAGGCTGACAGACATCATAGTGACAGGCAGTTTGGTATTGGAGACTTTTTGTTTATGAAGTAACAGCCATATAGACAATTCTCCTTAAGAAATCAGGCATTTCACAAGCTAGACCCCAAATAATATGGCCCTTATAAAGTCCTTGATAGAATTGGAAGTGTTGCTTACCAGCTTGAGTTACCAGCTGATTCTGGACTTCATAATGTTGTTCATGTTTCACAGTTGAAGCTGTGCCTTTTGTAACACCCCGAAAAATAATTTAATTAATTTAATTAATTTGATAAGTTGAATTATTAATTTTTAGTTGAAGCGTGATTAAATTAATTAAAATGATGGGCGTGGTTCAGGAAGTGGAACGAGTATTGGGGGTGATGTTGGCAACTCAGGGGTGGTGAAGAATGGCCCAGGAAGCCACGCCCAATAGCTTAGGCGCTCCTGAGGCTCCTGAAGCTAAGGGATTAGGGTTTTGCGCCTCACTCCTTGCATCAGAGAAAGAGAACGAAAATTGAAAGAGTGAGAAGAGAGAGCATCGTACGGCGCTGAGGAGAAGAGGAAGGAAGGGAATTTTCTCGAGTTTTGTTAGGTAAGAGTTCTTAATCCTTCCACGTCATTTTTCTTCCTTTCCTAACGTTGTAGCCTTCGAGCCCTAATCTCCGTTGTGTTGATTCCTCATTGATCAAGGAAGTGGGCGTGGCTACGGTTTCGAAGGAAGAAGGATCGCGAGCTGATCGTTGTGTTGTTGTGATTTTGTTCGTGCTTCCACTCGCCTTCTTCAGATCATTCATATTCGAGGTAAGGGTGAGCGTTTCGGTTTAACATGATTGGGTATATAGTGGGGTTTTGTGGGGTTTGTGGGAATTGATATTGTTGATGAAATTGATGTTATTTAAAGAATTTGATGATTTGTTGGAATGAAAATTCGATGGTCCTTGATTAAAATTTGATGATTTATGTTGATGAATTGTTGGTGTTCTTTGATGAACCATTAGTGAGACTTGATGATTGATTTGGTGAATGAAACGTGTTTTTGGTGTTGGTGATGTGCGGAAAAGAATTGTGATGTGATCGGGTTGGGCGAAGAATTAAGTTTTTCTGAATTTTCTGCACGTTGCACTGTTGCTGTCCATTCGCGCGTCGCTCGCGCTGCAGTCGCGCTCCAGGCGCAAGCGCACTGCACTGTGGCATGCTGTTGCTGCCCAATCGCGCCTCAGTTGCGCCCAGCTCGCGCTTCAAGCGCGAGTCACTGTTTCCCACTGTTTTCTTGTTGTTTTCCCACAGTTTTATTGCTGTTTTCACACTGTTTTCTCAGTTTTTAAAGGTGATGTTTTCTCCACAAAAATATGATGTTCCCTCCATAAAAATGTGATGTTTCCACTAATAAAAATGTGACGTCTCCCAATTCAAATGTAGTGTTTTTCCCGAGTTTGAAAGTGTGGTGTTTTTCCGAATTTAAAATGTGATGTCCTTCAAATTAAGATGTGATGTTTTATAAATTAAAACAGGACGTTTTTCTAAACTCTAAACGTGTTGTTACCCAAATTTCAAAGGTGATATGTATGATGACGATGTAACATGAATTATGGTGATTTGTGACGAATATACTCGATGGGTATGATTATAATGATGCTGTAATGTGAATGTGATAAATTACGACGAATACACTCTATGAGTGTTTTATGAAGATGATGATGAGTACTCCAGGTGAGTGTCTTTTCTTTTGGTGAAATTGCACATGCGTCCATAGAGTCTCATAGCATGTGCACATTGTGACGAATAGGCTTCGGCCTCTTAATGACGACGGTGTGCCCCTAGTGGCTTATTATGACGAGTATGGTACCATCATGCATATACCCAGGTGTGGGTTGCATTATCATGCAAATTCATGACTGTGACTTGTTGGCAAATTGTGGTTGAGTTGGTGTTTGGCGATGATGATGTGGTGTTGATAATGATGTTGTTCGATTGTTTGTCTTCATTACTCTACTATGTGCTTGATTATGTTTCGTTGAAATTCTCACCCCTTCTGCTTGAAATGTTGCTCTATTGTGGTAACGCTGCAGGTAACTGCGAGTGAAGGTCTTGCTGCCTTCTGTGATAGCTATTGGGATGTCTGTCGAGTCGCTCTCTGATACTGTAGCACCTAGGGGGCGTAGTTGAAGCTTGTTATGTGTTAATTAACTGTTTAATGGCTATGTCGAGAATATGAGATGTGTTGGAGAGGCTTAGTGAGTTATTATCTTAATTCCGCTTGGACGTGTTGTTTTATGAGGTTTAATTTTTATGACGGTGGTTGTTGCACAAACTTTAATGAGTGCAAACGATGAGTTTCTTATGACGATGTGGCATTTCTTTTCTATCAATTAAAATAATGTTTTTTAAAAAGGAAATTACTCCGATAACGACGTGTAAATTGAGGGGTAGAAAAGGGGTGTTACATTAGTGGTATCAGAGCAGTTCGGTCTATCCGGCCGGTGGTCGAGTTGTCAAGTTGAGTAGCATTTGATGTTTTGTTACTCGTATTTAAATTCTGTTTTCTGTTGCAGTGTTAGAATGGCAGGACGGAACGATGCTGCACTTGCTGCTGCTTTGCAGGCTATAGCTGGGGTTGTGGGCAACATGCCTGGTGCTGGTGATGCTGGGATGCGCAGTTTGGATACTTTCCAGCGAGAGAACCCTCCTGCTTTTGAAGGCGGGTATAACCCTGATGGTGCCCTTGAGTGGCTGAGAGAGATGGAGCGGATCTTCCGCGTTATGGATTGTACCGATGCTCAGAAGGTTCGTTATGGTACGCACATGTTGAAGAAAGAGGCTGATGACTGGTGGATGGCGGCTAGGCAGAGGTTGACGGTCGCCAATGGGGAAATTGCTTGGGCTGTGTTCGAGGGGGAATTCAGGAGGAAATACTATCCGGAAGATGTCCGCGGAAAGAAAGAGGTTGAGTTTCTGAGGCTTGAACAAGGTAACATGTCTGTAACTGAATATGCTGCGAAATTTACTGAGCTGTCCAAGTTTTATCCACACTATGATGGGGAGGGTGCTGAGTTCTCCAAATGCATTAAGTTCGAAAATGGGTTGCGTGCTGATATTAAGAAAGCCATAGGGTATCAACAAATTCGTGTGTTCTCTCTGTTGGTTGATAGCTGCCGGATTTATGAGGAGGACAGTAATGCCTTCTCCAGAGTTATGAAAGAAAAGCAAAAGAACTTCTCGAGTCGTGGTAAGCCATATGAGGTGTCTGCTGGTAAGGGCAAAGGGAAGTTTGTTGGTGGGTCTAAGTGAAGTGGGGGAGATGCTGTAGCCAGTATTACTTGTTACACGTGTGGGAGAGCAGGTCATAAGAGTCCAGATTGCCCAAGCGGGGATAAGAAGAGATGTTATCGGTGTGGGAAAGAGGGGCACATATCTTCCAGCTGTGATAAGAAAGAGGTGGTATGCTTTAATTGTGGGGAGAGTGGTCACATCAGTACACAGTGCTCAAAACCCAAGAAGGAGAAGTCTTTTGGAAAAGTGTTCGCTCTGGCTGAGTCTGACGTGGTGAATGAGATTCGAAGTACGTGCTATATCAATAATTTTCCTCTTATTGCTATTGTTGATACTGGTGCTACCCATAGTTTTATTGCTGCCGCATGTGTTGAGAAACTAAGTCTTGCCTTATCTGATATGTTGAGAGAGATGGTTATCGACACTCCAGCTAAGGGTTCGGTAACTACCTCCGTTGTTTGTGCCAAATGTCCTGTATCTATATATGGTAGAGAATTTTTAGTTGATTTGATCTGTTTTCCGCTGAGTGGCATGGATGTCATTCTGGGTATGGACTGGTTAGTTTATAATCATGTTCATATCGACTGTCGCGAAAGGTCCGTGAGTTTTGCTTCGCCTGAAGAGAGGTCTGGTTTGCTATCTGCGGGTCAGCTGCACAGGGTGATGAGAGAAGAGGTTCAGCTGTTTTCTCTGTTAGCGTCATTGTCTGCTGAGAGCCAAGCAAAGATTGAGGAGTTGCAGGTGGTGTGTGAGTTTTCCGAGGTGTTTCCTGACGAGATTCCGGATATACCACCAGAGAGGGAGGTGGAGTTTACTATTGATCTAGTTCCTGGCACTAAGCCTGTGTCTATGACACCATATAGAATGTCTGCTTCTGAGTTGGCAGAATTGAAAAAGCAACTTGAGGATTTATTAGAAAAGAAGTTTGTAAGACCGAGTGTGTCGCCTTGGGGAGCTCCAGTGTTGTTGGTGAAAAAGAAAGATGGGAGTATGAGGTTGTGTGTAGACTATCGTCAATTAAATAAAGTTACAATCAAGAACTAGTACCCGTTACCGAGAATTGACGATTTGATGGATCAGTTGGTGGGTGCTAAAGTATTTAGCAAGATTGACTTAAGGTCTGGTTATCATCAGATCAAGGTAAAGGATGAAGATATCCAAAAGACGGCATTTAGGACAAGATATGGGCACTATGAGTATACCGTTATGCCTTTCGGTGTGTCTAATGCGCCGGGGGTATTCATGGGGTACATGAACCAAATCTTTCGCGAGTATTTGGATAAGTTTGTGGTGGTTTTCATTGATGATATTCTAATTTATTCTAAGTCTGAAGAGGAGCATGCGAGACATCTGAGGTGGGTGTTGGAAATTCTGAGGGATCGAAAGTTATATGCGAAGTTATCCAAGTGTGAGTTTTGGTTGAAAGAAGTCAGTTTTCTCGGTCATGTGATCTCTAGTGAGGGAATTGCGGTGGATCCTTCTAAGGTTGATGCGGTGTTGCAGTGGGAATCCCCGAAGTCCGTTACTGAGATAAGGAGTTTTCTGGGACTAGCAGGTTATTATAGAAGATTCATTGAGGGGTTCTCGAAGTTGGCTCTGCCGTTGACCCAATTGACTTGCAAGGGTAGGGCTTTTATTTGGAATGACCGATGTGAAGAAAGTTTCAATGAGTTGAAGAAGAGGTTGACCACGTCTCCGGTGTTGACCCTGCCTAATCCGGTTGAACCGTTTGTGGTTTATTGTGATGCGTCCAAGATGGGTTTGGGTGGTGTGCTTATGCAGAATGGGAAAGTGGTCGCTTATGCGTCGAGACAGTTGAGAACTCATGAAAAGAATTATCCTACTCATGATTTGGAATTTGCTGCTGTGGTATTCGCGTTGAAAATCTGGAGACATTATTTGTATGGATCGAGGTTCGAAGTGTTCAGTGATCACAAGGGCCTTCAGTATCTGTTCGATCAGAAGGAGTTGAATATGAGGCAGCGCCGGTGGTTAGAACTATTGAAAGATTATGATTTTGAATTGAGTTATCACCCGGGTAAAGCTAATGTGGTTGCAGATGCTTTGAGTCGGAAGACTTTGCACATGTCGGCATTGATGGCTAGAGAACTTGAGTTAATTGAGCAATTCAGGGACATGAGTTTAGTTTGTGAGGTCACACCTCGAAGTATCAGGTTGGGTATGTTGAAAATTGGTAACGGTTTTATAACTAGTATCCGGGAAGCGCAGAAGTTAGACGTGAAATTGGTTGATCTGATGGGTGGGATTGGTCAGTCTGAGAATAAGGACTTCGAGATAGATGCGCAGAATGTATTGAGGTATCGTGGAAGAATTTGTGTTCCCGAAGATGAGGAAATGAGAAAGGCAATTCTCGAGGAAGGCCACAGAAGTAAGTTGAGTATCCATCCGGGAGCGACAAAGATGTATCAAGATCTGAAAAAGATGTTCTGGTGGCCTGGGTTGAAGTGCGACGTGGCGCAGTTTGTGTATTCGTGTTTGACCTGTCAGAAATCGAAAGTCGAGCATCAGAAGCCTGCAGGGATGATGCAACTGTTGAATGTTCCAGAGTGGAAGTGGGATAGTATTTCCATGGATTTCGTGACATCCGGGTTTGAGGGTGCAATCCATAACAGAAGGTTTGCATCTGCAGAAAATCTTCTATGCCATGCCCAGGACATTTCAGAACTGACAACTTGAATCTTTCCCAGGAATCATACAATGACTCGGAATCCCCTTGTGAAAAGTTGAAGATTTCAGTTCTCTTCTTGATGAACTTGGAGATAGGGAAGAATCGTTCTAGGTACTTGTTTTCAAGATCACTCCAAGCATTGACAGTTCCTGGAGGGATAGTGTTCAGCCAATCTTTTGCCCGGCCTGTTAGAGTGAATGGAAACAGGCGCACTTTCTTGGAGTTTTCATCAACCCCCTCAGGATAGGTGGTTTCACAAATCTCATGGAAATGGGAGAGGTGTTGGATGGGGTCTTCAGCATCTGACCCTACAAACTGCTCTGATTTTAGTGCAGTGAGAACAGAAGACTTAATGTCAGAGGTAGCGGCCCATGCTGGTCGGAATGTGTAAGCCTGGACGCCCTGATTTCTCCTCCCAAAGTCATTGAGAATGCGTCTTGTGAGTGGGATTCCGGCCATAACTTCCTCTTGCCTTGGTTCATCTTCCGGAATGGAGGTTGCAGTTGAGTGTACCTGGGACCCTCCTTTGGCTTGTTGCCTTGCTAGTTTAGCTTTCTTCCGGTCTGCCTTTTCTGCTTTCTCAATCACGGGGTTAAACAACAATTCTTGCGAATTTTGCCCCCGCGTAAACAACTTCTCTGCAACACTTAAACAAACCGTCAACAAGTCCAACACAATAACTAAGTATCTAGACAGAGAAATTAGACTCAACATTTTAAATGAAATAAAATAAACAGTAATCAACAAAACATAAAATTAAATACTAAGAATTAAACAACTAAAATAATAAATAAAAATTTAACAAAAGACTAAAAAGAATATATGTGCACCTATGAATCAACAAATTTAAGTAACTAAAGATAAAAGAAAACAAACTCAAAATCCAAAAATCAATTGGTTTGCCTTGTCGACAAAAGTCAACAATCCCCGGCAACGGCGCCAAAAACTTGTTAGGACTTTTGGCAAGTGTACCAATTGTCGTTGCAAGTTATAAAATACGGTAAGTAACCGGTCGATTCCACAGGGATTGCGCGTTGACAACAATAGTAAAATTGTAAATTCTTAGATTGTAAAGGTTTGGTAATTTGAGTAATCAGTAACAGTACAAACGTGAATTAATAATACGAGAAAAACGACTAGGGATCGAATCCTCTCACCTCGCCTATCACATGATCCTTAGCCAATTCAAGTTAATTATGCAATTTCTAGATTCAATTCACTAATTAAGGTCAAGGGCAATTCCTTGCCTCAAGACCCCTATTACCCTAAGAGTGACCCTAACCTAATTCCTTAGGTGAGACATGCCAAAGGGTAATGCATTACGATTGAGAATTTTACACGAATTCACCTAAGCCATCACATATCCCTATGCTGATTACTAGCAGATGATCTAATTACCCAATTTCCAGCTACTAATTCATATTCCTATGCAGTCACTAGCCTAGATCATCACAATTATCATATGTAATTGAAAAGCATTAAGAACATAGGTATTTAGACAAAGTAAATCGAATAACAACTAAATTGACTAGAACAATGGTTCACATGATAGGGTTGGGAGATTCATCTCTCCCTAATCTAAGAAAATTAGTTACAATCCATCCTAAGAGTAAAAACCAACATAAAATAGAAAACAAACATAAAGGAAGACATTAGAACCTTCAATCCCTTGTTCCCAAGTGGTGAGAAGGCCCCAAAATCACACCCTCCAGCTGCTCCAAAATGTGGCTCAGATCCCCAGACGAAGTCCCCAGGAAAAACGCTGAAACTGCTTTAAAAGCCCTAATTTTCACGCACCATCGCGACGCGGCCCGTGCCCGTCGCGTCGCGAAATAAGACAGAAGCATCTGGCTTCGCAAAATTGCTCCGGGTCGCGTCGCGAACCCTCCTGGTCGCGACGCGAAATAGGACAGAAACATCTGGCTTTGCAAAATTCCTCCTGGTCGCGTCTAGAACCCTCCTGGTCGCGACGCGATATTGAACATAAATCAAATCCCTCCATTTTGCTGCATTTCCGGGCAAGTGTCTGGTTCGCCGAATGATGCCACAACCAATTAGAGGTCTTCAAGTCCAATTTAGCTCCAAAAGTGAAGGAATTACTTACAAATGAACTTCCTACTACAATTATCTAAAACTAGACTAAATCCCCAGATAATGACTGTGATACAATGAAAAACCTGCACAATTGGCCCTAAAAATGTATAACTTACATCATATGATTGAGAGTCAACAGTTGCCGGGATTAGCAGTGTGCAGTCGGCTTGTGCTAAGTTTTTGCTTATAAGTTAACATTGCCGGGATTAGCAGTTGTGCAGTCGGCCAATGTTAAGCTCTAGCTACCGGGATTAGCAGTTGTGCAGTCGGTTTAAGCTATGCTATTAAAATACAACTGAGAACACGATTTGCTTGGCATTTCGATCATAGCTAGTGGTAGCTAATTAAACATTGTTTAACAGTTTAATAAATTGAACCGAGTGTCAGAGAGGGGGCTCGGTAGGACTCCCTGAGATAATGTTATCTCACCCAATCCATATTTGTTGTTTTTCAGAGAAGCAGGGAAAAAGGAAGACTATTGTGCACGAGTAGTTGATATACTCTTGGAGGTGCTGAAGACTTAGTCATTTTCTCCTTTGTTCTTTTGTTGTCCTATTGGTTGTATAAACTTGTATTGATTATGAGTTATATGAACCGTTTTATGTTTCCGTTTGGTATTTGGACTTGGATATTGTGATCCATTCGGTATGGAACCGGTAAACTTCTATTTATGAAGTAATGTTATTCAGATTATGTTTTTATTTCGGAAAAAGTTTGTACGTCCAATACTTGAAACAGAAACTGTGTCCTCTGAATTTCCGAAATCTGTGCATCTTCGGTCTCTCTACATGTTAGAAATACCGGGTTGTTACATTTGGTATCAGAGCGGTTCGACCTAGTCGGACTTAGATGTTAAGAGTCTTTTACGTCTTCTAAGTCTGATTTTTTTTAGTATGCTATTAGACATTGAGCCTGATCAACTTAATACTTTGTGCATACTTCGCAGAATCATGGCTGGAAGAGGTAGGAGAAACCCACTTGTTGATCCTCATCAAGAATGGATGCAGAATGTCATCGAGACTCAGCAGAAGATGATGAATGACATGATGCTAATGCAACAGCAACAGATGGCTCAAATGGCCCAAATGCAGCAGATGCACCAGATGCCTCAACCACAACCAGCTGAGCCAGTCAATGTGCCAACACCTGAGGACCCCAACAGGGTGTATTTTCGGTTTCTGAAGATGAAACCCCCAACCTTCAAAGGAGGATCCGATGCAATGAAAGCCCATGTCTGGGTAGATGCCATGGAACGGATCTTTGATACCTTGCAATGCAATGAAGGAGAAAAGGTAATTTGTGCTGCTAACGCTCTGGACGAGGATGCTCACACCTGGTGGGTTAATGCTCGTAGAATGCTACAAGCTCAAGGAACTCCTCTTGAGTGGAATAATTTCAAGGAATTATTTTTGGGTCATTATTTTCCCGACTCTCAAAGACTTGCCAAACAGATGGAATTTCTGAATTTGAAACAGGGAGAGATGACAGTTGGGGAATATGCTGCAAAATTTGAGAGGTTGTCACAATTCTATGAATTGGGGACCACCGCTCCCGATGATAAGTGGAAAATGGTGATGTTCAGACAAGGTCTTAGAGGCGATGTAAATCAAGGTCTCAGTTCTTATTCCATGACCACTTATCCTGCTTTGGTTCAACAAGCTCATTCAGCTGAGAGCGATCTCAAAAGAATGTATGCAGAGAGGAAGGATTTCTGGAAGGATAAGAAGAAGGGCAGTGAGTCAACTTCTTCAAACCCGAGGTATAAAGGGTAATTTAGACAAAGGAAAGCAGATTCAGTCGAACAACACTTCTGGGTATCGCCGGTGTGAAGTGTGCAAGAAGAATCATCCAGGAAAGTGTCGATCAGAGGCAAGGTCGGACCAGTGTTATCTTTGCAAGGAAGTGGGGCATTATGCTAATAGATGCCCGTCAAGAAAAGCTTTCTTGGAGTCTCCTGATGCTCCTAGGCAGGCTCGAGTCAAGACTTTGGATGCTAAGACCATCAAACCAGCAGATAACCTTATAAGGGGTACAGGTTCTCTCTTTAATCAAACTGTTAATATTTTGTATGACTCTGGTGCTACTCATTGCTTTATCTCAGAAGCATGTGCTGAACGGTTAGGATTAGTGGTATCTCCTATATCTGAGCCAATATCTATTCTTACAGCTGCAAAGGGTCGTGTGCGAACCCAATCATTGTGCCTTAACTGTCTGCTTACCATAGGAGGCAGGGATTTTGTGGTTGATTTTATCTGTTTGCCTATGAGGGGAATGGAAATCGTTTTGGGAATGAATTGGATGACTTCCAATCACATTACTATTGACTGTTTCAATCGGGCAATTAATTTTCCTTCTGAAGTAGCGGGACATACATTGCCTACAGATGATGGTGTTATTTCATTCGCTTCAGCCAACCAGTCTCTATTCCAAGGTGCGGAAGCTTTTGTTGTTATTTTGTCTGCATCAACTGAAGCTGATTTGGATTTATCGTCTATTCAAGTTGTTAATGAATTCTTAGATGTTTTTCCCGAGGAAGTCTCCTCTTTGCCTCCAGAACGAGAGGTAGAATTCTCTATAGATTTGGCGCCTGGTATAGGGCCAATATCCATAGCACCTTATAGGATTTCTCCTCTCGAACTGAAGGAATTGAAGTCCCAACTTGAGGAATTAATTTCCAAGAAGTTTATTCGACCGAGTGCTTCCCCATGGGGTGCTCCGGTATTGCTAGTCAAGAAGAAGGACGGAAGCATGAGATTATGCATAGACTACCGTCAGCTAAATAAAATCACTATCAAGAACAAGTATCCATTACCAAGGATAGATGATCTACTTGACCAACTTCGAGGTGCTAAAGTTTTCTCTAAGATTGATCTAAGGTCAGGGTATCATCAAATCAGGGTAAGAGCCTTAGACATTCCGAAGACTGCCTTTCGTACGAGGTACGGACACTACGAGTTTGTGGTGATGCCCTTTGGATTGACTAACGCTCCAGCCGTATTCATGGATTATATGAATAGAGTGTTTCATTCCTATCTAGATCAGTTTGTGGTCGTCTTTATTGATGATATCTTGGTCTACTCAAGGTCAGTTGAGGAGCATGCGCAGCATCTCCGCTTTGTCCTAGGAGTACTCCGAGAAAAGAAACTCTATGCTAAACCGTTGAAGTGTGACTTTTGGATGTCTGAAGTAAAGTTCTTGGGTCATGTGATTTCCCAAGAAGGGGTTGCAGTTGATCCTAGCAAGGTGGAAGCAGTGTTGAATTGGGAACGGCCGACGTCAGTGACTGAGATCAGAAGCTTTCTGGGTTTAGCTGGTTACTATAGAAGATTCATTGAAGGTTTTTCACAATTGGTACTTCCGCTTACTCGATTGACTCGCAAAGGTCAACTGTTTACTTGGGATGCCGATTGTGAAGAGTGTTTTCTTGGATTGAAAGAAAAGTTAACTTCTGCTCTGATCCTAATTCTTCTAGATCCGTCATTGGGATTTCAGATTTACAGTGATGCATCTGGGAAGGGTTTAGGATGTGTTCTCATGCAGAATCAACATGTTGTGGCCTACACATCTAGACAATTGAAAACTCATGAACGGAATTACCCAACTCATGACTTAGAGTTGGCGGCTATTGTGTTTGCACTAAAGATTTGGAGACATTACCTTTACGGTTCTCGTTTCGAAGTTTTTAGTGATCACAAGAGCTTGAAGTATCTGTTTGACCAAAAGGAGTTGAATAACAGACAGAGAAGGTGGACTGAATTTTTGAAGGACTACGACTTCGAATTGAAGTATCACCCTGGGAAAGCCAATGTGGTGGCAGATGCTCTAAGCAGGAAGTCTATCCACACGGCAAGGTTAATGGTTCACGAGATGGCTTTGTTGGAGTCATTCGGAGACTTGAAACTCAAGGTAGCAAGAAAGAGGGATCGCATAGTGCTGCGGCATATACGGATAGCCAGTGTACTAAGGGAACAAATCCGTGTAGCTCAAGGAGCTGATATGAAGTTACAGTCTCAAAGAGGATCGCCAGATTTCACTGAGGATAGTGACGGCATGATTAGCTTTAATGGGAGAATTTGTGTTCCCGATGATGATGATATCAAAAGGCAAGTATTGGAAGAAGGTCATAGGAGTCAGTACTCTGTACATCCGGGATCCACCAAGATGTACCGAGACTTGAAGTTAATGTATTGGTGGCCTGGGATGAAGGCCGAGGTTGCAGAATTTGTTTCTCGGTGCTTAACTTGTCAGAAGGTTAAGGCGGAACACCGAAGACTGGGCGGTCAGTTACAACCGCTAGATGTACCAGTTTGGAAGTGGGAAGATATCTCAATGGACTTCGTTATGGGTTTGCCGAGGTCACGGGCCGGCAATGATTCTATTTGGGTAGTAGTGGACCGATTAACTAAATCCGCCCACTTTATTCCCGTTCGTTTGACTTATAAAGTTTCCAAGCTAGCAGATGAATATGTGAAGAACATTATCAGACTACATGGAATTCCAACGAGTATCGTGTCATACCGAGATCCCAAGTTTACTTCCAGGTTCTGAAGAGCATTGAATGAAGCTTTGGGAACAAGGGTGCTGGTTAGCACTGCTTATCATCCTCAGACGGAGAGGACTATCCAGACTCTTGAGGACATGCTTCGGGCTTGTGTGCTCGACAGTGGGAGAAAATGGGAGGATCATCTTCCATTAGTAGAATTCTCCTACAACAACAGTTACCACTCCAGCATTGGAATGGCACCGTTTGAAGCACTTTATGGTAGGAAGTGTAGAACTCTGTTGTGTTGGTGGGAGATTGGTGAAGATAAGTTTTTGGGACCTGATATGGTTCGCGAGACTACGGAGAAGATTAAGTTAATTCGAGAAAGGATGAAGGTTGCTCAGAGTCGGCAAAAGAGCTACGCCGACAACCGAAGGAGACCGCTGGAGTTTGAGGTTGGTGATCATGTGTTCTTGAAAGTTTCTCCAACCATAGGCACTGGGAGAGCCTTGCGAGCGAAGAAGCTCAGTCCTCGATATGTTGGACCTTTCCAAATCATCGAGCAGATTGGGCCAGTTGCCTATCGCCTCGCATTGTCTCCGGCCCTATCAAACCTCCATGATGTGTTCCACGTGTCTCAGTTGAGGAAGTATGTTCCCGATCTGCATCAACCGTTGAGTGTTGATACCATTGACCTGCGACCGGATTTGTCATTTCAACCTTATCCTAGTTATATCTTGGAGCGTGGTATGAAGACTCTGCGTTCAAGGACTATTCCGATTGTCAAAGTGGTTTGGGATGGATTCCCAATCGAGGAAGCTACCTGGGAGCTGGAAGATGACATGCGGACTCGATACCCATATCTCTTCAATTGAGGTACGCCTTGTCAATTTTGAGGACAAAATATTTAAAAGTTGGGGTGATTGTAACATCCCTAATTTTCTAAAGACTCGTACTATGATACCTAAGACCGATTAATTATTTGTGGGAATAATTGGTCGTGTCTCGGGGATTTATGTGACGGGAAAATTATCAAGAAAACCTATTCTCCATTAAAGGGTGGCCTATTCATAGTAAAATGAGGAATCGGACCCGAAGGGCAAATCTGTCTTTTCACACCCCTAGTTATTAAAATATAATTATGAAGGTTATAATTATTTACGAACCGAAAGAATTGAGGAATTTCGGATCGGAACCGGATTAATCAAGAGGTTTTGTACCGAAGAGAAAATTTGACACCTAACCTATGACTTAATGGGCTAGGGGTAGTTTGGTCTTTTCCCCATCATTTAAACCCCCCAGCCCATATACCCACCAGACCAGCCTCACCCTCACACTTAGTCACCCCTCATTTCAGAAAGAAAGGAGCAAAAGCTGAAAATAAGAAAGAAAGGAGAAGGAGGGGGCGTGGAGGAGGAGAAGAGGAGGAAGGAGGGACTCATCTCAAATCCTTGTTGCATGTAAGTGGTTTCTCTTCCATCCCACTCCATTTTCAATTCTGAATCCAATGAACCTATTTTTTGAAGTCTGATTCTACTCCTATCCCTTGCTCCATTTTCGAAGCTTGAAGCTCCAAGGGTGAAGACAATGGAGTTTTGAGCTGCCACTTCCTTTGCATGTTCAGTTTTGCTAATTAAGAGGGGGAAATCTCAAGCTTGCATTTCGATTTGGAGGAAGTTGTGGAAGATTTGGGTTGCTGTTTCAGTTTGAGAGAAAGGAAGCCATCATCCTCATTCGAATTCAGTTTCTAAGCGGGGATAGTTCGTTGTTTTCGGTTCGACGATTTCGTCTCTCGGCCCAACTCTCAGACTTCGGTGTAAAGGTGAGTTCTACTCACGGATTAGGGACATTTTCGTGTATTCTGAAAACTATGTTTGTTTCAAATAATAAGGCAATCATTCCGTTTTCGAAAGACTTAGAACCGAAAAGCGTTTTTGAGTCAAAACGGTGTTTTACGGTTTAATGAGAGTTTTGATTAAATCGTTGAAATGAAATAACTTATATTTATATTCTGGAATAGTTGGAATTTTTCTGAGTTTCAGGTGATCGAAATTAGAAATCGAATTGGGCGAGAACGGAGAGCGAAAATGAGAAATATGTGAAATTTTGGTAACAGACACAGGTCGCACGGACCGTGCGCCCCTGGGCACGGATCGTGCACCTGCTTCGGGTTGGATGAATTGGAAATAAAACGGGACGCACGGGTCGTGCGCCCCTGGGCACGGATCGTGCGCCCCTTTCGGTTTGGCTGGGTGATTTTAATAAATCACGCACGGGTCGTGCGCCCCTGGGCACGGACCGTGCGTGAGCTTCTGTTACCGACTTCCGTTTTCTCGTTTTGTCGCTCCGTTTGATTCCGAACCTTTTCTAATCTTTTTTTCAATCATTTAAAAAGGGATTGCCTTACTGAAAACCTCATTTTGAACTTGTTCAACTCATAATTTTGAAAAAGAGCTTTGAAAGCCCATTTGATCGAAAAACCGAAACCCTAGTACGCGTGTGAGTACACCGACTGATGGACTGATTAAATATATATGTTTATATATGTCAAATGAAAGTGATTATAATGCCGGAGGTCTAAATTATGAATTCCTCAAAACGGGTTATAGATCGAAAAGATATAAATTATCTAATGAGCTTATGTGATTGATCCTTTGGTGATCAAAATGAAAAAGAAGATATAAATTATCTAACTCTCGAGAATATGATGCGTATTGTCATACGTATTGCATTGGGTGATGACCTGACAAGTAGCATACTAGGGAGGGTAGTCATGACCCCTTACCTAGGCCCTGAATGTGTTTTGGCGTGGGCAACTCACGGGTTGCCGGGATTGGCCGTTGTGTAGTCGGCTTGTGCTAAGTTTTTGCTTATAAGTTAACATTGCCAGCATTAGCAGTTGTGCAGTCGGCCAATGTTAAGCTCTAGCTACCGGGATTAGCAATTGTGCAGTCGGTTTAAGCTAAGCTATTAAAATATAACTGAGAACACGATTTGCTTGGCATTTCGATTATAGCTAGTGGTATCTAATTAAACATTGTTAACGGTTTAATAAATTGAATCGAGTGTCAGAGAGGGGCACGGTAGGACTCACTGAGATAATGTTATCTCACCCAATCCATATTTGTTGTTTTTCAGAGAAGCAGGGAAAAAGGAAGACTATTGTGCACGAGTAGTTGATATACTCTTGGAGGTGCTGAAGACTTAGTCATTTTCTCCTTTGTTCTTTTGTTGTCCTATTGGTTGTATAAACTTGTATTGATTATGAGTTATATGAACCGTTTTATGTTTCCGTTTGGTATTTGGACTTGGATATTGTGATCCATTCGGTATGGAACCGGTAAACTTCTATTTATGAAGTAATGTTATTCCGATTATGTTTTTATTTCGGAAAAAGTTTGTACGTCCAATACTTGAAACAGAAACTGTGTCCTCTGAATTTCCGAAATCTGTGCATCTTCGGTCTCTCTACATGTTAGAAATACTAGGTTGTTACATTATGGATGAGTTAGGGGGTGCTGCTGTTTTTTCTAAATTGGATCTAAGGTCTGGATATCATCAACTGAGAATGAGTGAAGGGGAGGAATTCAAAACTGCCTTCAAAACTCACAGTGGCCACTTTGAATACCTAGTGATGCCATTTGGCCTCACTAATGCTCCTGCATCTTTCCAAGCTCCGATGATTCATTTGTTCCATGCTTTCTTGAGGAAATTTGTAATTATATTTTTAGATGATATTTTGGTGTATAGTTGTTCCTTGCAGGCACATGTTCAACACCTGAGGAAATTTGTAGTTATTCTTTGATGATGTGAGAGCTAAGCATTTGTTCGTTAATCAATCTAAGTGCCATTTTGTTACTACAAGAGTGAAGTATTTGGGCCACTTTATATCTAAACAAGGAATGCCAACTGATTCAGCCAAGATCAAGGTAGTGTGTGAATATAGGGGTAACGAAGGATTTTTGGGACTAGCAGGGTAATATAGGAATTTTGTTAAAGATTTTGGCAAGCTGGCTAAGCCCCTCACTGATCTGCTAAAGAAAGAATGCTTTGAATGGTCTAATTCTGCAACTGTGTCCTTCCAGCAGCTGAAACAAACATTGACTATGGCTCCAGTTCTTGCTTTACCAGATTTTTCCAAAGTGTTTGTGCTGGAAACTGATGCCTCTGGCAAGGGGATAGGTGCAGTACTCATGCAAGACAATCATCCCATAGCCTACATCAGGAAATCCCTTCGGCCAAGACAACAAGCTCTCTCAATTTATGAGAAGGATCTCCTTGCTATTGTATATATGCAGTTCAAAAATGGAGTACTTACTTAGCTCTAAAGCCCTTCATCATTAAGACTGATCTGAAAAGTATAAAGCATATCCTTGAGAAGAGGCTGAATACTCCCTTTCAACAAGCTTGGGTGGCCAAGTTGATGGGTTTTGAGTTTGAGATCATCTACAAAGAAGGGAGAGAAAACAAGGCTGCTGATGCCTTGTCTAGAATAGAAGGAGCGGAGTTAATGACTCTCATTCTAAATACTGTACAGAATGATTTGATGCAGCAAATTAAGTCCACATGGGAATCTGATCCTGTGACCAAGTCAGTCATTGGGGATCTGGAAAGGGATCCAGTGCTTATCACCCCCAAAACGATAAGGGGTGGTACAACTTGGAGCAATTGGCTCTCACTGGCAAAGTGGTGGTACAACACCACCTTTCATTCACCCATTCAAAGCACTCCATATGAGGTAGTTTTTGGGCAAGCTCCTCCAACTCATCTTCCCTACTTACCTGGGGAGTCTACTTCTCTCACCGTGGATCCTTTTCTTGCTGCGAGAGAGGAGGCTATAAAGCTTCTTAAGTTCCATTTCACCAGGGCTCAGAACTGTATGAAGCAACAGGCTGACAGACATCATAGTGACAGGCAGTTTGGTATTGGAGACTTTTTGTTTATGAAGTAACAGCCATATAGACAATTCTCCTTAAGAAATCAGGCATTTCACAAGCTAGACCCCAAATAATATGGCCCTTATAAAGTCCTTGATAGAATTGGAAGTGTTGCTTACCAGCTTGAGTTACCAGCTGATTCTGGACTTCATAATGTTGTTCATGTTTCACAGTTGAAGCTGTGCCTTTTGTAACACCCCGAAAAATAATTTAATTAATTTAATTAATTTGATAAGTTGAATTATTAATTTTTAGTTGAAGCGTGATTAAATTAATTAAAATGATGGGCGTGGTTCAGGAAGTGGAACGAGTATTGGGGGTGATGTTGGCAACTCAGGGGTGGTGAAGAATGGCCCAGGAAGCCACGCCCAATAGCTTAGGCGCTCCTGAGGCTCCTGAAGCTAAGGGATTAGGGTTTTGCGCCTCACTCCTTGCATCAGAGAAAGAGAACGAAAATTGAAAGAGTGAGAAGAGAGAGCATCGTACGGCGCTGAGGAGAAGAGGAAGGAAGGGAATTTTCTCGAGTTTTGTTAGGTAAGAGTTCTTAATCCTTCCACGTCATTTTTCTTCCTTTCCTAACGTTGTAGCCTTCGAGCCCTAATCTCCGTTGTGTTGATTCCTCATTGATCAAGGAAGTGGGCGTGGCTACGGTTTCGAAGGAAGAAGGATCGCGAGCTGATCGTTGTGTTGTTGTGATTTTGTTCGTGCTTCCACTCGCCTTCTTCAGATCATTCATATTCGAGGTAAGGGTGAGCGTTTCGGTTTAACATGATTGGGTATATAGTGGGGTTTTGTGGGGTTTGTGGGAATTGATATTGTTGATGAAATTGATGTTATTTAAAGAATTTGATGATTTGTTGGAATGAAAATTCGATGGTCCTTGATTAAAATTTGATGATTTATGTTGATGAATTGTTGGTGTTCTTTGATGAACCATTAGTGAGACTTGATGATTGATTTGGTGAATGAAACGTGTTTTTGGTGTTGGTGATGTGCGGAAAAGAATTGTGATGTGATCGGGTTGGGCGAAGAATTAAGTTTTTCTGAATTTTCTGCACGTTGCACTGTTGCTGTCCATTCGCGCGTCGCTCGCGCTGCAGTCGCGCTCCAGGCGCAAGCGCACTGCACTGTGGCATGCTGTTGCTGCCCAATCGCGCCTCAGTTGCGCCCAGCTCGCGCTTCAAGCGCGAGTCACTGTTTCCCACTGTTTTCTTGTTGTTTTCCCACAGTTTTATTGCTGTTTTCACACTGTTTTCTCAGTTTTTAAAGGTGATGTTTTCTCCACAAAAATATGATGTTCCCTCCATAAAAATGTGATGTTTCCACTAATAAAAATGTGACGTCTCCCAATTCAAATGTAGTGTTTTTTCCGAGTTTGAAAGTGTGGTGTTTTTCCGAATTTAAAATGTGATGTCCTTCAAATTAAGATGTGATGTTTTATAAATTAAAACAGGACGTTTTTCTAAACTCTAAACGTGTTGTTACCCAAATTTCAAAGGTGATATGTATGATGACGATGTAACATGAATTATGGTGATTTGTGACGAATATACTCGATGGGTATGATTATAATGATGCTGTAATGTGAATGTGATAAATTACGACGAATACACTCTATGAGTGTTTTATGAAGATGATGATGAGTACTCCAGGTGAGTGTCTTTTCTTTTGGTGAAATTGCACATGCGTCCATAGAGTCTCATAGCATGTGCACATTGTGACGAATAGGCTTCGGCCTCTTAATGACGACGGTGTGCCCCTAGTGGCTTATTATGACGAGTATGGTACCATCATGCATATACCCAGGTGTGGGTTGCATTATCATGCAAATTCATGACTGTGACTTGTTGGCAAATTGTGGTTGAGTTGGTGTTTGGCGATGATGATGTGGTGTTGATAATGATGTTGTTCGATTGTTTGTCTTCATTACTCTACTATGTGCTTGATTATGTTTCGTTGAAATTCTCACCCCTTCTGCTTGAAATGTTGCTCTATTGTGGTAACGCTGCAGGTAACTGCGAGTGAAGGTCTTGCTGCCTTCTGTGATAGCTATTGGGATGTCTGTCGAGTCGCTCTCTGATACTGTAGCACCTAGGGGGCGTAGTTGAAGCTTGTTATGTGTTAATTAACTGTTTAATGGCTATGTCGAGAATATGAGATGTGTTGGAGAGGCTTAGTGAGTTATTATCTTAATTCCGCTTGGACGTGTTGTTTTATGAGGTTTAATTTTTATGACGGTGGTTGTTGCACAAACTTTAATGAGTGCAAACGATGAGTTTCTTATGACGATGTGGCATTTCTTTTCTATCAATTAAAATAATGTTTTTTAAAAAGGAAATTACTCCGATAACGACGTGTAAATTGAGGGGTAGAAAAGGGGTGTTACATTAGTGGTATCAGAGCAGTTCGGTCTGTCCGGCCGGTGGTCGAGTTGTCAAGTTGAGTAGCATTTGATGTTTTGTTACTCGTATTTAAATTCTGTTTTCTGTTGCAGTGTTAGAATGGCAGGACGGAACGATGCTGCACTTGCTGCTGCTTTGCAGGCTATAGCTGGGGTTGTGGGCAACATGCCTGGTGCTGGTGATGCTGGGATGCGCAGTTTGGATACTTTCCAGCGAGAGAACCCTCCTGCTTTTGAAGGCGGGTATAACCCTGATGGTGCCCTTGAGTGGCTGAGAGAGATGGAGCGGATCTTCCGCGTTATGGATTGTACCGATGCTCAGAAGGTTCGTTATGGTACGCACATGTTGAAGAAAGAGGCTGATGACTGGTGGATGGCGGCTAGGCAGAGGTTGACGGTCGCCAATGGGGAAATTGCTTGGGCTGTGTTCGAGGGGGAATTCAGGAGGAAATACTATCCGGAAGATGTCCGCGGAAAGAAAGAGGTTGAGTTTCTGAGGCTTGAACAAGGTAACATGTCTGTAACTGAATATGCTGCGAAATTTACTGAGCTGTCCAAGTTTTATCCACACTATGATGGGGAGGGTGCTGAGTTCTCCAAATGCATTAAGTTCGAAAATGGGTTGCGTGCTGATATTAAGAAAGCCATAGGGTATCAACAAATTCGTGTGTTCTCTCTGTTGGTTGATAGCTGCCGGATTTATGAGGAGGACAGTAATGCCTTCTCCAGAGTTATGAAAGAAAAGCAAAAGAACTTCTCGAGTCGTGGTAAGCCATATGAGGTGTCTGCTGGTAAGGGCAAAGGGAAGTTTGTTGGTGGGTCTAAGTGAAGTGGGGGAGATGCTGTAGCCAGTATTACTTGTTACACGTGTGGGAGAGCAGGTCATAAGAGTCCAGATTGCCCAAGCGGGGATAAGAAGAGATGTTATCGGTGTGGGAAAGAGGGGCACATATCTTCCAGCTGTGATAAGAAAGAGGTGGTATGCTTTAATTGTGGGGAGAGTGGTCACATCAGTACACAGTGCTCAAAACCCAAGAAGGAGAAGTCTTTTGGAAAAGTGTTCGCTCTGGCTGAGTCTGACGTGGTGAATGAGATTCGAAGTACGTGCTATATCAATAATTTTCCTCTTATTGCTATTGTTGATACTGGTGCTACCCATAGTTTTATTGCTGCCGCATGTGTTGAGAAACTAAGTCTTGCCTTATCTGATATGTTGAGAGAGATGGTTATCGACACTCCAGCTAAGGGTTCGGTAACTACCTCCGTTGTTTGTGCCAAATGTCCTGTATCTATATATGGTAGAGAATTTTTAGTTGATTTGATCTGTTTTCCGCTGAGTGGCATGGATGTCATTCTGGGTATGGACTGGTTAGTTTATAATCATGTTCATATCGACTGTCGCGAAAGGTCCGTGAGTTTTGCTTCGCCTGAAGAGAGGTCTGGTTTGCTATCTGCGGGTCAGCTGCACAGGGTGATGAGAGAAGAGGTTCAGCTGTTTTCTCTGTTAGCGTCATTGTCTGCTGAGAGCCAAGCAAAGATTGAGGAGTTGCAGGTGGTGTGTGAGTTTTCCGAGGTGTTTCCTGACGAGATTCCGGATATACCACCAGAGAGGGAGGTGGAGTTTACTATTGATCTAGTTCCTGGCACTAAGCCTGTGTCTATGACACCATATAGAATGTCTGCTTCTGAGTTGGCAGAATTGAAAAAGCAACTTGAGGATTTATTAGAAAAGAAGTTTGTAAGACCGAGTGTGTCGCCTTGGGGAGCTCCAGTGTTGTTGGTGAAAAAGAAAGATGGGAGTATGAGGTTGTGTGTAGACTATCGTCAATTAAATAAAGTTACAATCAAGAACTAGTACCCGTTACCGAGAATTGACGATTTGATGGATCAGTTGGTGGGTGCTAAAGTATTTAGCAAGATTGACTTAAGGTCTGGTTATCATCAGATCAAGGTAAAGGATGAAGATATCCAAAAGACGGCATTTAGGACAAGATATGGGCACTATGAGTATACCGTTATGCCTTTCGGTGTGTCTAATGCGCCGGGGGTATTCATGGGGTACATGAACCAAATCTTTCGCGAGTATTTGGATAAGTTTGTGGTGGTTTTCATTGATGATATTCTAATTTATTCTAAGTCTGAAGAGGAGCATGCGAGACATCTGAGGTGGGTGTTGGAAATTCTGAGGGATCGAAAGTTATATGCGAAGTTATCCAAGTGTGAGTTTTGGTTGAAAGAAGTCAGTTTTCTCGGTCATGTGATCTCTAGTGAGGGAATTGCGGTGGATCCTTCTAAGGTTGATGCGGTGTTGCAGTGGGAATCCCCGAAGTCCGTTACTGAGATAAGGAGTTTTCTGGGACTAGCAGGTTATTATAGAAGATTCATTGAGGGGTTCTCGAAGTTGGCTCTGCCGTTGACCCAATTGACTTGCAAGGGTAGGGCTTTTATTTGGAATGACCGATGTGAAGAAAGTTTCAATGAGTTGAAGAAGAGGTTGACCACGTCTCCGGTGTTGACCCTGCCTAATCCGGTTGAACCGTTTGTGGTTTATTGTGATGCGTCCAAGATGGGTTTGGGTGGTGTGCTTATGCAGAATGGGAAAGTGGTCGCTTATGCGTCGAGACAGTTGAGAACTCATGAAAAGAATTATCCTACTCATGATTTGGAATTTGCTGCTGTGGTATTCGCGTTGAAAATCTGGAGACATTATTTGTATGGATCGAGGTTCGAAGTGTTCAGTGATCACAAGGGCCTTCAGTATCTGTTCGATCAGAAGGAGTTGAATATGAGGCAGCGCCGGTGGTTAGAACTATTGAAAGATTATGATTTTGAATTGAGTTATCACCCGGGTAAAGCTAATGTGGTTGCAGATGCTTTGAGTCGGAAGACTTTGCACATGTCGGCATTGATGGCTAGAGAACTTGAGTTAATTGAGCAATTCAGGGACATGAGTTTAGTTTGTGAGGTCACACCTCGAAGTATCAGGTTGGGTATGTTGAAAATTGGTAACGGTTTTATAACTAGTATCCGGGAAGCGCAGAAGTTAGACGTGAAATTGGTTGATCTGATGGGTGGGATTGGTCAGTCTGAGAATAAGGACTTCGAGATAGATGCGCAGAATGTATTGAGGTATCGTGGAAGAATTTGTGTTCCCGAAGATGAGGAAATGAGAAAGGCAATTCTCGAGGAAGGCCACAGAAGTAAGTTGAGTATCCATCCGGGAGCGACAAAGATGTATCAAGATCTGAAAAAGATGTTCTGGTGGCCTGGGTTGAAGTGCGACGTGGCGCAGTTTGTGTATTCGTGTTTGACCTGTCAGAAATCGAAAGTCGAGCATCAGAAGCCTGCAGGGATGATGCAACTGTTGAATGTTCCAGAGTGGAAGTGGGATAGTATTTCCATGGATTTCGTGACTGGGTTACCCAATACGGTGAGAGGACATGATTCGATTTGGGTGGTTGTGGACAGATTGACGAAGTCTGCTCATTTCATTCCTATCGGCATTAAGTATCCGGTGTCGAGATTGGCAGAGATCTATATTCAGGTAATTGTGAAGCTGCATGGCGTTCCTTTGTGCATTGTGTCGGATAGAGACCCAAGGTTCACTTCGGACTTTTGGAGTAGTTTGCAGAAGGAGTTGGGTTCGAAATTGAGGTTGAGTTCAGCTTATCATCCTCAAACTGATGGGCAGACGGAGAGGACGATTCAATCGTTGGAGGATTTGTTGAGGTCATGTGTTCTAGAGCAGGGAGGTGCGTGGGATACCCATCTTCCATTGATCGAGTTTACCTACAACAACAGTTATCATTCCAGTATCGGGATGGCGCCATTTGAGGCGTTGTATGGTCGGAGGTGCAGGACTCCGATGTGTTGGTATGAAACTGGGGAAAGTTTAGTACTTGGACCTGAGCTAGTCAGAGAGACTACTGAGAAAGTAAAGGCGATTCGGGAGAAAATGAAAGCGTCGCAGAGTAGACAGAAGAGCTACCATGATAAGAGAAGGAAAGATTTAGAATTTGAAGCTGGTGACCACGTGTTCCTGAGGGTCACACCTATGACTAGTGTTGGGCGTGCGCTGAAATCGAAGAAGTTGACCCCTCGATTCATCGGGTCGTATCAGATTACTGAGAGAGTTGGAAATGTTGCATATCGGGTGGCCTTGCCACCTAATCTTTCGAACTTGCACGACGTGTTTCACGTGTCGCAGCTTCGGAAGTATGTTGCGGATCCGTCTCATGTGATTCAACTAGATGATGTGGAGGTGCGGGACAATCTCACTGTGGAGACCATGCCTGTACGAATTGAGGATCGTGAAGTGAAGACCTTACGAGGTAAGGAGATCAATCTGGTGAAGGTCGTTTGGTTTGGAGCGGCTGGTGAAAGCCTGACTTGGGAGCTGGAGGACAGGATGCGAGAGTCGTATCCGGAGTTGTTTGAATCAGGTATGTTTTCGAGGACGAAAAATCCTAAGTAGGGGAGAGTTGTAACACCCCGAAAAATAATTTAATTAATTTAATTAATTTGATAAGTTGAATTATTAATTTTTAGTTGAAGCGTGATTAAATTAATTAAAATGATGGCCGTGGTTCAGGAAGTGGAACGAGTATTGGGGGTGATGTTGGCAACTCAGGGGTGGTGAAGAATGGCCCAGGAAGCCAAGCCCAATAGCTTAGGCGCTCCTGAGGCTCCTGAAGCTAAGGGATTAGGGTTTTGCGCCTCACTCCTTGCATCAGAGAAAGAGAACGAAAATTGAAAGAGTGAGAAGAGAGAGCATCGTACGGCGCTGAGGAGAAGAGGAAGGAAGGGAATTTTCTCGAGTTTTTTTAGGTAAGAGTTCTTAATCCTTCCACGTCGTTTTTCTTCCTTTCCTAACGTTGTAGCCTTCGAGCCCTAATCTCCGTTGTGTTGATTCCTCATTGATCAAGGAAGTGGGCGTGGCTACGGTTTCGAAGGAAGAAGGATCGCGAGCTGATCGTTGTGTTGTTGTGATTTTGTTCGTGCTTCCACTCGCCTTCTTCAGATCATTCATATTCGAGGTAAGGGTGAGCGTTTCGGTTTAACATGATTGGGTATATAGTGGGGTTTTGTGGGGTTTGTGGGAATTGATATTGTTGATGAAATTGATGTTATTTGAAGAATTTGATGATTTGTTGGAATGAAAATTCGATGGTCCTTGATTAAAATTTGATGATTTATGTTGATGAATTGTTGGTGTTCTTTGATGAACCATTAGTGAGACTTGATGATTGATTTGGTGAATGAAACGTGTTTTTGGTGTTGGTGATGTGCGGAAAAGAATTGTGATGTGATCGGGTTGGGCGAAGAATTAAGTTTTTCTGAATTTTCTGCACGTTGCACTGTTGCTGTCCATTCGCGCGTCGCTCGCGCTGCAGTCGCGCTCCAGGCGCAAGCGCACTGCGCTGTGGCACGCTGTTGCTGCCCAATCGCGCCTCAGTTGCGCCCAGCTCGCGCTTCAAGCGCGAGTCACTGTTTCCCACTGTTTTCTTGCTGTTTTCCCAGAGTTTTATTGTTGTTTTCACACTGTTTTCTCAGTTTTTAAAGGTGATGTTTTCTCCACAAAAATATGATGTTCCCTCCATAAAAATGTGATGTTTCCACTAATAAAAATGTGACGTCTCCCAATTCAAATGTAGTGTTTTTCCCGAGTTTGAAACTGTGGTGTTTTTCCGAATTTAAAATGTGATGTCCTTCAAATTAAGATGTGATGTTTTATAAATTAAAACAGGACGTTTTTCTAAACTCTAAACGTGTTGTTACCCAAATTTCAAAGGTGATATGTATGATGATGATGTAACATGAATTATGGTGATTTGTGACGAATATACTCGATGGGTATGATTATAATGATGCTGTAATGTGAATGTGATGAATTACGACGAATACACTCTATGAGTGTTTTATGAAGATGATGATGAGTACTCCAGGTGAGTGTATTTTCTTTTGCTGAAATTGCACATGCGTCCATAGAGTCTCATAGCATGTGCACATTGTGACGAATAGGCTTCGGCCTCTTAATGACGACGGTGTGCCCCTAGTGGCTTATTATGACGAGTATGGTACCATCATGCATATACCCAGGTGTGGGTTGCATTATCATGCATATTCATGACTGTGACTTGTTGGCAAATTGTGGTTGAGTTGGTGTTTGGCGATGATGATGTGATGTTGATAATGATGTTGTGCGATTGTTTGTCTTCATTACTCTACTATGTGCTTGATTATGTTTCGTTGAAATTCTCACCCCTTCTGCTTGAAATGTTGCTCTATTGTGGCAACGCTGCAGGTAACTGCGAGTCAAGGTCTTGCTGCCTTCTGTGATAGCTATTGGGATGTCTGTCGAGTCGCTCTCTGATACTGTAGCACCTAGGGGGCGTAGTTGAAGCTTGTTATGTGTTAATTAACTGTTTAATGGCTATGTCGAGAATATGAGATGTGTTGGAGAGGCTTAGTGAGTTATTATCTTAATTCCGCTGTGACGTGTTGTTTTATGAGGTTTAATTTTTATGACGGTGGTTGTTGCACAAACTTTAATGAGTGCAAACGATGAGTTTCTTATGACGATGTGGCATTTCTTTTCTATCAATTAAAATAATGTTTTTTAAAAAGGAAATTACTCCGATAACGACGTGTAAATTGTGGGGTAGAAAAGGGGTGTTACACCTTTCTCCCACTGCTGCAGTGTTGCACCATCCTAGTGTGCCTACTGAGTTCAATCCCAAGAAGGATCCTGAAGCTATTTTGGATCGTAAAATGGTTAAGCGTGAACGCGTGGCAGCCACTAAAGTGCTGGTGAAGTGGAAGAATCAAGCCCCATAATTGGCAACATGGGAATTCTTCTACTATGATTTACTTAGGGATTTTCCTAAGTTTCACTCTTGAGGACAAGAGTGTTGTTTTTTGGGGGGGGGGGGGGGGGTATTGTGACAGAGTCACAACCCTAGGCTACGGTAACTGCTGTAGGTTTTACCATTTCATTAAGTTTTACCATTCACTAGTTGTACTAGGCTATTGTACTACGATTGTCATTTCCTTTCAGCTAAAGAAGCTTTCTTGAAGCATACTTGTACTTGTGGTAATATTCCCTAATCATTAGTGGTGCATATATACACCCTCTCATTAATGAAAAGTACATCTTGAACTCATAAATCATATCTTCTCTCTCCTTATTCAGTTACATTCTTGACTCAGCAAATCTAGCTAACCATACCCTCTCTCTCCGAGCATCATTCTTGCCATTGAAGCTCCTTGATTGAGCATTGAGCTCCCTTTGATCCAAATCGGTCTCACGATGTCTGAACCAGCGTCAATTCTGACAGCTTTCGTTACAATGTTGTTGTGGGCTTGCGTCATTTCCTTATTGGTGACTTGGGGCTTGTGATTCTAAAGCTATCTCTGTAACAAAGTTCCTGGCTTTGTTTGTGCGTGTCATACCCCAATTTTGTCCGCCCAAGTCAAAAACATTTTTTTCAGAAAAAAATAGAGCAATAAGGTAATTCATAATGTGTGGAAAATAGTGGATTTGTGCATTTATGTGTATTCATCCCCTATTTCGCATTTCTATTTGAATTATGCGCGCGCGTCAGTCGTAACTGCGTGAGCTGCCCTGTGCCCTTGTCATTTGGCACGTATATTTATTTTCAAAAAGGCCATTTATTGATCATTATTAATTTTTGGCATCCAAAAACATTTTTCTTAATTTTTAAGAATTTTAGAAAATAAAATAGTGGTTATTTTTGAATCTCTGGGCATTTAAATAAAAGCAAATTAATTATTTTTGGACCAAGACCAGGTCAAGGATGTGGCATACATGTTACTCTACCAAGGGTAATTTTTGTATAATTTTTGGAAAGAAAATCCTAGTCCAAAATAATTAAAAATGTATTTTCCCCAATTTTAGTGCATAAAAAAACCAAAAAAAGACCATTAAATATTCCCCAATTACTAAATGACAATTTTTATTGTCTAGAATAATTAGAGGGAATATTTTATGGTGCCCAAAAATATGTGACACATTTTCAATAGGTGCACTCTCATTTGCATGCCCAAAAATTCAAAATTCAAAATTCAAAATTCAAAAAGAAGGAAGCGTCCTCAATAAGACAAAAGACCAAAAACAAGTTTTTTTTTCTTCCTCCTCTCCTTGCTCACGAATTCCCTCTCTCTCTCTCTCTCTCTCTCTCTCTCCCCAAAATTCTTCCACACTCTTCTATTCCTTATCCCCTAAGAATATGCTTTGTACTATCCTTAACTTTTCCCTTTTTGGTGACCATCACTCACTCCCACATAGATTCATGTCCTCTTTTGTAAATTACCTCACCCATTTATACCCACCTCTTCACAAAAAATACAAAAAATTACCTCTTTGGTAACATTCCATCTCAATTATACCCTTAACCCTATTTTTACCTCACATATGAGCCTCCATTCCCAAAATAGGACAAGTTTTTTTCACACAAACTCTCCCTCCTTCTCTCCATGTTTCACGAATTCTCTCTCTCTCTCTCCCTCACTCTCATTTTGTGTTTTCTCACTACCCACAATCCAAGTGATCTCTAATCCTAGCCCTTCATTCAAATTTAAAACCCAATCCTAGAGCACCTAATAAAAACAATGACCTAACTACCCCTAAACCTAAAATAACTCTATAAATACCTTCTCATTTCCACACATCACAATCTTTGGCTTCTCATTCTTCTACACCAAAACCCTAGCACACAAAAAACCTCTCCTCCTTCCTCTCTTCCACGAATTCACTCTCCCTCCCTCACCTCATCTTCTTCAATTTCTTCACTCAATCATCCATTAAAACACCTTTCCTACACTATCAAATTCAAGGATCAAGTTTGAAGATTGTAGAGTAGATTCAAATGGTTTAGCACTCATTCATCTTATTTCTTGCTTATTTAGCTTGGAGTTAAGGTATATTCTTGAATCCTAGCATCATCATCAAAGTTTTAGCATTAAAAATGTAGATCATCAATTTGTTTCGCATACCAAGCATTTCATTACATTTAAAGTTACATCTTATGTTAATATGTTAGTATAATTGTTGTTGTTGAAGGAGAAATGCATTTCAAGAATTTTGACAAGCACTTTGGGAGGCTTGGGTGCTTGAAATGCTTCTCCCTCTTGGAATAAATTGTGTGTTGGTGCTATTTCACTTATTGCTTGCATTTTCATGAATAAAATGGTGATTTGTGCTATTGTTCATTTCGCATGTCTTAGAAAAATTAGGATTCATGGATTTGGATGCATTTCTTTGCTTAATCATGTGAATCCTTGCCAAAAAGTTTAATCTATGTTGTTCTCTTGCATTATCTTGTGTTTCCATGAATAAAATGAGATTTTGGGTCTCTTTTCATTTCGCATTCTTCAAAGAAATTAGGGTTTATGTGATTTTGATGTGTTTGGTTGTCTAATCTTGCAAATGTTTGAGTTTAGGCTTCATTTATGATGTTTACTTGAACTCCCATGAATTAAAGCTAGGGTTTTGTTTGATTTTGATGTTTTAGTAAAAAAAATGTGATTTGGTAAACAATTGGTGTTTGTGTTTGTTTTAGTTGCTTGCTTTGAAAATCATGTTTGTGTTGATGATTTGGTAAGAGGATTTGACACTTATGCACTTGTGCATATCCCAAGTACCAAAGATTACCCAAAGTGATTCAACATGCTTTGATGCTTTGATTGCTAAGATGACTTGCTTGATTATGGTTTGCCAATGATCATGCTTGAGGCTACTCTTTTGAATTCGCTTGTGCTTTGTAATCTCCTTGTTTACTCACACATTGTATCATCAATACTTAGATAGGTCCATTCCATACATTACATCTTCCACTAGATGTGCATTTCGATTCCCTTGCATTTTGTAGAAATATTTGAGTATGGTCCTCGCCTAGCATCTTCCATTAGATGTGCATTTAGGTTCAATCTTGCCTACTCTTGCATTTTTGCTTAATGCCCAATTCAAGTTCCTTTTTTTGCCTATTTATGTGTTTTGGTCTAATATGTATAGTCTAGGCTAATATTCGCTCAAGAATTCAAATGAGATTAGTTGTAAAGTTATGTCCATGTTGTTGTTTGCCTAAGGATTCGATTTCAATGATTGTGCCATGCTTGAATCTCCAAATCTTCTTGCATTCATTGTTTTCTTTTCTAAATAGCTTAGCATGAAAATGGTGACTAGTGACAATTACCCATAACCTTTGTTAGTTTGGTTGTCCTAAGAGCCTAAATTTCAAAAAAAAAAGATGTTTTCATATGCATAAGCTACTAGTGATAATCACCCATAACCTTGGTTAGTTTGATTATCATGAACGCTTTCAATTTCAAAAGATATTTTCCTAAGCATCAAAAGTCATAGCAAGTGTTAGTGTTGACCACCCATAACCTTTGTTAGTTTGGTCATCATGAAGGCTTCCATCTTTCAAAAGAGATTTTTACATGCACTTAAGTGGGTTTTAGTAGTGATCACCCATAACCTTTGTTAGTTTGATCATTATGAACGCCCTTCACTTTTCAAAACCAAAGCAAAAAGACTTTCACTTTCAAGGCTCGTTAGAACTACGTTGCTTTGATTCCCATTTGGGATACGTAGGAGCGAGCCACAATCTCGTCAAGCGCAACATAAAAATTAGCATTTGCATAACAAAAAGAAAAGAGTTATTTTCATAACACAAAAAAAGAATCACTTTTGCAAACCAAGATCATTTTCAAAACAAAAACATTCTCCTTTCAAGAATCATTTTCAAACCCATTGTCGCTAGTGGCTAATCAGAACCTTTGTTCGTCTAGCCATTGGTAGCAATGTCTTTTTCCCAAAAGAACAACAAGCGATGATCACTCATAACCTTTGTTAGTTTTGTCATTCGTGCCAATCAATCTCTTTCGAAAACCACTTTCAAAAGAGTGAATAAAAAACAAGTTGCTACTAATAGTCAATCAGAACCTTTGTTCGTCTGACTGGCGGTGGTGACTCTCATTTTCAAGAGTACTTAGTGGTGATTACCCATAACCTTGGTTAGTTTAATCATTCACTAAATGCTCGTCCTATTTAGAAAACTCGCTAAAAAGATAAAAGACAAAAACCTTTTCAAAGAAAAAGACAAACAAGAACTACATAGCTTTGAATTCTCCATCGCACCGGGAGATACGTAGGAGCGAGAGGCTAACTCTCATCAAGCGCCAAAAATAAAAATTTTCATTAAGTCTTCTCATTCCCTTTTCAATAAAGAGGCAATTTAAGTATTTTCCAAATCAACACTTAAAACCACACGTTTAATTAAAGGTTCCCTTTCGGTAGAAAGGAGGTGTGGGGTGCTAATACCTTCCCCATGCTTAACCGACCCCCGAACCCAAATTTTCCGGTTTCCAAAAGGCCACTCGCTTTCCAAAAAGGTTTTTCTTCAATATTTTCCTTATAAAAAAATATTGGTGGCGACTTCATTGTTTTAAAAAGTTGTAAACGAAGAAAGATCTCCTCAGGGACTTTTTCGGGTGCAACAGCTGGCGACTTCACTGGGGACGTTTCCTTTTTAAGTGGGTCAAGCCTAATTAATTAAATGTGTGGTTTGTGATTTGATTTGGATACCTTGTTTGCTTCCATCCCTTTCGGTTTCCTTTTCTTTCTTATCATGTTGTATGCAGGTGCATTTGTTTTCTCTTCTTCCATGTTTGTTTTTCCTTCCTCCTTTTTGCTTATGTGCTTAGTACCCTCATGCATTTCCCCAATCCCAATTATGTTCCCTTCTTCTTTGCTCCCTTTCTTCAAGGTAAGCTCATGCATTTCTCCCCAATTCTATCATGATCCCCTCTTCTTGGCTCCCCTTCTTGAGGTAAGCAATGACTTGATTGTTGTTGAAACACTAGGCTAGTTCATATTGGATTGATATTGAACCCTAGGGTAGACAACATGCTATTGCCTGGACTGTTCTGGATTTTCATTTGCAGGTGGGGTAGTTTTTAAGGAAATGCCCTTCACACACACACACACACTTGTACCTTGAGATGATATGCTTTGAGAGAAAGACCATAACCCAGGTCTGTGAGAGTATCTTAGGATGAGTGGATTCAAGTAGCGAGAGCCCATCAGGACCTTTGTCCGTTTGGCTACTTGCGAAAGTTTCAATCAGAGTTGTGCTCTTTCATGATGCCTTGTACCTAGCAGTTTGCTGCATTTACGAGGAATTTCGTGAAAGAGACTGTGGCTCTGATGACCTTTGTGAGGGTGCGAATAGGGCTACATGGAAAGATCACCCCTAAAATGCCTTAGATCATAGGTTTCTCCCCTTTTAAGTCACAAGGGCATTCCAAATTGTGTGCTGCATTGTCGCATTTCAGTTTAGTCAAAAAAATTTCCCTCAAAATTTTCAAAAAAAAAATCAAAAGGATAACCTTTTCCCTTTTCAATAAATGCCTATGTGAGGTGGCATATAGGTTGTAAACTCAAAAAAAATACCACTCCATGCAAAAACACAAAAAAAAGGCATCATTGCATCATTACATCATTTGCATCATCTGCATTAAATAAAACCCAATCTTGAAAAATCATTCATCATGCATCTAAGTTGTTTGCCGGGATTGTAAAGTAACTTGGAATCTTGTTTTAGGCGGGAAAGATAAAGCAACATGGGATCAAGAAGCGAGATTGTACTTAATTCAAGGTTTCCGGTTATCAGGAGAATAGATGTAGAGGGTTTGAAAGAGTTTGTCTCCTTGATGGGGTCGGAGGAGAGGGATTTATTCGGGAAAGCTTATGGTAACCTCCTCAGATTGTTACAATTAGATGTCCAAGAGAGTGCTATTATGGCCCTGAGCCGATTCTATGATCCGGACACTCGATGTTTCCTCTTCAAAGACTTTCAGTTATCACCAACTCTCGAGGAGTATGAACAGATTCTGGGGTTCTCAAAGTCAGAGTTAGCACCTTACCAATATCAGAAACATCGGTACTCAGACCAGAGACTCTCGTTGTTGTTGCAGGTCAGTGTGAAGGAATTAGGGCTTCATAAGGAAAAGAAGAACTGTATCAGGGGTTTCCCGCTAAGTTATTTCGAAGGTTTATTGAAGTTTTATGCCCAGAATAAGAAGTGGGGTCCTTTCAAGCAGCTGTTAGCCCTAACTACTTTCGGGATCGTTCTTTTCCCTCAGATACCTACTATTCCTTCACTCATCACCGTGTGTTAGGAAAGAAGAAGGTTGCTTGCTCTTTCCATGTTCTCTACACCTGGTTCCTTAACCATGTTGTCACGCATAAAACGAAAGCTGCGGACTTGGTAGATTATGCCCTGAGTTGTGAGGTAGAAGCCAGAAGTGCACAAGAATGGGTACACACTTTAAGGAATCTCAGTGCTCTCAAAGTCTGTTGGTTCAATCATCCGTGTTGGAAAGATAGGCCTTCAATACTGTTCCGGTGTGGTAATTTCCAGAATGTGCCCTTAATGGGAACCCAAGGCTACATCAATTACAATCCTTCTCTCACCATCAGACAGCTTGGGTATCCTATGAAGAATGCACCCACTGAAGACATGTTGGCCCGCATTTTCCAATAAGGACTTTTCTCTAAGTTTCATAGGCATGAAACATCATCATCATTTGCATACATCCTTGCATTACATAAAACAATTTTCAAAAAAAAAGGCAAAAAGCAAAACTTTCAAAAAAATCATCATAGTCTTTTCTTTTACCGGGCTATATGAGGTGATGTTCCCAAAATTTCAGTCACCAAACTCGAAAAAAAATGTTTTCATCTTATTTTTCACATGCATGTCAAGTCGCATTATCGCCGTCATTTTCATATAAAGACATCCTTTGCATTGCATGAAACAAAAACTTGATAAAATTCATACATGCATTTTTCTCTATCTCATTTAGGTTTGTCAGGAGTGCATTCTCCGCACGTGTGCGTTTCCATTCACTAAAGCTTTTTCCACTAATTTTCTCGAAAGATCCAAAAATCTTGTCTTATTAGGAGCGCATCTCATGCATTATTATTTTCCTTTTTCACACATCATGAAAAATAATACATTAACCTCTCATTTTGCATGCATTTTCATTCAATAAAAATCATGTCTTTCCACGCATTTTTTTTTAAAAAAATCATTGTGAGTATCATGCATTTCATTGCACAAAAAAAATGAAAACAAGAAAGCATCTCATTCATAATCATGAACAAAAATCATCATCAAATTTATTCAAAATGTAGCATTCATGCATCATTTCATTAACCTCATCACTTTAGTTCAAACACATCATTCCTCCATACATGCATCTTTCAAAAAAGGAAGAGGCATTGGCATTTCATACTTTGCCTTGCCTCTATAAAAAAATCATTATTTAGAAAAAAGCATAATTCCTGCATCTTTCATCATTCAAAAGAAAAAGGGGGCATCGGCATTTCATATCTTGTCTTGCCTCTATAAAAATCATTTTGAAAAGAAGCATCATTCTTGCATCATTCATCATCCAAAAATGCATTGGCATTTCATATTTCGTCTTGCACAAAAAGAAAACATCAAAAAGAAAAACTTTTAGAATAATCACACTTTTCAAGTGAACATGCTTTCATGCATTTCATTTTCATCATGTATACATTGTAATGTTTTCATCCATGCATTGCATACAACAAAAATGTTGTGATGAGAGACGAGATGTTCTTGCAGAGTAATCTTTCTTTTTTTGGAAAAGTTTACCCTCACTCATTTGCAAACTCAAGGTGTTCTAAGGCACTCAGTCTTTCACATCAATAGCTCATTTGTATTTCCTTCAAAAAGGGCATTGCATCTCATCCATTCCATGATAAAAGACTGGAAACAGTTCATCAATTTTTTTTTTATATATATCATGTTTTAACCAATGTTAAATCCCTGTGAAGCGTTCTTTTAGTAAGCATGCATGCCACGTGCAGTTTCTCTTGTTTGAGTCAGTCAATTTCCTTCATTTATCATCATTCCCCATCCAAGTCTAATCCCTCCCCGTCCACCCATAAAACGCATATTCTCTCCCATCAGTGCATACTTGACTTTTTGGTTCATTCTCACTAACACTTTAAGTCCTCCATGCTGGGGCAATTCTGTGATCACTAATTTTCCTTGTCAGTATCATATTCCTTTAGTGCAAGTCCTTCTAAAAAAGGTATATAATAAATAAAAAAGATAAAATAAGCTCGCTAGGTTGAAAACCCGCAAAGGGCGGCCTAGGCAAAAAAAGCGCCCGGTGGATTGAAAACTCGCAAGGAGCGGTCCAGGCAAAAATTAGGGCACAGAAAAAGGGGGAAAAGAAAAGAGCAAACACACGAAGATAGATAAATTATTGTCCTAAAGTTAAGTCTTACAGAAATAAGCAATCGGGATTTGAAATGAAATTTGGCCATCTCTCCATACCCTCAAAAACCTAAAATCCCAGAAAGTCCATTTCCTACCCCTTTTAAGCCAAAGATTCAAAATCACAAAAATACCCTTTGTTACCCATCTTAAGCCGAGAAAAGCCCAAGATATCCCCATCACTCTAGACGAGGGTTAATTCCACATCAAAGATGGTATATTATTTTCACCCAAGTCAAAAGGAAAGGAAATTCACAAAAGGAGGGGAATAACAAAGTCTCAAAAAGGAGAATTCCAAAACAAAGAAAGGAAGACAAATGGAGTATAAATTAAGAGTCAATACATTTTGCCCTGAAGCATAAGAGCTCCCCTTCAAAAAGGCCCTCAAATTCAATGGGTTCAATCATTTCTCCTTCCAAAAAGGCCCTCAAATTCAATGGGTTCAATCATTTCCCCTTCCAAAAAAGCCCTCAATTCATTGGGTTTAACCATCTCTTCTTTCATAAAACCTTCAAACACCTCATTGGGTACAACCATCCCCAAACACCTCATCAAACCTAACAACCATTTCCTTCATAAACCATTGACCATCGGCCAACACCGAATAATACCCATCCTCCCCATCAACCCCCAAACACTTCATTAAGCTCAATCATCCCCTTCTCCACATCACAACCCTAAAAAGTCCATTCAGATCAATGACTAATTGCTTTCGTTCTCTCAAGTTTTAATCTTAGGACAAATAAGTTTATCTATTTACGACGTGTTTGCTCAAAAAGGAAAAAAAACAAACAAGCAGAAAAAAGAAAGCTGCTCAAAAAGAAAAAACAAACAATCAAAAAAGAGAGTTGGTAAAAAAGGAGAAGGACTTGCACTACAAGATGCATTCATGTTGCATTAAAACAAGGTCTAGTGGTCACCAAGGAGAGCCTCTCCTTATACTAAAAAGTCAAAACTTTCATTGCATTTGAGTTGTTCTTAAAGAGGACCAAAAGTGTGTACTAGGGGGCATTCCCTTCACCTCTCACTCCACTCAACTTTGGGGGGGTTTGCTCATTGCCCACCCCATTCATATATCACCCTCAGTTCATAACCATCACCATAACTTTGTTGCCTTTTACAACCTCACTCAAAGAAACCATTTGAAATGTCATTCGAAAGTGGGGCAAATGCGTTCCCATTCCTTCACCTCATTCATTCCTATAAAACCTCACCTGGGCAATCTCTCAACTCACTATCCTAAGCAAGGCCTTGTCATTCTAATAGGGGCAGTTTTGTCCTTGTTATGACCGAGGCAACATCAAACTTTATGGGTTGAGAAAAAATCTCTTTTGCTCCACTTTTCATTTCAAAAGCCGAAGCATTCCCAGTTCATCATCTTCTACACCCCTAGTTGTTGTCACCACTAGACAGGGGCAAGCTATTCACTCATCAAAGACCTGAATTGGGGCAATCTTGTATCTCTTGATCCCTCATGAGCTTTGGCAATAACCATGTCTGTCATCCCTTCACTTGCCATAAATGTCCATGCCCTAAACCATTCCAAGTCAACTGACTCATTCATTCACATTTGCACTTCTATGCATGCTTACTAGACAATGCTTCAAAAAGAGAGAACACAAGTTGTTCGCGTGATATCTAAAATTCAGTCATCATGGAAAGAAAGAGAAAACAAGTGAGGTTGTTTGTAAATAAAAACCTTGAGAACACCGGAGTTTAAATCAAAGTCAATTTTTCAACAGAATGGTCAATAATCATCTCAATTCCTTGCCTCCAATGTCTCGCATCTCATCATCACAAAAATGTTTACCTCACGCATCTAGACATTTCAATCTATTCATTATAGCATATGCATCAAAGCATTACATTTGCATCTTCACATTTTGTGCATTCATCACATAGCAAAAAGAGAAAAACGTTCCACGTCAGTTGCACCATATTAATACTTGCATTTCATAGAGGAAAATAGTAAAGAAGAAAAAGCAGAAATCTTTTCATTGCATTGGCATCATATTAATGTTCGTACTTCATAAAAAGGAAAAGAACAAAATCATTCCATGTCATTCACCATCCCACAAGATACTAATCATTGCATGCACCATTGCATCATCAAAATTCTTCAGACAATTAGATCAATACAGACATATGTTGACCCATAAACCAGACCTTTGTGTCCATAATTCAAAGCTACTCCCTTGATCTCAAGCGATCCTCGTTTCATGTCTTCTCATTCATTGCTTTTTCATTAGCACATCCAGTGTTGACTCTCACTTGCAAACTCCAAACAAACAACAAAAAGAACAGAAACATTCCCTGTCATCCAGCTTTCCATATCATTCATCATTTCACAAGCATTCCTTTGTCATTCAATCATCAAACATTAAAGCGGTGCATTTGCATCGTATTAACGTTAGCATTTCCATAAAAGAAAAAGAACAAAAATCAGTGCATCAAACATCAGGGAATTGCATCATATTAATGTTTGCATTCCATAGAAGAAGCAAAAAGAAACAAACAGAAGTTAGAACAGGGGCATTCCATTCATCAAAGCATCAATCATCGCATACACTTGCATTCAAACATCAAAGCATTCTGTTGATATTTGCATTTCATAAACTACAAAGAAGAAGCAAATACAAAAGAACAAAAGCATTTCATAATATTCAAGACATCAATCATGGCATATGTTTGCATTACATGTGTCATTCATTGCATTGCTAAGCAAAATGCGAATGAACACAAGATGTTAATCCTCATGCCTAGTTCCAAGAATCAGCACTTCAAGTGTCAGTCTTTAATTTAATTCTCAAGTCAGTCATCCTGGACTTGCCAGTCTCAAAATCTCATTCCCAGTCGCTCCTTCAGTTCGGAGTTCAAATGCTCTTTCAGTTTAGAGTTCAGTCGCTCCTTCAGTTCGGAGTTCAAACGCCCTCGGGTCCCAAGTGGTTCATTAAAAGCACGCTAAGTGTTCATCCTCATGTACTGCTTTCTCATCAGCACGCCAAGTGTTCATTTACCGTTTTCCCATCAGCACCCCAAGTGTTCATTTACGGCTTCCTTATCAGCACCCCAAGTGTTCATTTATTGCTTTCTTTCTAGCAAACCAAGCATTCATCATCATTGCATCAGACATCAAATCAGGTTTCAAAATACAAAATCATTTTCAATAAATAGGAGACTAAGTCGAATGTACATTCGAAATAGTATCACGATAGGACACTTGAATTGATCGCTCAAGAATCCTAAGGTCCCTATGCCAAAAAAAAAAACAAACAAAAACATTCAGTGTCGTCTGCATCATAGTAATGTTTGCATTCCATAAAACAAAAAGAACCAAAAATTCATCATCCCATCAAACATCGAAGCAATATAGTTGCATCAAAAGAGCAATAAACAAATAAAGTCATGCACTACATACACCAAGCATAAAACCATGCACTCATCAGACATAGAAAATAATAATAATAATAAAGTAAAGAAAAGAGAAATTCAGACATTTGCATTACATTCATCATAAGAAAAAGAAAAAAGAAAATAGCAATCATGGCATTTGCATTGCATGCATTGGTTCATTTTTCAGCTGCAGACAAGTGAGAAAGGATAAACACTTCGGTGTTAATGCTCGCCTTCAGATTCCAGAAAGCGCTCCCCCAGTTGGGAGTTCAGAGGAGAGAGAAGAAAAAGAAAAAAAGAAAAGAAAAGGAAAAGAGGGAAACAGAAAAGAAAAGAAAGAAAAAGAGACGAAAGAAAAGAAAAGAGAGCGCTCAGGCGCGCATTGCAGTTTGGAGCCCAGAGAGATCATCGCTCCTTTCTGCCCAGGTCTCACATCGTGTACGAGCAACGTGATGGACCGCAGCCCCATGTGAGGTTCAACGGAATAGTTGTATCAGCCTAAGATACAGTGGACGTCGTGCATTGATCAGTATATCAGTTCCGGAGCTGAAAACGATCCCCCCGGTCGCTTGAAAAGGCCAACAGGAATCGTGCTCATCAAAGCCACGTGCAAACTCGGATTCGTCAAGAGTTCGTTTAAGGATTACAAGTTTTAGGCAGCCTGGGCATTTTACCGCTTTCTGCACGCAAGTGCCCATTTTACTTTTTCTGTCCGCACGCAAGTGCCCATTTTACCTTTTCTGTCTGCACGTCAGTGTTCATTTACTGTTTTCGCATCGACACGAAAGTGTCTATCTTTCCGAAAAAAGGAAAGGAGAAGAGAAAAATAGAAAAAATGAAAAAAGTCGGGTTTTTCCAAGGAGACAAAATCGGTATAATTTCTGAATTCTTTATTTCTATTTTGCCTCCAAATATGTCTCGGCCAATTCATATTTCTTGCCAAAATCTAAATAAAGAGGGGCAGCTGTCATACCCCAATTTTGTCCGCCCAAGTCAAAAACATTTTTTTCAGAAAAAAATAGAGCAATAAGGTAATTCATAATGTGTGGAAAATAGTGGATTTGTGCATTTATGTGTATTCATCCCCTATTTCGCATTTCTATTTGAATTATGCACGCGCTCAGTCGTAACTGCGTGAGATGACCTGTGCCCTTGTCATTTGGCACGTATATTTATTTTCAAAAAGGCCATTTATTGATCATTATTAATTTTTGGCATCCAAAAACATTTTTCTTAATTTTTAGGAATTTTAGAAAATAAAATAGTACGTATTTTTGAATCTTTGGGCATTTAAATAAAAGCAAATTAATTATTTTTGGACCAAGACCAGGTCAAGGATGTGGCATACATGTTACTCTACCAAGGGTAATTTTTGTATAATTTTTGGAAAGAAAATCCTAGTCCAAAATAATTAAAAATGCATTTTCCCCATTTTTAGTGCATAAAAAAACCAAAAAAAGACCATTAAATATTCCCCAATTACTAAATGACAATTTTTATTGTCTAGAATAATTAGAGGGAATATTTTATGGTGCCCAAAAATATGTGACACATTTTCAATAGGTGCACTCTCATTTGCATGCCCAAAAATTCAAAATTCAAAATTCAAAAAAAAGGAAGTGTCCTCAATAAGACAAAAGACCAAAAACAAGTTTTTTTTCTTCCTCCTCTCCTTGCTCACGAATTCCCTCTCTCTCTCTCTCTCTCCCCAAAATTCTTCCACACTCTTCTATTCCTTATCCCCTAAGAATATGCTTTGTACTATCCTTAACTTTTCCCTTTTTGGTGACCATCACTCACTCCCACATAGATTCATGCCCTCTTTTGTAAATTACCTCACCCATTTATACTCACCTCTTCACAAAAAATACAAAATTACCTCTTTGGTAACATTCCATTCAATTATACCCTTAACCCTATTTTTACCTCACATATGAGCCTCCATTCCCAAAATAGGACTAGTTCAAATTCAAGGATCAAGTTCAAAGTTGAAGATTGTAGAGTAGATTCAAGTGGTTTAGAACTCATTCATCTTATTTCTTGCTTATTTAGCTTGGAGTTAAGGTATATTCTTGAATCCTAGCATCATCATCAAAGTTTTAGCATTAAAAATGCAGATCATCAATTTGTTTCGCATACCAAGCATTTCATTACATTTAAAGTTACATCTTATGTTAATATGTTAGTATAATTGTTGTTGTTGAAGGAGAAATGCATTTCAAGAATTTTGACAAGCACTTTGGGAGGCTTGGGTGCTTGAAATGCTTCTACCTCTTGGAATAAATTGTGTGTTGGTGCTATTTCACTTATTGCTTGCATTTTCATGAATAAAATGGTGATTTGTGCTATTGTTCATTTCGCATGTCTTAGAAAAATTAGGATTCATGGATTTGGATGCATTTCTTTGCTTAATCATGTGAATCCTTGCCAAGAAGTTTAATCTATGTTGTTCTCTTGCATTATCTTGTGTTTCCATGAATAAAATGAGATTTTGGGTCTCTTTTCATTTCGCATTCTTCAAAGAAAATAGGGTTTATGTGATTTTGATGTGTTTGGTTGTCTAATCTTGCAAATGTTTGAGTTTAGGCTTGATTTGTGATGTTTACTTGAACTCCCATGAATTAAAGCTAGGGTTTTGTTTGATTTTGATGTTTTAGTAAAAAAAAATGTGATTTGGTAAACAATTGGGGTTTGTGTTTGTTTTAGTTGCTTGCTTTGAAAATCATGTTTGTGTTGATGATTTGGTAAGAGGATTTGACACTTATGCACTTGTGCATATCCCAAGTACCAAAGATTACCCAAAGTGATTCAACATGCTTTGATGCTTTGATTGCTAAGATGACTTGCTTGATTATGGTTTGCCAATGATCATGCTTGAGGCTACTCTTTTGAATTCGCTTGTGCTTTGTAATCTCCTTGTTTACTCACACATTGTATCATCAATACTTAGATAGGTCCATTCCATACATTACATCTTCCACTAGATGTGCATTTAAATTCCCTTGCGTTTTGTAGAAATATTTGAGTATGGTCCTCGCCTAGCATCTTCCATTAGATGTGCATTTAGGTTCAATCTTGCCTACTCTTGCATTTTTGCTTAATGCCCAATTCAAGTTCCTTTTTTTGCCTATTTATGTGTTTTGGTCTAATATGTGTAGTCTAGGCTAATATTCGCTCAAGAATTCAAATGAGATTAGTTGTAAAGTTATGTCCATGTTGTTGTTTGCCTAAGGATTCGATTTCAATGATTGTGCCATGCTTGAATCTCCAAATCTTCTTGCATTCATTGTTTTCTTTTCTAAATAGCTTAGCATGAAAATGGTGACTAGTGACAATTACCCATAACCTTTGTTAGTTTGGTTGTCCTAAGAGCCTAAATTTCAAAAAAAAAAGATGTTTTCATATGCATAAGCTACTAGTGATAATCACTCATAACCTTTGTTAGTTTGATTATCATGAACGCTTTCAATTTCAAAAGATATTTTCCTAAGCATCAAAAGTCATAGCAAGTGTTAGTGTTGACCACCCATAACCTTTGTTAGTTTGGTCATCATGAAGGCTTTCATCTTTCAAAAGAGATTTTTACATGCACTTAAGTGGGTTTTAGTAGTGATCACTCATAACCTTTGTTAGTTTGATCATTATGAACGCCCTTCACTTTTCAAAACCAAAGCAAAAAGACTTTCACTTTCAAGGCTCGTTAGAACTACGTCGCTTTGATTCCCAATTGGGATACGTAGGAGCGAGCCACAATCTCGTCAAGCGCAACCATAAAAATTAGCATTTGCATAACAAAAAGAAAAGAGTTATTTTCATAACACAAAAAAAAGAATCACTTTTGCAAACCAAGATCATTTTCAGAACAAAAACATTCTCCTTTCAAGAATCATTTTCAAACCCATTGTCGCTAGTGGCTAATCAGAACCTTTGTTCGTCTAGCCATTGGTAGCAATGTCTTTTTCCCAAAAGAACAACAAGCGATGATCACTCATAACCTTTGTTAGTTTGATCTTTCGTGCCAATCAATCTCTTTCGAAAACCACTTTCAAAAGAGTGAATAAAAAACGAGTTGCTACTAATAGTCAATCAGAACCTTTGTTCGTCTGACTGGCGGTGGTGACTCTCATTTTCAAGAGTACTTAGCGGTGATTACCCATAACCTCGGTTAGTTTAATCATTCACTAAATGCTCGTCCTATTTCGAAAACTCACTAAAAAGATAAAAGACAAAAACCTTTTCAAAGAAAAAGACAAACAAGAACTACGTAGCTTTGAATTCTCCATCGCACCGGGAGATACGTAGGAGCGAGAGACTAACTCTCGTCAAGCGCCAAAAATAAAAATTTTCATTAAGTCTTCTCATTCCCTTTTCAATAAAGAGGCAATTTAAGTATTTTCCAAATCAATACTTAAAACCACACGTTTAATTAAAGGTTCCCTTTCGGTAGAAAGGAGGTGTGGGGTGCTAATACTTTCTCCATGCCTAACCGACCCCCGAACCCAAATTTTCCGGTTTCCAAAAGGCCATTCGCTTTCCAAAAAGGTTTTTCTTCAATATTTTCCTTATAAAAAAATATTGGTGGCGACTTCATTGTTTTAAAAAGTTGTAAACGAAGAAAGATCTCCTCAGGGACTTTTTCGGGTGCAACAGTGCGTAATAGATAATAGAATATAGGGGTAACGAAGGAGGGTGGGCTGTTGTTTTTTTGGTATGATTGACCATCCACCTGTGACTCGTCAATTTTTTCTGATGGAGGAAAATGATAAGGCTGAAGTGGTGGAAATGAAATTGGAAGTGGATGTGGCTTTCCTTCTTCTTTTGATTCTTTTATTCCTTCTATTTCTCCCCCCTTTTTTATTCCTTCTATTTATGCTCTCTTTTTTATTTCTGATGAAGATGGGGAAGAGATAGATTTAGGTGAAGATGGGGAAGAGAGATGGTGAAGATGAAGATAGGAGATTTGTGCTAGGTGGTAAAGATGGAGAGGAGAGAGATTCTGGAGATGAGGAAGAAGAAGCGGGAGATGGGAAAAAAAACCCTAAAAGAAAAATAAAAATAATGACCTGCCAAAACCACATGAACTTCTGTTTGACACATCATTAGTTGATTAACAGAGTTACTAATAGAAGGATTTAAATGAAAACATGTGTATTTGCAAGTATTTACTTTTTATAATAAAAAAAAATTACAAGGACTAAAACCGAATAACCCCCTATTTACCAAAAAAATATTTAAGGCTAAAATTAAACAATAGGAAATACTTATTCTTTTAGATATTTACCCATCAGATAAAATCCTTAAGACAAGAGAGCTTCTTCAACATTCTTTTGGGCTTCTTTAATGACTTGCAAATTAAAGTTCAAAAAATCTATCAATAATTGAAATGAAAGTTTCTCAAAATCGATGTTATTTCAAAACCTTCCTACAGGCGGACATCACCACTGGAAGTAAGACGTTCCTGCTTCATTTGGTGAAGTTGGTGCCCTACGGAAAAAAATTCTAGCCCAAACATGCTTCCCGTTGATGACGAATTTAACTTTGCCATTCTTTCCTCCAAGGAAATGTTCAATCACTGGTCTTTCCTCAGGGTAGATCACTAAGTGAGCATACAATGGTTGCTCTGGCAGTTCCACATCTTGCATGAACATAGCTTCCACGACATCTCCATAATTTCTGCTTGGATAGTGTAGACAAGTTAAACAATGTGAAAGAAAACAAAAACATGGAAAAATCAAATAATTTTATGAAGATTCAGGCTTTGTCTTAGCATTGGTTCCTAGCTAGAGCAAAGTCGGGATCCTACTTCTTTTATGAGTGGCTTGTGATCCTTATTTGTTGCTTAAGTAGGTAGAACTCATACGCGGACAACTAGATTTTGACTTTTAAGCTAATGGGTTGGAATATCCAATTGTCTCGATTTTAAAGGGTTTGAGTATACCTTGTGTATTTGGTGTAATGGGTTGGAGTGCCAAAACCACATGAACTTCTGTTTGACACATCATTAGTTAATTAACAGAGTTACTAATAGGAGGACTTAAATGAAAACATGTGTATTTGCAAGTATTTACTTTTTATAATAAAAAAAATTACAAGGACTAAAACACACATACATACATGTGGGTTTATCTAGCATGATGTGACACCCTAAATTTTATAAGATATAACTTCCAAATATTTAACATGACACATAACTAGCTTAGCCAACAGTAAGATCCCTTAAATCTAGAACTCTGATTGTGATCCGGTTACCGACACTCTACATTGGACTCTTATTTGGTGCTTAAGATGATGAAACTCCCAAGTGGGTATTGGATTTTTCCCTCTTTCATGAAACCCTAGTTTTCTTCAACCTCCATCTTTCCTTCCTTGTTTTTCCTCCATAGTTTTTGTTTGTCTTGAGATCTTTCTCTAGTTTACTTTTTCTCTTCTTCCTCTAAGCAAACCCTAAGCTTTCTCTCTTCTTTTCTTCTCTTCTTTCTTTCTCAACTCTCTCTTGCTCTCTTTCTGTTTCTCCCTCTTTTCTTTTCTTTCTTCGTTTCCTTTTTTTCTTTTATTTCTCTCTTTGTTTCTTTTTTTCCTTTATTTTAACTAATTAACTAACAAAAATACTATTTACTAACTACACCCACTTAATTACTTATGCACCTTCTATTTCTAACTTAGTTTACTTGACTTAGGACACTTAGATCAAATTGTTTCTATATAATTATTCTGTTTTTTTTTTCAGGATGTTACATTCTCCCCTCCTTTTAAAAATTGTGTCCTCAAAATTGTATAACTTTCCAACATATACATAAAACATTCATACATTGATACATGCTATCCAGAACCATGAGAAAACAATTACATTCATCTACTTTGACCTCAATTTATACACTTTGAATACATGCTCAAACTTCTGCATCTTAAGTACTAATTTAGCTTTTATTTTCTCAATACATGAACACAAATAATTATTTTTTATAAGCTTAATTTATGATTCTTAGGGAATGCTAACAAAGAATTTACAATCACATACTCAAAGTAACTTCACTCCAAATAAAACATTAACTTTGAGGTAATTCAAGAAAGTGGACGATATGTCTCTCCCTACGAGCCGCGGGGCTCTGTTAGGGTTCCGCCCCCCCCCCTTCCCACTACGACCCACAAGGCTCAGTTAGGGTTTTCCTCCTCTTCTTTGGAGGCCTATTCCCCCTCCCTTCGTGGTGGCCCTTTCCCCTATCTCTCTGCTTGGCCCTTCCCGCTGCCTCACCATCTCCGTTCACCCCTCGCGAAGCCTACCATCCATTTGTGTATTGATTGAGTGCATTATGAAACTGCCTGGGTAATTGTTTTAAGTTCCTAGATAACGACTAATGTGTTGTAATGATTTGATTACTATAAGTAATACTTTCCTTTTACTTGATTTATTTTTTTGTGTAATTAGATATAATATGGCTTCAATGTTGACTACATTTTTATGTTATTTTTGTTTTGTTTTGTTCTAAGTGTCTAATTTCCCTTGACGTACAATGTTGTGAACTCTATATTTTGTCAATTATTTCGTGACTTCCATGCATATAGTCTATAGTTGTGAACTCTGATTATGTGATTTTGTTTTGCAATCGTTGTGCACTTAATTTGTAGATTTTTGTTGTGATATTGTCATGAAACTGTGAGATTTGTTGTGAGCTCTACAATAATTATTGTTGTGGTTGTTTCACTTTATGCCTGTAGTGCTAACCAGTTTCATGTAGTGCTAACCAGTTTCAAATTGGTTAAGACTGAGTAATAGAACAATGCTGTTGTGATAGGAAGCTAACCAAACCATTAGTAGACTATTTGTGTACCTTGATATATTATGTTATCATTTATAGGTAGATGTCCCTTTAGATTCCCATCCCATATAGTATTTTCCGTAGTAATTGCGATGTTGAGACCTAAGTTGTTATCTTAGGAGTGAGCCTAAGGGGGAAAACATAGAGGTAGATGAGGGAGGGAGAATATGAGTAATACTTTTAGCTACAAGGTAGATTATCAGAGTAGCACAGCGGAATCATGGTTATACTGCTATAAGAAGGAACTTCAATAGAGCTTGAGGGTGATAATGTGGTACCAACGTGTTTACCCTCAAGCCCCTATCAAGGATCCTTACAGAACCACTAGATGACATGTTTAGTTGTTATTTCTTGAGTTACCTTGCTGAGCGAGTAGGAGAATCGGCCGCCCAATCACTTACCGCCGGTAATCAAACAATAGTAGTCAGCATTGATAGATAACATTAGTTGCCTAGATGACTGTAGTTTGTTTGGGGAACTTAAGAACATAAGATTAGTTAGCTTACCAGATATCTCTATGATCATCTATTTGAACTCGTAAAGTTAAATACCGAATATAGACTTAAGGAAATACCACCCTTCGGATGTTGAGAACTTCTAGTTGGAGAATTAGGTTTGTTTTGTTTATTAGCACTTGTTGGAATTCCGATGACGAAATTCTTTTAAGGGGGAGAGAATTGTAACACCCCATTTTTTTTCCATATTTACATGCTTGAATATAGTAGTAATTTTGTGACATGTTTTGTGTATGCTTGCCTTTTGTTTTGAGAAATGTGTGCTTGCCTTTATAATTGATATATTTTAGTAAAGTTTACTATTGAATTATTTGTTTATTTATTTACTATCTTTATAAAATAATGGTTATGATTTGTTGTTATTTTATTATCATTATTATTACTGTAGTATTTCAGTGTTATTAGGTATTAACCATGTTTTGTTGTAATCATTAATATTAATATTGTTATTTTGGGATAACTATATATCAAATATTAACATGTAAGAATAGGAATGTAGTATAGTTTTGTTTTCTTAAATTTTTATTGGCTACACCCCCGTAATTGCTGAGCACGCCCTCCACCTGATTCTCATTTTTATTTTATTATTCAGCTTACTACTCATCCATCTTCCGCCTGTAGCCAAACACAGCAACAGAGCAGTTATAACCAAACCCTTAACTCCTCCTTCTCTGATTGCGTTCTCTCTCTCTCTCTAGACCACGGTTTGGTCCCAAATCTCACTACCCAACTCGAAATCATCCACTGAATCCGATTCTAGCCTCTCTTTCATCAATCGAAGCACCATTCACAGCGTATGAAAACCCCAGGCGAGCTGTAAATCACACTTTTCAGTTACCACAGTCTGCAGTTGGAAAAACAGACGTCATTTTTGGATTCTACGCGTCGAAATCTTCGGGAAGCACTATCCTCTTTTTCATTTCGGTGAAGTTGACGTCTGACCCTTTATTCGGTGAGACATTTTACTATAATTCGTGTTTGTTCCTCTGGACTTCGTTTTAGTCTCAAAAATTCTAAAATAAATAGTTCATAATTACTATTATTTTCTTTCAGTCGTATATCACTCTCTATACGACCTCTGAGTTTTTCTACATGCCCGTTGAGTGCCGAATTGTCGTTACAGGAAGATTTTCTTGGCTCTCGTTGATACACAAGTTACTTTATCGAGGTAAGGGGTAGTTTGATTCTTTAGTAGTGAGTATGTGAGACAATGAGAAATAGGGATGTCCCATGATCCCTAAGCCTTACACGGCTTTAAGTGAACTAGTACCGTTGCCATTGTGATGGGAAAATTTACTTATAATATTAATAGAAATTGATATGATTGTTGGAACGTGACTGATAGTGTTGTAATGCTTGATTCGATGGAAATTGTGAAATTATTGTACGTTAATATGTCAATTTCTTTGTCTTGAATTATTCCGTTAAATGAGGTTTGGTTAGAGACTAATTAAATTAATAATTCATTCCCGATGACTTTTATTGTGATTTTATAGTTGCTTTAATAAGATACTAAAATTGTTAAGTTGTTACTGTTGTTGTTTAAGTTGTTGTTGCTATTGTTGTTAAGCGATATTCCACCATATACTAAAGTTGTTAAGTTGTTGTTGTTGTTGTTGTTGTTGTTGTTGTTGTTGTTGTTGTTGTTGTTGTTGTTGTTGTTGTTGTTGTTGTTGTTGTTGTTGTTGTTGTTGTTGTTGTTGTTGTTGTTGTTGTTGTTGTTGTTGTTGTTGTTGTTGTTGTTGTTGTTGTTGTTGTTGTTGTTGTTGTTGTTGTTGTTGTTGTTGTTGTTGTTGTTGTTGTTGTTGTTGTTGTTGTTGTTGTTGTTGTTGTTGTTGTTGTTGTTGTTGTTGTTGTTGTTGTTGTTGTTGTTGTTGTTGTTGTTGTTGTTGTTGTTGTTGTTGTTGTTGTTGTTGTTGTTGTTGTTGTTGTTGTTGTTGTTGTTGTTGTTGTTGTTGTTGTTGTTGTTGTTGTTGTTGTTGTTGTTGTTGTTGTTGTTGTTGTTGTTGTTGTTGTTGTTGTTGTTGTTGTTGTTGTTGTTGTTGTTGTTGTTGTTGTTGTTGTTGTTGTTGGACACCTCATTTGAATAGGTTCATGCATCGTGGTGTCCATATTGTTGTTGTCGTTGTTCCTGTTGTTGTTGTGTAAGTAGGGCATTATCGGGCAAGGTAACCCGTTCAGGCATGGTATCTCAGTCCTCATATTCATGTTGTTGTTGGTAGTAGGGCATTATCGGGCAAGGTATCCCGTTCGAGCATGGTATCTCGGTCCTGCAGTTGTTGTTGTTAGTAGTGCATTATCGGGTAAGATATCCCGGTCCTATCGTTGTTATTGTTAGTCGGGCATGGTATCTCGGTCCTGTTGTCATTGAGATATTACGGACACGGTATTCCGAAACGGGCATGGTATCCCGGCCTCGTTGTAGATAGGTTCACATGCATATAGTTATGGTCTTAGTATACATCATTACGGATAATAGTATGTCTAATTGTTGTTAATAGTATATGTTCTCATTTATCTCCCTTACTGTAAGCGCTTTTTGGGTGTATGATGACTAACCCATTTGTTGTGGCTATGCATACACCATTGTGTATGTATAGAGGATGTACTTGCAGGTGTTGACATTGATGTAGCCGAGAAGTGATTATGCTCTCGGAGTTATCCATTGTTAGGATTAGCTAGTTTATGTTATTGAATGAAAGTTTATTTTTTCGATGTACTTTTGTAAGGGTCAGCTCTGAACCGTTGTGACAACGAGAATTTGGGTTATTTTCTTTATTTAGAAGTTGGTGCATTTGTTTTGTTTTTCTGCAAGTTTGTGAATGTGATAACTTTATCCCGTTGAATTCAAGTTTTAAGTCGGACAAAACTTTGATCTGGTTTTTCTTGTTTAAGTCATTAAAATACTATGACGGGGTAGAGGGTGTCACAATACCCTTTTGAAAAATGTCAGAAAGATTGTCCTATCATCCATAGCCATCCTTTTCTGATCATCACTAAGAAGAAAACAAGAACAACAACATCAGCAGAACCAGCATCAACATCAATAAAATCACTATCCAAATCTACGTTAGCAAAAATACTACTTATATCTTAATTGGTATTCACTTGTCTTGAAACACCATAAGGGTCTCCATTATTAAGATTCTTTTGTCCTGAAACATCTAAGTGTTGTGTTCATTCGAATTTTCTTCATTCCGTTGTGGCACTAAAACTTGTTGTGGAACAAGTGTAACACCAAGAGCCTAATAAACAACTTCTGGTTGCACTTACATTGAAGGGTTAACAGGAATTCCAGAATAAACATTAGTGAGGTACATGTTTTCTTCCTTTACTGCTTTTGCATAATGCACTTGTTGCACTGTATCAGTGAAAGCTCTTAAACACACTTCATTGAGTAACGTTGTGAAAGCAATGATAACTTCTAAGCGATTGTTATGAAAAATAATGAAGTGTGACAGCGTTCTGCATGATGGTTTGAATCAATATTGGAACAATTTTTTGACAATATGAACCATAAGGGAAGGTAGAACTCTCAATGCAATCTAAGACAAGTTCAATCTCACCAGCAAGTTTAATTAACATAACATCAGGCCATTTAAGCAAATTTGGCACAGTATTTCTATTCTTAATTTTGTTTTCAACCCATAATATGAAAGCAATTACATGTGTGGATTTTGTATCGTCGCGACCAAGTCCTACCACCAAACGAGTGAAGAGTAGTTGTCTATCAATGTTGTGAAACAAGTTGAATTTTTTCTTGTGTCACAGTTACTTGGAAAGTTGTGTTTGATTTTGGTAGAAAAGAAGCCATTGTCAGATGAGGAGGAGGAAATATATTAAGATGTGTGTTTTTTTCTATAAGGTTATGATGTTTTTATAATATTAATCAATGAATATTTTATTTTGAGTCAAAAAGTGCAATAACTATTTTTATTGAAAACTTTGAAAGGAAATTTGTTTTTAATGGACATGCATGAAATTTATTTGTTTTAAGAGTAAATATTTCCATGTAATTATGTAATATACAAAGTATTAACTTTTTTTGTTTATGACAGAGGGTGCATTATGAGATTTATTAACCTTTGTTTTCCATTTTTTTATCTTTATTTATTTTTAAAATGTTTTAAAAAAATTGTGTAGTTGATTAAAATATGTTTAAAATCTTTATGTTAATACAATAGTGATGTTGACCAGTCAAAATTTTCTAATTCAAAATGATAATAATATCAATTTTTATTTTGGTTTAATAAAATTTACATTCAACTCACCAAATATTCTCCCTTATTTTATACTAAATATTTTTCTATATTTATTAATTAATTAGTTTACCCATGATAGGCTTACCATAAAGTTTTTTGTCGAATATTTTAAAGTAATTTGAAAGTTGGTTTTCCTTTTATTGTATACTAGTATTTTATCCGTGCATTCGCACGGTGTAACACCCCGGTATTTCTATTGACTAAAAATATCCAAGTGCACATTAGTAACACATCAGAGATATATTTCCTGCTTAGACACTGAATATCACTATAAATTTTTCGCTGAATATAACCCAAACAGTCTTATTTACAGCAAGACAATATGGTTCTCAGACCATATACCATCAGCATTTATAGTATTCAGTATCATACAAGAAAGCGAAAGAAAGATATACACTAAATACATAATGTTTTAGTATACAGACAACAAAAGGGAAATAAGCTTAAACATAAAACTAGGCTATCAGCAACCAATCCGAGCTCAACCTACTCGTGCCTCTTGGATTTCCGCTGCCCCTGTGTCTCTGTAAATCAACAACATTTAAACAGTGAGATACAATCTCAGTGAGTTCTACCGAGACCCCTACTAACTCTCTCGGTTCAATTAATAATCCTTTTTAAAATCAACACGACACCGAATGCAATAAAGTGCTAACCCCGGTGAACGTGAACAAACAAAGTGCCGCACCGACTGCAATAAAGTGCTAAACCCCGGTGTATCGCACAGTACGACACCGACTTCAATAAAGTGCTAAACCCCGGTGTACGTACAACAAACTCATGACATAACACCGACTGCAATCCAGTGCTATATACCCGGTGAACCCCCTTACCAATAGTACATTCTCCTATAGGCACGGAGCCTATAGGTTGGGGGAGCATGACTGCCCCGCCTAGTATGTCGAACAATAGGTCGTCACCCAACTCGATATAATATATATATATCTACAGTACTATGAACCCACGGTCCATCAAGTAGGACAATCAATGAAACACTTTAATCCACATTTTATAAAATCCAAGTTCACACTCGCACTCTAGTTGACCACTTTTCGACACAATTTTCAATATCAAAAACAGTTCATTTTTCCTTAAAAATAGAATATTCAGTTAGGCCTCTGAATAAGCTTTCCAACGCATCTTAGAACACCTCGATCGGATTCCCGGATCAAAAGTTATCGCAAAAACAAAAACAGTATTTAGTTGCTAAAAATTCTGTAAACCGTCGCGACGCGATGGGACTCCGTCGCGACGCGAAAATAGGCAGAATGACCAAAAACAGGTTTTCTGAAATTCAGTTTTACCCCATTTCGCTCCCTAATCGATACCGAGACATTACGTGACCTCCGAGACCCAAAACAGATATAACAACCAGTAATTCCAGTCCAAAACAATAATTAAAACATCAATCGATAACTCAATCAAATCGAGTTTATCAAAACGCGGCGTATTTTCCAAATATCGGTTTTTAACCCAAAATCTCTCAAACTCAATTACCAAACAATATTCCAGTCCAGCGAAAGCGATAAAACAGTTAATTAATTAATTCGAAACGTAAAATCCTAAACGTGAGTAGAACTCACCCTTGAAGCGTGAACCACGATCGAGCCGAATTCACCGAGTAACCACACGAACGTTCCCCGCATAAACTCTCCGTTCCGACGACGCTCAAATCTGCTTCCAAAGCTTTCCACTCGATCGCGAAACCTCTTTTTGACCGAAATACCGAATTCCTCGAAATCTTTCCCAAACACTATTCATCTTCCCTAACCTCCAAAACTACTATTCATCCATAACACCAAATCTTTGATTTTCAACCCCAAATCACCCAACTAGCTTCCAATCTTTCATTCGATCATCCTTCACCGATCCATCATCCTTGGGCTCGCGCCAAACACAATCCTAAGCTATCCTTAAGCTTCAACCATCAAAACCTCACTTTTGAGCTCAAATTCGAAAATGGTGGATTTGAGGAGAGTGAGTTGATGATGAAGATTTTGGTACCAAAACGAAAAGGAAGTAACGCTGAACGCTTTTCGTGTTGGAAGGAAGTCGTTTTGATGAGCCGAATCCCCACCTTTTTCCTCTTCTTCCTCCTCACCATTCTTTCTCTTCTCCCTTCTTTCTCTCCTTTCCCTCTCTGTCTCTCGCGTCCAATTCTTTCTTTCTTTCCTTTCTTAATTCTTTTTCTTTCTTTTAACACACACACACACACACTTATTTATTTATTTAATAAATAAGTGGTAACGTGGTCCAATTACCATATTGATCTAAATCTCTTATTTCGATTCCAAAACTTCTTTGACCCGTATTATCCGGTTAACGATCCGATGACAACCAATAAATAATTTTAGCACTCAATAAATTTACCGGTCAAGTACTAAAATAATTCAATTGGGTTAACATCCAAATAATTCTATAAATTATTTTGAGGATGTTACATTCTCCCCAACTTGAAAGAATTTTGTCCTCAAAATTTCGTTAAGTCTTTCATTTGACTAACCGAAGATCGACATTCACAGAAAGGTCTTAAGTTGCTGGAACACAATCTTGAATTAACGAAATGAGTGTAGAAAATCTTCCCAATCCGGCACATCAATCTTCAACTATGATCCTTTACTACCCTAGAACGCTTCTAAGGTTATAGTCCGAACTCTCTTGTTACGAATCAACACGAGAAACTCATCATTCGCCTACATCGGCTCGGCACCGCGTTTGAAAATACTTCCGAAGCTTCATTCCAATCATCCTCGTTTACTCCCCAACTTTGATTAATCTAAATCAAAGGGATTAATACAAGACACTTGATAGACATACAGGTTGAAAAAGAGATCCACAAATTGGTACTCCACGGTAGAGATAAGTACAAACATGATTTTCTCGAAGGGTGTAAACACTTTCCCCACAATTCTTCTACGATCCATAACAGTTCTCATACACATTGAAAAACGTGACGGAAAAGTCATCAGTGAAACTTCCTGACTCGCCCTTGAGATTATGAGATAACACTTTTCAAAAGAAGATGAAATGAGGATTTACCCGAAACGTTTATCTTAAACGTATAATTAAACCGCGGGAACATCAAATAAATTTGAACGTAATGAAAATCACCTCAGTTGTTCTCAAACTAACTATCAAACAGAACTCAGAGCTCCTTTTTCCTCTATTGCAACTTCATCACGAGGTTTTTACCAATGACGTACCCGATTCCTTTCCAAATTAGTCCATAGCGTTGAGAACTTCTCCTCAACCTAAGTAATCCTCCTAGGATTTTCTTCCTCAATCAGATTTTACTATCCTCTTGATTCGTTCCCAAAATTACCTTTAGCATGCGGGTTTTAACAAACCGATTTTTCAAAACTACCATACCGCACGCCAAACTCCACTTTGAAATTCCAGCCCCTTGCAGTAGATCCATCAATTAATCCTCTGGTGCTTATTCGCAATGTGAAAAATAGTCAATAGTCACCTCACTTTCATATTCGTATTCACGTTTGAATTGTCAAACGGAATCACATAATACTATCTCCTTGTTAACCTTCACAAAGGAGAGGTTAACAAACTAATACCTCACCACTAGTACATCTGCTTTATATTCTGTACACCTTGGAGCAGAATATAAACTTCGGTGTGCTTCCTCTAACACTTGCCTTTTATTGTTCTCATCATCGGGCGCACAGATTCTACCGTTGAAACAACTGACTCCATCACTATCCATGGTAAAATCTGGAATACCTTTTGTGATTGTAGCTTCTCATCAACTTCCTGTGCTAAGCGTATAGAATCCCTTAGGGAACTAGAGATCCTCATATGGCTCAACACTAATCGGTTCCTCCTTGATCTTGAATTTAGATTTAAGTCTCTAAAGGACTCTGATAATTCCATCTCATGCATCATAAACTCGGCCATGTGGATGGATTTCCTACTCAGTGCATCAGTTACAACACTGACCTCCCTTGAATGCTACATCAACACGAATTTATAATCCTCCAGACACTCAACACACTTCTCTGCCTGCTATTCAGTTCTTTCTGATCAAACAGATACTTTAAACTTTTGTGATCACTAAAGGCATCGAAACGAGACCCATACAGGTAACGTCTCCAAATCTTCAGTGCGTACACAATAGCTGCCAACTCCCAAATTATGAGTCGGATAATTCCCTTCACGAGTCTTCAATTGCCTGGATGCATAAGCTACCACCTGTTGATTCTGCATGAGAACACATCCTAAACCCTTCCCTGAAGCGTCGTCGAAAATTTGAAATTCCAATGACGGATCCGAAAGAATCAGGATTGGAGCAGAAGTCAAAATCTTCAACTCTTGAAAACATTCTTCACAATCGGCATCCCACGTAAATGGATGACCCTTACGAGTTAACCGAGTAAGTGGAAAACTAACTGTGAGAACCCTTGAACAAATCTCTTATAGTAACCGGCTAGACCCAAAAACTTCTGATCTCTGTGACTGAGGTCGGTCGCTCCCAATAAAACACAGCTCCTATTTTTCCTTTCGACTAACCACACCAGAGGACTCCTTAGCGAAGTACTCGATCGAATGAATTTCTTTAACATCAACTCTTCAAGTTGAGACTCCATTTCCTTTAATTCGAAAGAAACATTCAATAAGAAACAATAGATATTGATCCCGTGCCAGGAACCAATTCTACAGTAAACTCTACTCTCGCTCTGGAGGTTAATAAGAAACTTCATCGTGAAAACATCCAGAAAGTTATTCACAACCTGAATGTTCGCCAAATCTAAATTAGTTTCAGTGGATGCAGATAACATACTAACATGTGCTTCCGCACCTTGGAATGAAGATCGACCGTCTAAGGTGGACCAGGTAACCGCTTCATAATTTGTCCTAGACAATTCAACTGATTCTGAAGCGAAGCTGATAGCTGATTTAATACAGTCGATTGCAACATGATTTGCAGTCATCCAATTCATACCCAAAATGGTGTCCACACTTCTCGTAGGCAAACAATAAATTCTACAACGAAATTTCTGCCTCCTATGACAAGTAGACAATTCTATACAAAGATTAGGTCTGGACACGACCCTTAGCAGCAGTTAAGATGGTTATCGGCTCGGATAGCGGAGATAAGGTTAATCCCTACCGATCCGCACATGATTGTGCTGTAAAACAATGGGTTGCACCCGAATCATATAATATACTAACAGAGTTATTGAAAACTGATCTCATACTCCTCAGTAGATTGTCTGCAGTCGTAACTGTCTAAACATCCAGAATGTTGACTCGTCCTTGCCTTAGAGATGCTTGTAACTCCTTGAAACTCTTCCTTACAGGGCACTCTTTACCATAGTGACCCTCTACATTTCTATAATAGCACCGATTAGATCCTCGCTTGCAATCACCGCTGTGAGGCTTTCCACAGTTAGAACATCTTCTGACCTTTGAAGAATCAAAGAATTGCATCTGCTTTTCCGTTGATGGAATTATCTTAGGACTTTGCATTCAGAGTTGATAATTCAACTACCTTCTTTCCTTTCCCATACTTCCTATGAGATCGTCCTCGGTGACATAGGCTGATTGTACTAAGGCAACATAATTGGTAATAGTATAAGAACTGAGACCCTAAGTCATAAGAGCACTAAGGCCCTTCTTATACATCTGCATTCTCCATTCGTCGTCCGGAGCTTACTTTACCACTTGGTAAAACTGAAACAACTTTCCAAACTTATCGGTGTACCCTTCCACCGTCATGTCACCTTTCCCGAGGATGCACCGGTTGGAGATTCTGGTCTTGGTCGAGGACTACGTCTTGATCATCCTGGTATAATTCTGCTTATGATGCACTAAGTATTGAGTTGATCAGGCTCAATGTCTCTTAGCATCACAAGTATAATTACCACAATGACTAACAAGGAATCGACTCAACCCTAAGCTAAGTCCGACTAGGTCGAACTGCTCAGATACCAACTGTAACACCCCGGTATTTCTATTGACTAAAAATACCCAAGTGCACATTAGTAACACATCAGAGATATATTTCCTGCTTAGACACTGAATATCACTATAAATTTTTCGCTGAATATAACCCAAACAGTCTTATTTACAGCAAGACAATATGGTTCTCAGACCATATACCATCAGCATTTATAGTATTCAGTATCATACAAGAAAGCGGAAGAAAGATATACACTAAATACATAATGTTTTAGTATACAGACAACAAAAGGGAAATAAGCTTAAACATAAAGCTAGGCTATCAGCAACCAGTCCGAGCTCAACCTACTCGTGCCTCTTGGATTTCCGCTGCCCCTGTGTCTCTGTAAATCAACAACATTTAAACAGTGAGATACAATCTCAGTGAGTTCTACCGAGACCCCTACTAACTCTCTCGGTTCAATTAATAATCCTTTTTAAAATCAACACGACACCGACTGCAATAAAGTGCTAACCCCGGTGAACGTGAACAAAGTGCGGCACCGACTGCAATAAAGTGCTAAACCCCGGTGTATCGCATAGTACGACACCGACTGCAATAAAGTGCTAAACCCCGGTGTACATACAACAAACTCATGACATAACACCGACTGCAATCCAGTGCTATATACCCGGTGAACCCCCTTACCAATAGTACATTCTCCTATTGGCACGGAGCCTAGGTTGGGGGAGCATGACTGCCCCGCCTAGTATGTCGAACAATGGGTCGTCACCCAACTCGATATAATATATATATATATCTACAGTACTATGAACCCACGGTCCATCAAGTCGGACAATCAATGAAACACTTTAATCCACATTTTATAAAATCCAAGTTCACACTCGCACTCTAGTTAACCACTTTTCGACACAATTTTCAATATCAAAAACAGTTCATTTTTCCTTAAAAATAGAATATTCAGTTAGGCCTCTGAATAAGCTTTCCAACGCATCTTAGAACACCTCGATCGGATTCCCGGATCAAAAGTTATCGCAAAAACAAAAACAGTATTTAGTTGCTGAAAATTCTGTAAACCGTCGCGACGCGATGGGACTCCGTCGCGACGCGAAAATATGCAGAATGGCCAAAAACAGGTTTTCTGAAATTCAGTTTTACCCCATTTCACTCCCTAATCGCTACCGGGACATTACGTGACCTCCGAGACCCAAAACAGATATAACAACCAGTAATTCTAGTCCAAAACAATAATTAAAACATCAATCGATAACTCAATCAAATCGAGTTTATCAAAATGCGACGTATTTTCCAAATATCGGTTTTTAACCCAAAATCTCTCAAACTCAATTACCAAACAATATTCTAGTCCAGCGAAAGCGATAAAACAGTTAATTAATTAATTCGAAACGTAAAATCCTAAACGTGAGTAGAACTCACCCTTGAAGCGTGAACCACGATTGAGCCGAATTCACCGAGTAACCACACGAACGTTCCCCGCGTAAACTCTCCGTTCCGACGACGCTCAAATCCGCTTCCAAAGCTTTCCACTCGATCGCGAAACCTCTTTTTGACCGAAATACCGAATTCCTCAAAATCTTTCCCAAAAACTATTCATCTTCCCTAACCTCCAAAACTACTATTCATCCATAACACCAAATCTTTGATTTTCAACCCCAAATCACCCAACTAGCTTCCAATCTTTCAATCGATCATCCTTCACCGATCCATCATCCTTGGGCTCGCGCCAAACACAATCCTAAGCTATCCTTAAGCTTCAACCATCGAAACCTCACTTTTGAGCTCAAATTCGAAAATGGTGGATTTGAGGAGAGTGAGTTGATGATGAAGATTTTGGTACCAAAACGAAGAGGAAGTAACGCTGAACGCTCTTCGTGTTGGATGGAAGTCGTTTTGATGAGCCGAATCCCCACCTTTTTCCTCTTCTTCCTCCTCACCATTATTTCTCTTCTCCCTTCTTTCTCTCCTTTCCCTCTCTGTCTCTCGCGTCCAATTCTTTCTTTCTTTCCTTTCTTAATTCTTTTTCTTTTTTTTAACACACACACTTATTTATTTATTTAATAAATAAGTGGTAACGTGGTCAAATTACCATATTGATCTAAATCTCTTATTTCGATTCCAAAACTTCTTTGACCCGTATTATCCGGTTAACGAGCCGATGACAATCAATAAATAATTTTAGCACTCAATAAATTTACCGGTCAAGTACTAAAATAATTCAATTGGGTTAACATCCAACTAATTCTATAAATTATTTTGAGGATGTTACACACGGGTGATACTGTATTTGTTATATTTTGCTATGAAATTATTAATACGTTGAAAATTGCAAAATCTAATGAAAGAAAAAGGAAAAACTCGATAAAAGGAAATATTTCAAATATGTTAAAATAGTTTTGTTTCTAAATTATTTTTTTGACAATTTGTTACAAAAAGTTTAAAAAAAAGTCGGTTACTTCTAATAATATTAATAATGGAGTAAAAATGAGGAAAAAAGAAAATGAGATTTAATATAAAATATGCATCCCCGTTAGGCACTCCCGTTGGCGCTCTCGTTTCTGCTCCCGTTGGCGCTCTCTTTGCCGCTCCGTGCGGCACACGATAAAAAAAAAGCAAATGAGATTAATTATTGATTTTTTTAGAAAACATAATTTTGGAATTTTTGCTAGCGGTATCTCTTTTTTTTGACAATGAATAGTGGTTAAATTAAATTATTTCATTAGTTTGAGTAGATTCTACATAATTTAATATTAATTTTATGTAATTGCTAATTTTTTACGACTGTCGTCAGCGCGGCAAAGCAGGAAGCAGCTTTTGCTACTTTTTTGCAGTTGTTGTCAGTTTTTTTCCTCAGCTTTTGGGCAATTTTTTGGTCTGATTTTTCTACCAAAAGCTGCTATTTTTTTGTTTTTTAAAGGCAAAATGTCTAAAATGCCCCAAAAAAATGGGTATGTGGTACGCAAGTGGAATGTCTAAAAGTCAATTTGGTAGCATATTTTTTTATTATATTTGTATTAGAAAGATTAGATATATTAGTATTAGATTAGATAGATTACATTTTTATCATTGGTTTTGGACACTTAGCAATTGTATAAGTGGACTATTTTTGACATTTTGATAGCATATGAATTGATTATATTATAGTATTAGATTAGTATTAGAGTTTAAATTAGTATTAGATATATATGTTTGAAGTGGAATAAAATAGAATTAAATGAGAACAAATAGAGATAGAAGAAGAAAAAGAGAAAGAAAGGAGAGAGAGAATAAAATAAATAAAGAGAGAGGAGAGAGATGATGGGAAAGTGTGTAAGAGAAAAAGTAAAAAGTTGAGATTTTTTGTCTTTTTGTGGCAAAATGTCTAAAATGCCATAAAAAATGGACACGTGGCATGCTAGTGAAATGTCTAAAAATGTCAATTTGCTAGCATATTGTTTTATTAGACTATACTATATACTATACTATTAGATACTACTATTAGACTAGTATTAGATAGACTAGTATTAGATTAGACTAGTATTAGATTAGATCAGATAGATTAGACTAGTATTAGATTAGACTAGTATTAGATTAGATTAGATAGACTAGTATTAGATTAGAATATTCTATTAGATTAGATTAGATAGATAGATAGATAGATAGATCGATAGATAGATAGATAGATAGATAGATAGATAGATAGATAGATAGATTAGATTAGATAGATAGATTAGATTAGATTAGATTAGATTAGTTTAGAGTATTAGATAGATAGATATTAGATTAGATTAGATTAGATTATAACTTTCATTAGATAACTATTTTTTAATATTTCCTCCATTTATGTATTTGGTCAAAAAAAATTCATAATAATAATTTTTATATTTTAATTATTATTTATTATTATTATTATTATTATTATTATTATAATTGTTATTATTATGTTGTGCAAATTTGTTGGTCTAAATAAGGAGTTTGATTTTGTTAAAACAATTTTCAGTCTAATAAAAAAAGAATAAACATTGGGAAGATAATAGGTGAATTTACCAGTTTGACTTGAATATATATATATATATGACTTATATGAGTAATATGAAATAATGGATGTCCTCACTTTGGCCTCCACATTCCACTAAGTCCCTTTAGTAATTAGAGTTTTAGTGGGTTTTTATTCTTGATCATCCACTTGCCAATTTGTACCCTATAAATAGGACTCACTCCCTAGTGTAAACACACACCTTAGAGAGTATAATACAAGATCTCTCTTCTTCTCTTATTTTCTTGTTCTTCTTACTCTAGTTTTAGTTAATTTCATACCAGTTATCAGCACGAAGCTCTACCATATGATTGATGGCATAATAATCTTTAGCATCTATTGCAAGAATAATTTTTCTTTCTCTTCTCACTATCTTTAAATCACGATCTTTATACTATCTAATGATATTGTTTATATTTTATCTCATTTTATGTTTTATCTCATTTTGTATTTATTTATAGTTCACAATAATCCTTTATCCAAGCATCCCTAAAGGATTGCCCAAACAACTGTTTCTATGTATCATTGTTTATGAAGATTTATGATATAGTTCCCGAAGAACTTAAAAATTTAGTATTCAAGCATCCTTGAAGGATTGCACATCGTATGGTTTTTCTTGACCATCGTTGAAGAAGACTTGTTTTATAGTTCCTGAAGAACTAATAGTTTGGTAATCCAGTATCCTTGTAGTATTGCTAAATTGCTTTTTTTTTCTTTGGTTACAATTTATAAAGATTTGTGTAATAGTTCTTAAAGAACTATATATTTAGTCTGTGATGAAAGTCTATAAGATTTGTGATAAGTCTGTATTGCATATAGTTTTGTTGGTCTGAAACTAAGTGTTTTTATACTGAATTTGGGAAATTATATTGATCTTGGACCAAATTGCCACATTTGTCATAACTATGCTTTTTAGGTGCAAATTGATGTTTTGGATCATGTTAAAGCTTGAAAGAATTAGTTGAGTTGCTACGAGTTCTGTCATGCGCCCAAGGATGCGTATGCCTAGCATTTTGAGCGCCTACTACTTCAAAGAACTTCAACAAAGCGCCCAACTGCTTCTGCATGGGCTTGGGGCGCTCCTGCATCTGTTGCTTCTGTCTGTCATGCGCCCAAGCGCTTCTGCATGCATTTGGGACGCTTCCAGATCTGATGTTGTTATTTTGTCATGCGCCCAAGCACTTCTGCCATGCGTATGGGGCGCTTCCTTCTGTCTGTCATGCGCCCAGCCACTTCTGTCGCGCGCTTGGGCGCTTTTTCTCTGTGACTTGGTTTGAAGTTTCAATTTTTATCCAACTTAGGGATCTTTTGTCATATTCTTGACCTAGCTTTGAGAGAGAGGGCAGGAGTTGCGACTAAGGATCATCACCTTCCATCACCATTGAAGATTCAAGGCTTGGGAACAAGATTTTGGAGATTCAATGTGGTCAGTCTATCCCTTAAGTTTCATTTTATGTTTGACTTCTTCTTCCTCTATGTCTAGCTAAAACCTTTTGGTTAGGGATGAAAGAATATTAATGAAACACTATTGTAGTTGATTTTGATCTATTTAAATATCATATTCCCCTTTCCTTTGTCTATTGAATCTTTGTTTTTTATGCTTTTTTTGAGTTGATCATCCATAAAATGATTTATGGTTCATGTATGGAATGGAAGTTTTATACTTGAATGCTTGAGATTGAATACCTTCAATTCTTGGTCTAGGAATAGTCTTGGAGTTGTTGTATCTTGAAAACCCTTGACTGTAATGCTAGTTCTCACTTAGAATCACCTAAGGGATTAGGGTTTTTAGTTGTTTTCAAAGGATTTGTTGCCTAAGGAATTAGGAATTGATTAATGTTGTGGGTTTGATAACAAAGGTAAAGAGGGATTAATTCTCTATAACAAATCATTTTGTAATAGTGTAGAATCAATTGGAGTTCTGAAAACACCACAACATATACAGTGAGTTCTTTCCCACCCCCTCACATATCCTCTCTCGGTTCAATTATGAATCCTTTTTCATTCGTAGTTTAATTTATAAACTACGTGCCTCTATAACTTTCACGTAGTTTAATTTATAAACCACGTGCCTCTTTAACTTAGCACGACACTGACCCCAGACATGGTAATCTCGGTGAACCCCCTTCCCATTAGTACTTTCTCTATTGATAAAATTTACAGGCCTAGCTTAAGGGCTCATGACCTTCCCCGCCTAGTATGCTAACCTCTTTGGGTCGTCACCAATAATCGATATAATTTATATACCATAACGTCCAACAATCTTTTATTAACCTCTTGGACAATAAGTCTGTTACTTGACACGAAGTCGTATTCTTTAACCTTAATTCAGACACTGGGTCCATTACTTTAATACTTGTGTCATTTTCTCACTCGTTAGTAAACTATACGGTTTAATAACAACGAGTATATTTGAATGTCAATCATTCCACATAAAAACTTCAGCAAATATGCATAAACTTCAGAAAATTATTTGACCGACCAAACAACGACAAATCAACAAATGACCCCTCAAGAGAAAGCTAAGGATGTCTAGTTTCTGACTATGACTTTGGTTTTTCAAAATAGTGGGCCAATCAGTACACTATTATCAAACAATCCACTATGTTCAGAACATGGGACAGCTACTGTGGCCTAACTTGCAACCCTCATAAAATGGTCAAGACTCAATCAAATGACATGGGACTTGGGCCTAATTCGTAGTCAATTAAGTCTAGTTTTCAATAAAACAAGAATCATTCAAAAACGAGTTCAAATGTAAATACCATGCCCAAAATACTGAACCTATACCCAGATTGTTTCTAGAATTTTAACCTAACTTGTATCACCTAAAACTCGAGCTATACAACTCCAAATGCAATCAAACCAGTGTCAAATTAACGAGCATTAACAATTCAATTCCAATCATAAAATTAAACATTCAACAACTTCCTCAATCATCAAAACATAACTTAGTCAATTCAAACTCATTTTTCACATAACCATGACTAACATCAAACCAATAAACAACATATTAAGCGAAACCTCAATTAACTCGAAGAACTTACCTAGCCCGTCAACTCGAACACACAAACACGCGACAAATCCTAGCTTTGGAACATCAATTCGACCTAGGCACCAACAATTCTTCATTTCCCTCAAAATTGAAACCTAACCTTTGATTCTTCAAAAATAACCCAAAACCTTAGTGAGTAACTTTCTAATCAACAAAATAGCTTCTCTAGAGCACTAATCAACATCCTATTCTCCAAATTTGACCGAAGCTTACCTTTCTCTCTCTAGGGTTCATCATGGAAGGAGGAGTTTGGGGAGGAATCTCTTGAAACTTTGGGCATCAAAGAAAAGAGGAAGATGAGAGGATTCCATTGAAACAAAACCCCTATAAAAACTCAAGCTCTCCATCTTGATCTCTCTTCTTCTCTCTCTCGTGAACCTCCCTCTCTCTCTCTTTTCTCCATTTTTTCTGTCTTTCGTTTCTTCTCTTCTTTCTCTCGACCTCTTCTTCTCCTTTTCTCACTTCCTTTTCTTTCTTTTATTTTTAAAACAAATTTAAGTGAGGGTGTGGGGAAATGACCTCTATGCCCTCACTTAACTCTATTTAAAAACCCTACACCAATTAATAAAATCATTAATCAATTACCGTAAAATAAATTAATTGGTTTGAGCATCGAAATAATTAAATTAATTATTTCGGGATGTTGCATTCAATCTAGTAACAAGACCTTTAAATTGATAAGTACATGCAATCCCTGAGTTCGATAATCGGTCTTTCCGTACTATTACTTACAACGATCCGGTACACTGTCGTGATCCTGTCAATTTGTAGTCAAGTTCCTGAAGAATTTGACCGTTACACAATAACTGCAATCTAAGAGATCTTTTTGATCTAGTTATAATGTCTTTAAAAATATTTTGAAGTTGTGAATCTCTTGTGGTTGAGCACAAGAGAAGTTCTTGATTGAAAATGAGAAAGGTCATTTAATCAATTAAAGTTTATTCCCATAACTGAAAAGGTTACATATGAAGTATGAAGGGTTAAAATAAAATGTCATTTGTATTAGTGATTATGACCTTTCTTGTTTCTAATAATGGTGCAGTGACTTATGCATTATAGAAAATTTAACTTCTTTTCTTACTTATGTTTGGAATTCCAGAGAAAAAATATGCTAAAAAAGGGAATAGGAAGAATTGGTTGTATGACTAGATCCTACAAAACTAGGCACTCTTATGTTCTAATTTTCCATCCTAACCTTTTATTATCTTTTTGTGATTTCACGTTACTATAATATTATAGTGTGTTTGGAAGGGGCATTTGAAACTTCTAGGGAATTTCAAATTCTGGACAATTCAAATGCATCAATTGAAATCCTTTTGGTTTTAAAATTATTTGTTTGGATGGGATAATTACAATTTTTCATTCTTAAAATTTCTTGTTTGGATGGGATTATGACCTTTCCAAATTTGTTGTTTGGACAGAGCGGTGAAGATTACCATTTGTTGTATAAGTTGCTCCTGACAACATACAGCATAAGGATATAGAAAATTTGGTTCTCTGTTTTACATAGCAGTAGTGCTCTACTCCTATATTCATTATCTGTCTTCCCTTCATATGTCATATGGATTGGCTGATGCTCCTTGTTATAAGTCATGATCGTACCTGATCAATACGATAAGTTGTTGCTGCCTGGTGATGTTGCTCGGTCGTTGGGATGAAGGACCGAGTTCTGAGCCGCACGCGGGTGGTACCTGCAAAGGCACTCCAACGCTCAAGTCAGAGGTGCTTCAACGGGCAGGGTCACAAGGTGAGTAAAACATACCTGAAGCCACATGCTGGTGTGGTATATATACTGTTGGCGTTCTAGCCGTTGCGCTTTTTGCGGGGCCGGCCGCATCTTGCGGAGCAAGTTAGATATTGGGCCGCGATGGGCCTGTTGTACGAAATTGGCCTTCGAGCCCACTCCAGAACAGTTGCCCCCCAAGCCTGGGTCGCCTGGGGGCGGGCTAAGGCTTGATTCCTTGCCCCCCAGCGTGGTCACAAACGACCGTTCTGGAACGACGACTGGTCGAACGTAATCTGGTCGATCGCTATTTGGTTGACTGCGTGGTCGCTGCCACGCGGCCTGGTCACACGGGGCCAGGTGCCGTCTCGGGGGTGATGCCTGACAATCAATCGTCATGAATGCTGAGGCGACAGTTACTTTAATGAGGTGACGTTTAGAGACTCGAGGAGTTTAAGTAATGATGGCACGCGAAGAGTGGCGCCTCTTCGCCTCCGGCCCATGGTGATGGTTGGCCCATTATATATAGGGTTCGAGGGAATTTCCATTTACACGTTTCTTCGATCTCCTCTGCTCTCGCTGATCGCTCGCTTCTGCCAAAGCTCGCTCGCTCCTGCCAAAGCTCGCTCGCTACCGCCGAAGCTCGCTCGTTCTCGCTAAAGCTCGCTCGTAATCAACTTGCTCTAATTCCAGGTAACTGCGACCGCTCTTCCTTTATTTGAGTTTTTATGTTCCACCTGATGGAGGGGGTGTCAGGTCTGGGGACGACCACGTCGCCCCTTCCCACGCGCGAGCAAGACCTTGACTGTTATTCCCCTCCACAGGTTCATTCTGGCGCGGACCAAACAAACCCGCCGTATCTCTGGAATCCCGGCCGTTTCTCTTGCGCACAATATGACCCGACCAGTGGAGGAGCAAAGTTCTGCGCATGCCCGGTCGTCTTCTTCTAACGACGAATCTTCCTCTGGGTCTTCGACCCTGAATTGGACTTCCACTAGCAAATCCGGGACTCGGCCGGACAGAAGTGGGGCACCGTTCATCGAGGCTGTGGTCGATGACACCGCAGAGAGCAACGCACGGGTTGCCTGCGACGAAGGTATTGGCCAGGCTGCGGCCGACTTCTCTGAGACGGCCGACAGAGGCCAACAGGGCGACCATCAAGAAGATCCTGAGGTCGCAGCTGCAAAGGACATGTCTTGGGTTTCTCTTAACCTGAGAGGTCAACGCAGCAAATTTCAACAGGGGAGCCAGGACCTAGAGTATCTGGCGACCGGGCTGAACGAAGGTTGGAGAATAGAAGGTATGGCTAAAGGGGAAAATGTTGCGGCCTGGACTGATGTGCTGAAATTTACGATGTACCGCATCGTTTTCGAACGCATGGGCATTATTCTGCCATTTACCAGGTTCCAACGCCAGGTTTTACGCTATCTCCAGGTCGCCCCTTCTCAACTGAACCCGAACGCTTGGGCGTTCCTGCAGGCATACGAAGATGTTCTCGTGGTTCTGAGACGACCGGTCTCCGTAAGACTGTTTTTCACTTTGTTTGAAATGAGCTATATCTATGAGAAAGGCTCCAAGGGCGCCCGCAAGGAAGCGGTCTCATTCAAAAACCGCTCAACATACAACTTTTTCAAGCCTTATATGGAATCATTGACGACCGGATGGAAAAGAGAATTCTTTTGGGTCGTCCCCAACTCGGCCGAGGCCCATCGAGGGTTCGCCCAAATGTCCAAAGATGATCAGGAAGGAACGCCCCTGTTTCCCACAGTGTGGAGTTTCAACCATTTCTCGAAGAAACCAGGCCAGTATGCTTTCAAGGACACTGAACTTGACGACCTGGACAGGGGGACGATCCAAAGGTTGAGAAAGATCGCGTCCCTAGTCTCTGAGGGTCGCATCAAGGTCAAAAACATTGTGGATGCTCGGAGCAAGAAAAAAGTCAAGGCCGCTCTTGGTCGGTGGCCGCTCGCCTAGTTTATTTCTTGTCACTTTGTTTTGTTTAACTGTTTCTAACCATCTACTTTTGCCTTTGCAGTTGACATGGCGAACATGAATGACTTTGACCTCTTGGAACAATGGGCGGCCGAGGATGGCGATGCTTCGCCCGTCCGCGGAATTCCTGAAGCTCAACCCGGAGGCACGCCCCTACCTGCCGGAACTGGGTCTCATCCCGGTCGTCATATTCCTCGGGCGGGCACACCAGCACAAACCATTGACCTGAGCAGCCCACCCAAAAATCAAGGAAGGTCCAAGAGGAATAGGTCGGTCGATGATGGGGGCGAGAAAAAAAAGCATAAGAGTGGGAAAAGCCACAGGCACAACCGGTCGCCTAAAATCGACCTGCTTGGATTGGGTGATGAAGACTGTGCTCGTTTCAAGGAGGAACCGTTCGAGGTGATGGCCGATGCAATGAAGGCCGCTGGTATTCTGTTCAAGAAATACCAAGATGAAGAATCAGATCGCCTGGAAGGTAGGCTCCTTGCCCATAGATATTCATTGCTTGAAGACGACCTAGTCGATAAAAATTTTAAATTGAATTCTGCCTTGTCATTGCTCGCAGAAATGAGGGGCGAGCGAGATGACCTGCTCAAGAAAATGAAGGAGCTCGAACCGAAAATCGAAGTGGCCGCTGACAATGAGAGGAAGCTTGTCGAAGCAGAACGCCAGCTTGTGGCTGCTGTCTCTGCTCAAACTGCGGCCGAGTCTGCTCTGGACAAGGCGGTCGCTGACAAGGAAACAGCTGAGAAAGAGGTCGAACGCCTCTCTTCCAAGAATAAAGAGCTGTCGAGCCAGGTCGTTGGGCTGAAAACTGAGCTGGATGCAGTGGAGGTGGAAAAGAACAAGTTTAGAGGTCGCTACAAAGACGTTCTTGACCGGGCGAAGGGAGCTGCGGAGGGTCAATTTGAAAATGCTGTCAGCCAGATCAAGATCCTCTACCCTGATCTGGGGGTCGATCGCGAGATTGTGCAATGCACACATCGTGTGACCGATCAACAGATCGTCCTCCCCAAGAAGATGTCGAAGGGGAATGTTCTTCAAGAAGAGGAGGTCATCTATCAGGCCCCCTGCGACTCTTAACTTGTAATTTTTTGAATTGTAATCTTGGCCCGCCTACGAGCGGTGTTTGAATTGTAATTTTTCGACCAAGGCGTCTTTGTTTGTAATCAATGACAATTTTTCCATGGATTTGGCCTGTTTAATTGCTTTGTAATTGGATTTGATTCTTTTTGCTACGGTCGGTCGCGACCAAAATTTTTTATGGGTCGTTTGGGCCATTCGATGGCACTCTTTTAAGGCCGCTCGGCGGCTTTCGTTTGGGCCATTCGATGGCACTCTTTTAAGGCCGCTCGGCGGCTTCTGTTTGGGCCATTCAATGGCACTCTTTTAAGGCCGCTCGGCGGCTTCTGTTTGGGCCATTCGATGGCACTCTACTGGTCGCTCGACTGCTACTCGCATGGTGAGCGACCGTGCATACAATTTGCATGAAAATAAAGTACACAAGTCGAATTTTAAGGTCGGTCCTCGGTAAAAAACCCATGTGGGGAAAAAGAGCGACCGTCTGTTCTTTATTGATCAATTGTTGTTTACAACTTAAACATAATATCTTCTCAACTTGTCAGCATTCCATGTTCTGGGGATGGTCGCCCCTTCCATGGTTTCCAGCTCGTAAGCTCCCTTTCCAGTCTTGCTGATGACACGGTATGGTCCTTCCCAATTGGGGGCGAGCTTTCCCTGGCGAGCGTTCTTATTCCCTACGTCGGCCCTTCTAAGGACTAGCTGTCCAATGGAGAATTCCCTCTTTTGGACGCGGGCGTTATACCTGGCAGCGACCTTCTGCTTGATGAGTTGCTCCCTAAGTGACGCCTTGGTTCGCAGCTCATCAACCAGGTCGAGTTCTTCTCTTGTTGCTCGTTCGTTTGCGGCCGGGGTTGGTGGGTTGGTCGTCCTCCAACTTAGCTCTCCCATCTCAATCGGGATGACAGCGTCAGTTCCGTAGACAAGTCTAAAAGGTGACTCCCCGGTCGATGAGTGGGGGGTCGTTCTGTAGGCCCAAAGGACCGACTGTAGTTCTTCTGCCCAATTGCCCTTGGCTTCATCCAACCTTCTTTTCAGTCCGCGGAGTACTACCCTGTTGGCCGCTTCTGCCTGGCCATTGGTTTGTGGGTGCTCGACCGAGGTGAAATGTTGTTTCACACCTAGGCCGGCCAGCATTTCTCTGAACTTTCTGTCTGCGAACTGAGTTCCATTGTCCGTCACCAGTTGCTGGGGCACTCCAAAGCGGGCGAGCACGTTTCTCCCGAAAAACTTAGATACCTTCGCTGAGGTAATGGTGGCAAGTGGCTCTGCTTCTATCCACTTAGTGAAGTAGTCGATCGCAACGATCAGGAATTTAAGCTGACCTGGTGCAGGTGGAAAAGGGCCGAGCAGGTCCATGCCCCACCAAGCGAACGGCCATGGTGGGGTTAAACTGTGTAGTTCTGATGAGGGCGCTAAATGTACGTCGGCATGGATTTGGCATTTCTTGCACTTCTGAACAAGTATCTTAGCGTCTTCGTCCATGGTCGGCCAATAGTATCCGGCCCTGAGCGCCTTCTTAGCAATCGACCGACCACCTTGGTGGCTACCACAATCTCCTTCATGTATGTCTCTTAGTACATGGTCGGCCTCGACCGACGTAAGGCATCTCAGCAATGGGGATGAAAAGCCCCTTCTATACAGTCTTCCTTCGATCACTGAATACTTGGTCGTCCGCAACCTCAGGAGTTTCGCTGCCTTCTGGTCGCAGGGTTCTACTCCATTGAGAATATATTGCAAGATAGGAGTGATCCAGTCTTTATCTAAGTCGACCGCTAGAATGGCTAATGGTTGGGCAGACTTGGTTGATACGCTCGGCCGCGTTAACGTTTCTTGGATTAGACTTCTGTGGTTCCCAGGAGTCTTTGTACTAGCTAGCTTTGATAGGATATCAGCCCGAACATTCTCCGTCCCGGGGACGTGCTTGACTTCTGCTCGGTCGAATTGCTTGAGCACGTCCCTTACCTTGGCCAAATAATTTTTCAAGACATCGTCCTTTGCGTCGTATAGGTCTTGAATTTGGGAGACTATCAGTAGAGAGTCAGAGTGAAGTTCAACACGGTCGACGTTGAATTCTTTGGCCAGCTGTAGCCCGGCAATGCACGCTTCATACTCGGCCTGGTTGTTTGAAGTGTGAAATGCGAAAGTTAATGACACTTCAACTGTAAGTCCTTCCGAGTTTTCAAGTATCAGACCGGCCCCACTTCCTTTGCTGTTGGAGGATCCGTCTACGTGCAAAGTCCAGGTCGTGATGGCCTGATCGTCCGGTATTGGAGTCATCTCAGCAATGAAATCGGCCAACACTTGGGCCTTAGCGGCCGATCTAGCCTCGAACTTGATCCCAAACTCACTGAGTTCTACAGCCCACTTGATCATACGCCCTGCTAGGTCAGGTCGGTGAAGGATTTGTCTGATAGGCTGGTCGGTCCTCACCACGACCTGATGGGCCACGAAATAAGGGCGCAGTCTACGGGTGGCCACAAGTAACGCAAAGGCTAGCTTCTCAGTCTTCTGGTATCTGATCTCTGGGCCTTGAAATACCTTACTGATGAAGTAGACCGGATTCTGCTTCAGGCCGCTTTCTCTTACAAGAACAGCGCTCATGGCCTCGTCTGTTATGGCCAAGTATAAGTAAAGCGTCTCCCCTGGTTGCGGCTTGGTCATGATGGGCGGGTTGGTGAGTGCCGCCTTCAGCTCGTCCAATGCTCGCTGGCATTGGTCGGTCCATTCAAACTCGACCTCCTTCTTCAAGAGCTTGAACAGTGGAAGAGATTTGCACGCTGATTTAGGTATAAACCGTGACAGGGCAGCGACCATGCCATTCAGCTGCTGAATTTCTTTTTTCGTAGTGGGCGGCCTCATGTCAGCGACCGCCTTGCACTTGTCAGGGTTTGCTTCTATCCCTCGCTCTGTTAAGTGGAAGCCCAGGAACTTGCCCGCCCTTACTCCGAAGGTGCACTTCTCTGGATTCAACCTCAAGGAATTCTTCCTTGCTTCCTCAAAAATTTCCTTTAGGTCGTCAATATGGTCTCGGTCGGTCTTGCTTTTAATGATCATATCATCCAAGTAGACCTCTGATATCCGACCGATCTGTCTCCTGAAGACCTTGCTCATCATTCTTTGATAGGTCGCTCCGGCATTCTTCAGACCAAAAGGCATCACCTTGTACTGAAAGTTTCCACGATCGGTCATGAACGCGGTCTTATGCCGATCGGGTGGGTACATAGTGATTTGGTTGTAACCTGAATAGGCGTCTAAAAAAGACAGGAGTTTGTAGCCCGCAGCCCCGTCGACCAGTTTGTCAATGTTTGGCAGGGGAAAGGCGTCCTTCGGGCATGCCTTATTCAGGTCGGTATAGTCGACACACATGCGCCACTTACCATTTTTCTTCTTCACTAGTACGACGTTGGAAAGCCAAGTCGTATACTTAATCTCCTCAATAAAATTGGCCTTGATGAGGTCGTCTACAGCCTGTTCGGCCGCCAATGCTTTCTCTTCGCTCTGAGTGCGTCTCTTTTGAGCAACCGGTCTGGCTGTCTCATCGACGGACAGTTGGTGGCAAGCAATTTCTATTGGGATCCCGGGCATGTCTGATGCCTGCCATGCAAAAAGGTCTGCGTATTCCCTGAGGCAGGTGATGAGATCTTGCTTGTCTTGTTCAGGTAGGTCGCTCCCCAACTTAACTGTCTTGGTTGGGTCGTCCGATAACTGAACATCGATCAATTCCCCTTGGGGCTCGGGCCTCTTCAGTTTATTCTTTAGCTCGCGGGCTAAATCGTCGTCGTCCTCAGGGTCGCTATCTGGGTCGTATCGGGCATCCAGGTCGGCCACATTGACCTGATGCCCCTCTCCGAGATTCTGAGGTTTAGCATTTACCGCCTCCATATCACAAATCTCTTGATAGAGGAAATGGCTCCTCATGGCCGCTTCCATGTCGGCCATTACTGTCACAACTTGGTCGCTTTTACTGTAGAACTTCATCTTCAAATGTACAGTTGAGGCTACGGCCTCCAATTTTCCCAGTGTTGGGCGGCCAATGATGCAGTGGTAACACGATTTGATGGGCAGAACTAAGAACGTCGTTCTGACCGTCCTGTACGACGTGCTGCCGTTCATATCATCTCCAAAAGTAACAAGTAATTCTATCGTCCCCAGGGGGTATGTGGTCGCCCCATTGAACCCGGTCAATGGGGTTGGTACTGCTTGTGGAATAATTTCGCTCCTGTCCACGTTTAACTTGTCAATCAGTTCCTCAAACATGATGTCGGCCGAGCTCCCTTGGTCGACCAGGATCCTTCTGACCTCAGTGTTGGCCATTACGACTGATATTACCAAAGGAACGTAATTATTGACTTTGCCATCGAGCAAGTCTTCGTCCCCAAAAGGAAATGGGCGGCCTATTCGAGGCCGGCCGTGGGGTTGAAGTTGAGCCGACCATCATAAGTTCATTCCACTTCCTCTTCATTGCTTTGTTGGACTCTCTGATATCCAAGGGATTACCTCCATGGATGACCATGGCTACATTGCGGCCCTTCGACTGTCTGGGGTCGCCCTCTTCCTCAGAATTGTTACGCGCTTGCTCGACTGTCGAGTTGACGATCGCTTTACCTCTGTCATTGGCGGGTTGGCCAACAGCTCTTTGTTCAGGGCGATCGTTACCTTCATCTTTAACATATTGCCTCAACTTGCCCTTCTGTATGAGATCTTCTATGTCATCTTTTAGGGCCATACAGTCATTGGTATCATGCCCCTTACTCTTATGGTATCTGCAGTATTTCTTGGTAGGCCGACCTCCTTTCTTCAATTCTAGAGGATCAGGTCGCCTTACACCAGTGAACTCGTTGTTCTGGCACTCTGTGAAGATCTGCGCGATCGGAGTGTTCAACTTTGTACGATGCTCGTACTTCTTGGGCCGGTGCTCAGGCTTACTGTCACGGTAGTTTTCTTGCCCTTTGACCGGTCTGCCATTCTCTTCCATGGGACGCGCGCGGGCGCCCTTGTCTGCGGCCAATTGCTCTTCATAGCCCATATGGTCATTGGCCCTTCTAAGGAACAGGCCGAGGTCGTAGTAGCGGTTCAATGAGAACTCTTCAGCAAATCTGTGGTTCTTTCTTATACCACGTTTGAGATACTTCAGTTTGTCCGTGTCTGATAGGTTGCGGACTGTATCAGCCTCTGTCATGAACCGATCGATAAACTCCCTCAATGGTCCATTCTCTCCTTGGACGACCGAGTCCAAGTGCTCTTCATAACGATACTGACAACGGTTGGCTGTGTAATTGGCCAAGAACATTGCCACAAGACCTTCCCAAGAAGAGACAGAGTTGGGACGCAGGGATTCCCACCATTCTAACGCCCGACCTTCGAGCGACTGAGGAAAAAGTCTGCACTTCATCGTCCATCCTAGCTCCCTATAGCTACAGTAGTTGTTGAAGTACATGAGGTGTTTATCTGGATCCCCGCGGCCGTTAAATTTGTTCAGGTTTGGGGGCTTCCTCAGGTCCCTTGGGATGCGATAACGCCTGATTTCGCTGGTGAAAGGCCCTTGTCCGGTCGGGATGAGATTCTGCCCGTAGGGCTGCATGGAGGCATAAGTTTGGTCGACGGGTAGACCGTAAAGGCCGACCGGCTGACCAAAGAATCTGTCAGCAATTGGAGGGGGTCCATGGGGTCCGTGGTATTGTGGAGCATGCGACGGCGACCGTCTTCTAGGCCGCTCTGAATAGTTTCTTCTTGGTCGGCTGATGGCACGGGAGACATCTCTAATCTCCCCGTTGCGGTAATCGTTAAACTCCTCGTACGAGTCCCACGACCTGCTTCTTGATCGGCGGGATCCTGAGGACTCGTTGGACGAGTATCTTGTTGGCGACCCTTCGGACTCTGGTCGGTAGCTCGAGTCAGCATAGTCGTAATCTTCCACGGGGGAACGAAGATGGCGACTTCCTCGATGGGGGGGCGACCTGTGGACGATCGCCCTTCTTGAAGGATTGCGTCGGGATATGCCTCGACGAGGAGGATCTTCTCTTCGTGGTGGTGAACGATGGGGCCGAGATGGTTGCCCTCGGTGACCGCTATCCGCACGCGGGCGGATCGAGATCGACCCTCTCTCATAGCGTTCGATCAGCTCGTCTCGATCAGCAATCACTTGATTCTTTTGCTCCAGAATTTGTATGAGTGCTTGGGTCACATGCTCTGGCAATGCTTCTGGGATTCCAGCTTCGGCCAGCTCGGCCGGTAATTGCTGGACCGGTTGGATGACTGGCCCGCGACCACCCTGCACTGAGGGTTCTTGGCGAGGCTCGCCTTGTGATTCATGAACTGTCACAGGCATGCCCTCTGGGGTCCGTTGAGGTCGGTTCTGTCCAGAGGTGTTGAGCCTGGAAGAAGTGTGTTTCTGACGTGGCGGCATGGTTTGATGTGGAATAGCACTCGGGCCTCCCACTGTGGTCGCCAATTGATCGTACCTGATCAATACGATAAGTTGTTGCTGCCTGGTGATGTTGCTCGGTCGTTGGGATGAAGGACCGAGTTTTGAGCCGCACGCGGGTGGTACCTGCAAAGGCACTCCAACGCTCAAGTCAGAGGTGCTTTAACGGGCAGGGTCACAAGGTGAGTAAAACATACCTGAAGCCACATGCTGGTGTGGTATATATACTGTTGGTGTTCTAGCCGTTGCGCTTTTTGCGGGGCCGGCCGCATCTTGCGGAGCAAATTAGATATTGGGCCGCGATGGGCCTGTTGTACGAAATTGGCCTTCGAGCCCACTCCAGAACAAGTTACATCAATATTAATAAAAAATCCCATTAGTAGCTCAGTTGCATTACAATCACGAGGGAGGGAGGGGTAGAGGGAGGGAGAGATAGACAGAGAGGGAGGGAGGGAGGGAGGGAGGGAGGGAGAGAGAGAGAGAGATAGAGAGAGAGAGAGAGAGTGAGTGAGAGAGAGAGAGGTAGGGAGGGAGGGAGGGGGGAGAGAGAGGGGGAGAGAGAGAGATTTGGTAATAAATGTATTTCAAATTCTTCACTTTTAGGTGGTATTTCAAATTCTCTAAATTTAGTCTTACTAAAAACCTCATAAAACTCAATCATTTTGACAATTCTCCACATTTATTATCCAAACAAGTAAATTTGGTTTGAAGCATTTTAATTACCCTCTTAAATTACATTACCCTAAAAAATTGCCTCATCCAAACACACTCTTATAGTGTATATGAAATGACATGGATCATACCTATTAAAAATTAACATTTATAAGATTTCCAAACAGATAAATGGTAATTTTTGTTATACGCATAACTTAGTAATTTAATATTTTGTTATTTGAATAATCAAAGTTTAATACATTATTTTTATTTATTGTCAATTCAAATATATATGAGCGCAATTCAAATTATGTTATGGTATATGTCAAAAGTTTGTTATGCCTTTATAAAAAAAATGTTGTTGTTTAAAACATGAAGTTTAGTAGTTTAGATAGTTCTACTATTTGGTATATGTTCAGCTACATTATCCTAAAGTAACAATGACATCTGATATTAATTTTTTTATTTTTTGTGGATCGAGAGATTCTTCAATTTAATGAATTTTTATTCATTCATTTGCTCTGGATGCTTGTTAGTTATAATGTTATTGATTAGCTAGCTAAAAATAGACTTAAGTTTGATAACTATTCTAAGTTTTTAGAATATAACTAAGATGTTTTTTGTGCATTTTATAATAAATGTGTGCATTATTTAATTATGACTATAAGTCATATGATAACATGTATACTTATTATCAACATGCAGCTAGAAGTTTGCAAGCATATTTTAGGACTCTGAAATAGCTAATGTACTAGGGAAATACCTGTGTGTTGCACGGGTTGTTCTAATATTTTTTATTTAGTTTTATTGAATTTATTCACAACACATACAAATTATTAATATAAATCATGTTTATATAGAATATAGTATGAGATAAATATGATTTTAATTTTTTGTTTCAAAATTATCTATTTTAGGAAATATTATTATATAGGGTATGTATTTTTAAATATTATATAGGGTATGTAATTTTTAAAGATATTACAAAAGTGAAATGAATTTTACAAAGTTTATTAAATACTTTAAAAGAAGAGGTTTGAGATTTATTAGAAACATAAATTATAAAATTAAGGAGCATCCTAGAGGCTCCATTAGAGATTAATTTTACAAAATATTTATACAATACATTAGAAAACATATATATAATGTTATTTTAATTTAAATACATAAAATGTTAATAATAAAATATCTTTATAAATTTTTAAGTACAAAAACTTGAGGTTTAAAAGTTTGATAAAATAATTTAAAAATCTTCGTCTTTCACTATTTTAAATAAAGAATTCTAATATATCTTTCTCTATTTTTACGCACCAAACTTCCTAATGACATATATTTTCCTTATTGTTATAGTAGCATGTATGTATTTGTAATATTCCTTGTGATAGTAGTATGTATGTAGTTTTTCCGAAAATATTCCAAATAATCAAGAAGCCTAATGTTACTTAGATTAATAAGAATTTTATAACCAATATACAAATAGATACGTTTTCATCAAATAACACCATATTTAGGTTGATAAATTTTTACTTCGTTGTATATTCAAAGGGTCCCACACTCTTAAAATTTTTCATGGCATCCTTCTGTGGTGCTGCATAGTTTGTTGAGAAAACTAAACATAACGTCAAAGTGAATGTGCAAATTTAATAGCTAATGAAATTGATTTGAAATAAAATGATCTACTAACTTCAATAATTGTTGTGGTTGTAGGTACCTAAACCAAAAAGTGCTAAGGTGAAAATTGTTAACGATGTAAAATGTAGAACAATGGTAAAAAATGCATGATTAGTTGTGTTTATAAAACTATAAACTAAGAGTGAAAATACAGGAATTAATTTTTTCAGTTGAGATAACATAAGTAAATCATTTAAATCTAGTACATCATACAATTTCACATAAACTATTAAAATTAAACCTTTTTCTAAATAACAATATTAAAATATTCATGATTTCTCAATACCTATAACTTTACAAAGAACTAACTGATCTAAATTTATCTTCCCGTCTCTTTGTCAACTTCAAAGCTATCAAAAACATGAAACCCTTTACCCTTCGTGAATCTCACTCTCTTCTTCTACTTCTTTTTTTTATTATAATATTTTTTGTCAAAACATCTCCCCCTCACCATCCAAAATTATCTTCTTTAAAGGAATGAAATTGTCAAAACATCTTCCACTCATGTTCTACTAAATTATGAGTTTATTGTCAATTAAAGCAATATAACTCATATGAAAGTGGAACCCCTCCATTTCAATGCATAATTGTTACATAAAAAAATTGTAAAGGTCAACTAATTATTTAGTTTTTCAAAAATATAATATTTTGATTAAAAATGGAATGATATGTGTATTGTAATATTTTGAAATCATCTACTCTATTATAGTTGGTAAATATATTTATTCAACTAATTTAGATTTTAATCAATTATAATAGTAATAGAATTTCACAAAAACAGTTAAATAACTACATTATTCTATAAATATAATTGAATATCTAATATATATTTACTATTTCATATTTAATTATATAAATGTAGGTTGTGGAATCAAGGTCGTTTCAATTTTTCATATTTATTTTTACTCTTGCAAATATCACTTCACATCTTTGTAAATTTCTCAATATATTAATAAATCAAAAAATTTGAAATTTAAGTCCACATATTTACAAAGGAATATTTTTTCGTTAAATTTCTTTATATTTATATTAAATGTTATAAAAAACAAATCCATATGTATTGTATTCTTCTAAATCTATCTAAATTATTAGAATTACTAAATATTAATTATGTTTATTAAATTAATTTAGATTTAACCAATTATAATAGTAATACAATGTCTTTGTTAAAGAAATTTATAGTTATAAATGATATATTGATATTTATCTATGTAGAAAATTTGTTAAAAAAAAATAAGCAAAAACTTAATCTCATGAATTTAGTAAAATAAGCAAAATTTGATACTAAATTTTACACAAAAGAAAAAGTAAACAAAAACTGGATTTCACGAAATTGTAAGGAGATTAAGTAATAATATAAGAAAGTCAATATTTAATTTAAATATAATTAAAACAAATGAGGAACATCTCCCTTATAGCCTAATTAATAAAAGAAGAAAGTAGATATTTAATAGAAATGTAAAATCAAAAGAATTAAAAAGTATTATGATATATAGTAGCCGGAGAAAATGATATTTTTCTTGGTTTTTTCCTTTTCGTGATATAGAGGAGTAGCTTATTAGAAGTGGCACGTAAGGTAGTCTCCTTCATAAAAAATACACCAAAAGTTATATACATCGTGTTTGATTTACGCATTTGGTGTAAAGATAAACAAAAGCACTATCTATAAAAAGGTCTTCTTTTAGTCTTGAACTGAAATTGATTAACATTCAAAGAACATAAGCAAATCATTTAGACCTAGCACATCGTACAATCTCACCAAAACAATTAAAATTAAACGTATTTCTAAGAACAATATAAAAATATATATATGGTTTCTCAATGCCTATAACATTACAAAAGATCATTGTTTCCATTGCGTGATTCAATAACTGATCCAAATTTTTCTATTTGCCTCTTTGTTGACTTCAAAGTTGCCAAGAATATGAAATCATTTACCCTTGTGGTGCATTCTACCTCTTCTTTACAAACTATCTCCTTTCTTCTACTCCTTGTTTTTCATCATGAACCTTTTTGTCAAAGCCTCTCCACTCACAATTCAAAATTGTCTCTTTTAAATAGTTATTTTTTCCTATAAATGAATAAAACTCTACATCTTCCACTCATATTCTACTAACTCTTGAGTTTATTATCAATTTGTGAAGTAATTCATATGAATGTGAAACCCCTACATTTCAATGCATAATTGTAACATAAAAAATAATTTGAATGGTGAACTAATTATTTTTTATTTAACTAACAACTTATATAAATTTTGAGTAAAAAGGGAAATACATATGCATTGTAATATTTTTAATTCATCTACCCAATTATAATTGGTAAATATATTTATTCAACTAAGTTAGGTTTTTACAAATTCAAATAATAATATATTTTTTTTTGCAAATAAAGAAATTACTTCAAAAAATACATTGACATATATATATATATATATATATATATATATATATATATATATATACACACACACACACACACTTTTAACAATGAAAATAAAGCAAAAAATAAAAGTTTCATTTCATAAGTGTGATGAATTTAGAATGAATAAAAATTAATATTAAGAACAAAAAGTTGAATTTATTATTTAATTGTACATTAAAGATTAAAATGGAAGTATCGGTTATATAAAAATTATAATTTGATATAAATAAAGAAGATGGGAAGCATTAAAACTAAAGTTTTCCTTCTGTGGAAATAATGATAGTATATTGATACTTGAAATAACAAAACTTTTAAATTGATGTAGATTTAGTCATATTTTAAGTATTTTTTCAAAAAAGAAAAGAATTGAAAATAATCCAATATCACTAAGCAATTTAATTTTTGATAGAATATTCAAGATTTTTGATATTTAATATTTAAAAAAACCAATATAAATAGTTTTACTATATAAAATATTATTTAGTTTAATGATAAAATTAATTTGTAAGGGTAATTAAAAAGTTTTAAATCATTTATTAAATTAAATTGTATTTAGGAGATCAAAAAGCAACTAAATCAAGACATCAACTAATGAATTAAGAGTAATAAATAAGAGAAGAAAAAAATTTTAAATTGAAATTAATTTTTTAAATTGAAATCAAAAACTTGAGATTCATTGTGGAGGCTCCATTGGGGTCTCCTTTACACACACACACACACACACACACACACACACACACACACACACACACACACACACACACACACATATATATATATATATAGATTGTTATGCGGAAGAACAAATTTAACCATTGAGAATACATTATATTCTCCGAATTAGTCTCAAATATTTTATGTTTCAAGGATATCCGTCTAAATGGATATCATATTGTAACAGGAAATAAATGAGATGTTAAATATCTTTATATAAGACATACTATGGATAAAATAAGTGTAGTGGAAAAGTTGCCTGCATTTTCCTCTAATTTGTATTACACTTATATGTGTGCAATTGAAGCACATATTGTTGTAAACCAGAAGTTTACATATCATAATAATTTTGTCGTTAGCAAGATCGGTTGGTCCGTCCCGAGTATATTATGATGCGAAAACTGGGTAAATTTTCTAGGTGAACTTGTATTGAAGAGTCTAGTTTCTTCAATCCACTAATTTTTGTGTTTTCTAGTTTCCAAAGAAAGTCGACAATTTGAGAGAATAAGTCTCTCATATTTCTAGAACCTATATAAGGTGATATCTATAAAGGAATACACCAATCATGTGGACCATTTAGATACTTTATGATTTTGATTGATGCATCAACTAAATGGATGGATATATATTTGTCGCCAACTCACAACTGGAAGGTTATGAGATTGTTTACTACTCTAACTTCATTAAAACCTCATTTTTCTAAGTTATCTAGAAAGCATCTGGCGAGTATTGTATGTCTATTATAAATTACATTGGACATCACATATTGTATGTCCATTCTTTAATTAGACGTCTAAAGTTACTTATATGATTAATATTTATGAGATCAAAACTTCCAGTCAACTTGGGAACATGAAATTTTGCATGTTGCAACATTGATTCGCATCAGACCAACAAATTATCACAACTCTTCCCCTTTACATTTGGTATTGGTCACGAATCCAATATTCTCCACCACAATGAAGTGAATAAAAGTCAATCGGAGTCACAAGAAATTGGGGGAGGGGGGGTTGAATTGTGACCCCTTTAAAACTTTTAATATTGATCAACCAATATCTGCAAGTGATAATAATCTAATACACTTATATACAATTTGGAAGCATAGTCAGAAGATGATTTGTATCTTCTGAGCTTATCATTCACCGGAATACATATTGGTGAAGGTCAGAGATGAAGATCAAAGTACTAAAAAGATATGTTAGGCATGTGCACGAATGATTGAATATCTTCTTAGTGACTATAATGTGTAAAGAAGACAAATGATAACAAGGAGTAAGCCAGGTCTTTTTACACTGAGGATAAGGAGTGTGAGAAGATGATGAGAATGTATTTCCATGTGTTTCAGACTTAATCACACTTTTTTGATGTTGGTGTATAGTATTGAATAGAGGTTGAGGACAGAGAGTTTTTCATGAGTTTAGAAGATAGCTCAAGATAATTTATCATTGAGATTGTAAGATGATTCTTACAATAGAGTGGAAGAGGTTTCATTATGAGAAAGTAAGCTGTGAGGAGTAGTAAGTTATAGGGAAAGCAGTAAATCACACATAGAGATTTATAGTGGTTTACCATTCTCGCCATGGGCTACATACACTCCTCACATCCAGTGAGCTTTTCCACTATTTTCCAAATAGTTACAAGCCAAACACAGGCTACACACTGATAGTTTTCTTCCTGGCTCTATCTACTAACACACTAGTTTTGTCCAAGCTCTAGCAACTTAACCACTAGTGTATTCCAAGCTCTAGCAACTTAACCACTAGTTTTTCCAAGTCTAGCAACTTAAACTCTAAGACAACGTCTTAGCCGTCTTCCCTTACAATACAACAACCAATGCTTATTGTTTGGAAGGTATCTAACCCCTATGACCTACTTAGGCATCTTCATTATTAATCCGACAACCAATGCCATGTAAGAAGGACAACAGATGATTTTGTGTTTGTGTTCTGTTTAAGAACTCACTTAGCTAGGGTGATTACATGATGTATATCAATATATACCCTCCTAAGCTATTACATACTCAGAACAAATTCCCTTTTGAAGTGTAAGCACACTGAGTATGGTTGAGAGAGATCATAGACATTCAGAAGCTTTGATGAGGAGCTTCAGAAGCTGTATAGAAGCCATATGAAGGGAAGAAGTGTCTCTGGCTATAGTCTACTCTCACCCTTTTGAATGTGATCATCTATTGGATACTTATAGAGTTTCCATCCAATAGATCTGTTGCAAATCCTTCCTCGAGGCTTGAACTAGCCTTTGAGAGCTTCTCAAGTTAACCGGGTTGACTTTTCTGTGCCTGTGCAGAGTCTATACACTATCACGCGGATTTCCGTTGGGAGCTTCAAGACAGTGAAGCTTCTGAGCGCTTATAGCTTTGGAACTTCGTCAAGTGCTTTGATAACATCTTCTGAGACTTGAATACCAATCTTTTGGACAATATATATATATATCATGTATATACTGTTTAATGAAGAGATTAGTTTGGTGACAGAGTTATACTTTATAGCTTGTGATGCATCTTCTGAACATATCTTTTGATCATGCATTTCTGTATGTCTTCTGAACTCTGTGAAGAGTCATCTGAATGCCTTCTGAATATCATCTGAGTTACTTATGTTTAAGCAACAAGCTTGATCTTGTTGCTTACTTTTCTTTCTTTAAATGTGTCTTTGACACAACACCTTTGAACTCATTTGAGTGTTCTAGGGATTTCATCTTAGATGACTATGTCTTCTGAACACATCTTACATACAGACATGTATCTTCTGAAGATCTGAATTGTCTGAATACCGATGGGCTTTTTTGCAGTTCTTTATTGCATCTTTTGTCACTTCAAGAATGAAGAGCTTTTAGCACATGTCTTGCCTTTAACATAGGATACTTCAGGGAATATCTCACTGTAGTTTGAGAGTCATTTTTCTTTCATATCTTAGGTATAAGGTATTCTTCTTCTCTCATTGAGAAGCTTCTGGCTGAAACTGCTATTGTCATAGGAAGATCCTTATTTGAGCTTTGCAAGCTACGGAAGGTTGTCTTCTTACTCAATAAAGTTTCTCAGCTTGATAAACTATCTGAAGTCCATCTGGGCTTTTCACATTGAATTCCATTGTCATGAGGGAAATGCTTGTAAGGCTTCTTCCTTACTGAAGATGTATCTTCTCATGCTTTGAGAAGCATTTGATCTATCTTTATGTCCTTTTTTTGATCATGATTCATTCCTTGATTGAGAAAGTAATTATGTCTCTTGTACCTAGGCTTTTTCACATGAAATTTTTCTTGACATGTAAGACTGTGGTCACTTCATTTGATATGTTTTTCTGATATATCCTCTCAGCCTTTATTTAGAATATGCTCTTGTTTAGCAGATAGATTCTTGACTTTGAGAATGATTATGCCTTGTACTTTAGATCACTCAAGAAAACACATTAGATCCACAATGGATCAGATAACTTAACCACTTGTCAAAATGGTTTGTTTTCATCAAAACAAGTGCTAGGGATTTTGCCTCAACACCCAATGCACTAAGATGGGTCCTCAAAGAAGGTTGGGATATATATGTTGGATATGAATCTCCATCTATTATAAAGTATTTTGAACATGAGATTTATTTACATCTCGATTTGTTGATTGTCATTTTGATGAATCAAATTTCCCAACATTAGGGGGAATAAGTAGCTGGAAAAAAAAGATCAGCTGGAAAGAATTATCATCGTCTCATCTTGGTCCACGAACTAAACAATGTGAATTAGAAGTTCAAAAGACAATTCATTTGCAAAGCATAACAAATCAATTACCAAATGTATTCTAAAGTCCTTGGTCAGGAATAATACATATTTGAGTTGGCTTTGGTTTGATCATTAAACAGACATAATTAAATCCATAGTATGAACTAGAAGCTAATTACCAATTCAAGTTTAATATTTATATTTCTAATAGAACCAAGTGAAGGCGATGATATTAATGGGTGAGGAAATCTATCCATTTCTATGTTAAGAGCTTTTTCCTCATGTTTTTCCTGCAGTTCCTCCAGACCTTCATCTTCTTTTCTTAACGAGAGTCAGAATCAATCTTTTGGAAGTAAAGTTTTCAAAGAAGAAATCCGTTTTGAAAATATCATTCAAGATTTAGACGATGGGGATATCCCAAAAATATCTCACAAAGATCTTTACAAACCAGAAGGATATTTCTTTTCTAAATCTGATTATATCGTCAGAACTATTGAACAAAAGATCATACTCCGAAAGGAGATGAAGAATTTCATCTGCTTTCTGAGAAAAGTGTCAAAGATCATATAAGTCAAAACATTATAACTACATGCACATAGGAAGTGTTCAAGTAGGTTTGAATCCCCTCACTAGGGAATCCCTAAATGTAGCAGTACTTCTCTGCTTAAAGGATGCTAGGCATAATCGGTTTCATGATTCCTTACTAGGAACTGTTGAGACTAGCCTTATACACGGGCCAATTTTTTTCAATTGTTTTCCGGATTTAACTGTGAGTCTAGATGATAAGAACATCCTTGATGTTCTATTTCTTAATGTTAAGTGTCACTGTTATGATATGAAGGATGGATCTGTCCCTATCACCTTGATATATAGGGTCCAATACAAAGTTATGAACTCTATCAGATCCAACTTCCTCAAAACCAAATGTCATAAATCAGGAGAAACGACTTTGTTTCTTACTGATAATAGTAAGGCCAATATTATTGTGCCTAAAACCATCCAATGGAGTGATATAACACTCCCTGAGAATTGGACCTTAGAGAAAGCTGCTCCTACAGCACCTAGGCTTACTCCTGAGTTCCAGGATGTTATCCAATACCAATCTGGAAAAGTAGACCTTGTCTTCAATTGGAGAAACTCTTTCTCTATTCCTAGGTCTCTTAAATCTGAAGAAGATTTCAGAACTGCCGTGTCTAGGAGATCCTTTTCTGTTTCTAGAAATATCCTTAAGACAGAGGCCAGCTCTTCTCACGAAGGATCCACTATCCATTTACAGGGATTTGAAACTACAACTCCTGTAAAGACTTCTTATCAAATAGATAAAGAAGACCACAAATCTATTGAATCACCCACTTACTCCCACTACAATAATAACTTAATTTAACTACGAAACTTTCCGACGAATTTTGTTTTCGTCGCAAATTTTTGTGTTTCCGACGGAATAAGTTGTCGCTACGTGTTTAGTAAATGTTCTTAGTCTTTCCTGCTCATATTTACGACGAAATTTCAAACAGTCGCTAGGTTCTGACGGGTAATTTCGTCGCAAACTCTACATATTCGGTCGCAAAGGTTTGTCACTTAAACCTAAAACATAATCACCCTCGACCCTACTTTCACTCTCACTTGGACTCTCGTCTCACTCTTTCATCCACTCACACTCTCATTCTCCTCCCTCACCCTCACTCTCCGCCCTCACCCTCACTCTCCTCCCTCACCACCACCCGGCCCCACCTTCATCGTCGTCCCAGCTTTCTCCTTCTCCTGTCACCGTCGTTCTCCTCTGTCCCTACGACAACCACCGCCGGTTCATGCCTTCGCAACGATGAAAACAATCGTCGTTCTCCTTCTCTCAGTCACCTCTCGCCCCTCCTCTGTTCTTCTTAATAAAGGGTAAGTAGTTTCCTTCTATTTAATTGAAAAGCCCCAATTTTTCGTTGATTCAAAACCCTAATCCCTAACCCCATTTCAGCTTTCAAATTGAAACGAAATCGCTAATACCACATAACAGGAGAGAAACCCTTTTAATTCATTGAAGGTGGGAGCACGATGGCACCAAAGAAATGCAAGGCTGGGCAAGCGGCGGCTCCATCGTCGCTGATGTGGTTTTTGGTTTTCATGTAAGTTTTAATAGATCTGTCATCTTTCTTTTATTGATAGACTTTTGCTTTCCATGTTTGAACTTTCTTTACCTTTTTCTCCTGCCTATCTTCTTACATTTTTAGCTACGCTTATGATTGTTGTTGATTTACTTATAGAAGTTCAGTTAAAATGATACATCTTTGTTTTCTTTTTATTTATATAAATCAATGAATTATTTGGTTTCATTTATAAAAATATGGTGGTTTTTAGATGTGTTGATGAATACATGTAAATGCATGTCCTTGAACTATATGAAAGAGCCCATTTTTCTAACAAGTCAATGAATTTGTTTTCCGGTAACTTTTAAATTATTGATGATTGTCTGCCTTTTGAGTCTTAAGGTATATTATGTTAAAATCTGATGAAGAATAGTTGATGAAGAATAGATGAATGTAGAAAAGTTACTGGAAAAGTTGATGAAGAATAGTTATTGATGATTGTCTGCCTTTTGAATTTGTTTTCCAGTAACTCTTACACAGATGAATGTAGAAAAGTTGATGAAGAATAGATGGCCTCGAACCGGTGGGAAGGGTACTGTCATAAGGTATATTATGTTAAAATCTGATTTTTTTTCCATATAAAAACAATGTTATTAAATCGATTTGATACTACTTTCAATTGCCTATGGGTAGCCATATATTGACTTAACCTATTTACCTCTGCTTATGATGCTGTGATATTTTATTATTCTCCAATAACCAGTCTGAAGATCATAATGCAATTTCTTTCCATTGGCATACAAGATGATGCTTGAGGGATACATGTAATTGGAAAGAGTACAAGATGCTGCTATGCCACTCATCAGGTAAGGCAATTGTTTATATAAAAGCCCTTCAAGCTTTCCACTGTGCTGCATTTTGTTTCTCTCTCTTTTGGTATCGGCACTAATTTTTAGCATTTTTATGACATCTATGACTTATGATTTTCCACTTATCTTAACTATAATAATACCTTTGAACCTCACTGGACACAAACATTGTAAATTTATTTACAAAATAGATGTTAGATTCATCAAATTAACCATAAATGTGATACTATATTTACATTTCATTACTTACAATCCTTCCGGTGGGAATGTAATTAAATCCTATTTTGATATCCACAAGTTTCCAGCAATGGTATGCAGCAAATGCAAAATGTAGACAACTTGAATTTGTTTGCACATATTCTGGTCTTGCAACTTTTACTGCAGAATTCACTATGTGCGCATCAAAATGGTTCAAGAATTGAAATTATGTTCTTCTTTCTCTATTCAAGTTTAACATGGTTGCCTTTAATCTTGATTATAGGTTTCTACTGCAAACTTTGATGATACACATGTAGCTGCTGAATTTAAGAGGCTTGCTCAGGCATTTTTTACTGGCGCTACTTCCCATTGTCCAACTTTGCCACTTACTGCTTTGGTTGTTCAGGAATCAGGTAGCAGTCTCTCTAATTCAAGTTTCTTTTGTCAAGACAATGTTATTACTTTTTATTATTATTAAATTTGAAAAGCTATTACTTTTAATTAGTGGAAATTACATTCACCTCCTCTAAGATATGTATAAATGAGATAAACAGTTTAATGGTAGGTGAAATCTGTGACTCTGCAACAATATTGTTCCTATGGTGGTTGTTATCATGTGATGTCTGTGAAGTTTATTCAATCATACATCAAGTTAAGATGTTGGCTTGTTAATTTCTTAGATATAAACATACTTTTTCAGATTGATGCACTTCTGTTGTGGCCTTTTTTTTTATTCAGTTACCATATTAGACTAATATTGATTCTTATATTTTCTTCGTTGCAACAAATGTGTGCATTGTTGGTGTTGCACGCACTCCCATGGGTGGATTTCATGGTGCTCTAGCTTCTATACCTGCTACCATGCTTGGCTCTATAGCTATTGAAGGTAAATCTAGAAGAAAAAAATATTTCTCAGCAAATAGTGATTTTATTTAATGTATGAGTAACAGAAATACTTAAATCTTACATGTTTCTAATACAGTAATATAACCAGCTTAACAGATCTGTTGCGGAATGTTTCTACCAAACATGTTGATCCATCACTTGTTCAAGAAGTGTATTTTGGGAATGTTCTCTCTGCAAATTTGGGACAAGCTCCTGCTAGACAAGCTGCTCTTGGGGCTGGAATTCTGAATTCTGTTGTGGGTGGTGGCATGGAAAATATGTCTAATGTACCTAAGTACTTGCCAGAAGCAAGGTTACCATTTATTTTTCATGTGACAACTGTCTGTGTTTTTATTTCTTGTGTTGGAAATTTGCTAATTCTACACTTCAAAATTCAGGAAAGGATCTCGCCTTGGTCATGATACAGTTGTTGATGCTATTTTGAAAGATGGTTTGTTGGATGTCTATAATCAAATTGACATGGGAGATTGTGCTGAAATCATTGCAGAAAAATATTCATTAAGTCAGGCTGTAGGGGCTGCAAGAGGGCTTGAATACTTGCATGAGAAGGCCGATCCCCATATTATCCACCGGGTCATTAAGTCAAGAAATGTGCTAATCTTTGATGATGATGTTGCTAAAATTGCAGATTTTGATTTGTCAAATCAGGCTCCAGACATGGCTGCACGTCTTCATTCCACCCGTGTCCTTGGAACCTTTGGTTATCATGGACCCGAGTAAGATTTCCAGTTACATATCAGATCATGAATCATTTTATCCCTTTTGGGTATGATGGACCTCTTGCTTTTGTGTGTCTAAATGATGAAGAATTATTGGAAAAACCATAAAAAAGTCCTTTTTGCCACAGTTGACCGGACAATAATGACTAATTCCCATATATTTTGTGTTTCTGTATCTTAGTTTCATTTTCGACAAACTACCCTTTATATTTAGTGTCCTAGCTTCAACTGCTAAACGTTATGTCTATTCTTGTGGATGCAGATATGCAATGACTGGACAATTGAATGCTAAGAGTGATGTATACAGTTTTGGTGTTGTTCTTCTGGAACTTTTGACTGGAAGGAAACCTGTTGATCATACACTACCACGCGGACAGCAGCGAGAGAGAGAGGTGGGTAAAAGTCTCATATCATATGTATTCTACACTTACCATAGATTACAAATCATATGGTTATATTGCAATTTAATGATCAGTTTCATTTGTTATCTTGATTCGCATATTTCAGAAAGGAGAATAAGAATCAGTTCAAGAATCATAATTGTAACACCCCGGTATTTCTTTAACAAAGAAATACCTAAATATACAATTTGGTACAAATCAGAGTATAAAAATTCCTGTTCAGATATACATCTTTACAAGAAACAGCGGAAACTATAAAAATAATATTTTACAACTTCGGGTCATAAGACCGAACACAGAGACTACATCAGAAGAATCCAAATCATAGATGGAAGATTACATCTCCAACTTCTCCTCGAGCCCGACGACTAACTGTGCCGCCTGCTGTCCTTATAACCTGTTCTCTGTAAAAACAACAAATATGGATTGGGTGAGACAACTTGTCTCATTGAGTCCTACTGTGCCCCCTCACTGACACTCGGTTCAATTATTAAACCGTTACACCAAAAGCTGACACAACAATGTCTTATTTATTAATCGAAATGCCGACCGTGCAACGACCACTAATCCCGGCAATTCGTGTACTTGCTTAGTATAAACCGGCCGTGCAACGACCACTAATCCCGGTTTACAACATTAATTAGGAAGAAATGTCCAGTTATTAATCGAAACGCCGACCGAGCAACAACCACTAATCCCGGCGAATCGTGTGTTTAACTTAGTTTATTAATCGAAACGCCGACCGTGCAACAACCACTAATCCCGGTGAATCGTGAATTACTTAGCACAAACCGGCCGCACAACGCCTGCTAATCCCGGTAACCCGTGAGTTGACCACGCCAAAACACATTCAGGGCCTAGGGTGAGGGCTCATGACTTCCCTTCCTAGTATGCTACTTGTCGGGTCGTCACCCAACGCGATACATATGACAATACGCATCAAATTCTCGAGAGTTAGATAATTTATATCTTTTTCGATCACCAAAGGATCAGTCACATAATAATCGGATAAACAATATCCATATCGATCTATAATCCGTTTTGAGGAATTCATAAATTAGACCTCCGACATTATAATCATATTCAATTGACATATATAAACATATATATTCAGTCAGTCCATCAGTCGGTGTACCCACACGTATACTAGGGTTTCGGTTTTTCAATCAATTATGCTTTCGAAGCTCTTTTCAAAAACATGAGTTGAACAAATTCAAAATACGGTTGTCAGTAAGGCAATATCCTTAAAATTGGTTGGGAAGAAGATTAGAAGTGATTCGGGATCGAAAGGAGCGACGAAATGAGAAATCGGAGTCCGGTAACAGCAGCTCACGCACGGTCCGTGCCCAGGGGCGCACGACCCGTGCGTGATGCACCAATATTCATACAGTCAACCAGAAGTGGGCGCACGGTCCGTGCCCAGGGGCGCACGACCCGTGCGGTCTGTTCTGTTACCGAATTCTAGTTTCTCATTCCGCTTTCCATTTCTCGCCCAAATCGAATTCCGATCGTTCTCCAATCTGAAAGCAGATTTAATAAACAACATTCCAGACCATATTCCAGTGAAAGCGTTTAAATCACAATTTCGTAAATTGTTCAACAATTCAATAAAAACCGTAAAAACGCGATATTGCTAAAAAACGGTTTTCGGTTCCAAAATCTTTCGAAAATTGATAAATGCCTTATGACTCAAACCGATATATTTTCAAGACACGAAAAATATCCCTATCCGTGAGTAGAACTCACCCGGTTGACGATCTCGCGAGAAATCACGCCGGAGCACGGACGACCGGACTGTAACCACTCGAACAATCCTCGTAGTCACGTACACGCTCCTAGTGCCTCCGCATCTGAACTTGATGGGTCCCACTTGCACAACCAGTAACTAAGTCAATCATCCTCGCTACTGGACCCCACTTCAGTATATCGAACTGATGGCGCTCGATACTTCGGCGAATCGAACTCAATTTTGGCGAACGGGCATACTAGCTTCCATTTCCATTTCCCAGTATCAGGACCCAGTTTTGCAATAAGCATAACTTGGTCAATTCGTGACCAAATCTACTCAAATCAGTGCCCATTGTGAAGATAATTTTGCCTACTTTCAGATGGTCAAGGATTCACACCCATGCATCCAGTGGTTTGGGAGATATCACCAAGACAAGGTGACTGGTCTAGGACAGTGTTTGATTCTAAACCAGTAACTTGGGGACATGATATCTCCTTCATTTCTCCATGAAATCATACGGTTCCTGTGCCCAAAATGAAGAGCTTTTTGTCTAGTTTCCAGAGGGACACGAATCACGATCATCGGAGTAGTGTACAGTGAGATACGATGAAAACAAGAAAGATGGTTCATACGGGTTTTACCCAGAATTTCCAGCAACACTCTCCTTTCTTCATCCACCATCTTGTCTCCACGAATTGGAGCTCCAAACTTTCAGAATCAGTAGCCTAACACCTAACTCTAACCCTTGATGACGAATTTGGTTCAGTACACACCATGACAAGTTCCCATTTTCAGTTCTTAGCTCCAATTCAACATGCAAGCAAGGAGATTGGAGTTTGGTCAACATTGAGCTTCAAGCTCCATCCATGGCAATTTGAGTTAGGAGCAGAATGTGAGGCTGAAACTTGTATCATTAGAAAGAGGAATGAAAATGGAGTGGGATGGAGGGATTAGAACTTACATGCAATGGATTATTGAAGGACCTCACTTGGATTCCTCTTCTCCACTCTCTTGCACATTCTCCTCTCCCTCTTCCTCACTTTTCTGATTTTTGGCAAGTTGAAAATGGTGTTGCATCTCTCTGTTCTTGTTGAGTTTCTGCCCCTTTCTGGAGTACCTAATGGATACATAGTGGTTGTTGTCTCTTTACTCCTCAAGAACTTTGTTTGTACAAACTACTTGTTGAGAAAAGATAGATAGGATTCTATGACATGTTATCTGCATTTAAAAGATGCTAGTTTGGATATAGCAATGGTAGCCTCCCTACATAGTATTTTAGTAATTCCTAATGATGTGCTTGTTCGTTTTTGCTCTCATGGGTGACTGTGACCAAATGAGGTTTGTTTAATAACTTGTCTTTATTTGCACCAGTTTTTTTATATATATTGAGTCATTGGCTATGGTAATTGATAATGCATGTAGTAAATTAATTTTATAATTGATAATAAGACATTAGTACCTTCAAGGACTATCATTTGACTATAAGACATTAGGTTTTAGATTAACTGATAATTAATTTTTCTAACACAGGTTTATGATTAACAACTATTTGAATTGGTTCATTTTGATTGTGACGATTGAGACAGAATCGAACTGAATGTATGTTTATTCCCTTGTTGTTGTTGAAATGCTTTATTATATTTATTGCATGATGGCTTATGATGTTGTTGAAGGCTTGAAATGGTGATTGATGTGTGGATGAAAGTGTAGAGTGGTAATTACTAGATTGCACTGTTTTAGTTTCTAATTTGTTTTCTGTTTACTGTTATTTTTTGTTTTTTTCTTTTATAGCAACATGCCAAGATTCTACATAGGAGTTTATCTATCTCCAAAAGGAAATATTTGGGAATCTGTTGCTTCCTCTGGTGCTCAAAAGTATATTGCTAAGGTGAGAATCTCATTTCTACAATTAATGGCTTATTAATACTATGCTGGCTGATTAATACTGATGTTACACTGGCTATTGAATTCAAATTGGCTTTAGTATAGGGAACTGATTTCAAAGTTATTCTGGTTTATTTTGCAATGTATATATAGAAGAATATCTTTGGCTTTATTATTTGGCTTAATCTGGTTTTCAAATCCGGTTTATCTTTACTAGTCTTTGTTACATTTTAAATTTATCTTTACTAGTCTTTGTTACATTTATCTTTACTAGGTCAATGTTTAGAGTAGTACTGGGATCATCTGAAGCCTCATTCTGCACACAAAGGAGAGAAGTAACCTCAAAAGTTGTAGTATATATCTGGATTAAAGTGATTCCTTGTAAGCAGAATCAATGTAGATATTTTAAAGTTATTGTCTACTTTGTCACATTCTTCTATTTTTCTAAGATGGTACCCAGTTTTCCATGCAGTAAGTAGGTAGTCTTTACATTCTGATAACATTCTATTCTGGCTTCATAAATAAAGAGTCACTTCTACATAGGTTTTTATCTATTATCATCAACATTCTATTGTGACTTACTGTTACATTTGTTTTGTTCTTGTCTTGTCCTTGGGGCTTGAAAGGTAACTAATTAACAAACACTGTATTGTAGTCCTTTTATTTTTACATAGTTTCATTTAACGTTTGCTGAGGTCTATATAGTTGTTTGTTGCATGCTCATGGTTTGAGTCCCTTTCTCACAAAATATTATGTGTGCTGTGTGTATCTGCTAATTGCCCTCTTGGTTGTTCAGGTAGTGTTCTTTTTGCCAATCAGTGTACAAGCCTCCAAATCAGTAGCTGCAATAGTGAGGGAGTTTGAAAGGAAGAAGCCTCCAAATCCGTCACTCTAAGACTGGGATTTTATCTTTGTTTTTCATGATAGTTGCTTTTCACATTGTATTTAGTTATGTACTTTTTTTAATTATGGTATTTATTGTGAAGTTAATATGTATAGATATCACTATTAAATAGAATTTTAAATGTATGATTTTATTTTTTTTATTTTTTTTTTAAATTTTCGTCGAAAATGTTTTTTGCGACAAATTTGCGACGAAAATTTGTGACGGATTTGCGACGACTTTGCGACGACAATTTGCGACGGATTTCCGACGACTTTGCGACGGAGATATTTGCGACGAAAAAATCCGTCTGAAATGATTTGCGAAGAGCGATTTTGCGACGGATTTTTGTCCGTCGGAAAGTTCGTCGCAAACGTCAATTTGCGACAAAAAATGCTGCATTTGCGACGGAGATCGCCATCGGAAATCGTCGATTTTCTTGTAGTGTCCTCCCTTAATGAACCCTATGAGGTTATCTAAGTTTATTATAGATAAGGAATCCCTTAAGAAAGAATTCTATTCTGAGGAATGGTCTACTCACAGAATGGTTCTTTCAAAATTATCAGGGACACAAAAGGAATAAAACTCAAGAGAAGTTTTATAAATTTCTCGAACAAGTAGAATTCAATATTCCTTTCTTTGACTGGTTTCATTCTTATACCATCAAGAAAAATATCAATTACCCTTTCCAAATAGATTTAGTTTGAAGAAAAGCTTTAGATGTTATTACGGTATGGCATCTTAAAGATGGGCAGGTAGTCCAGTCTGAACTTCCACCTAAAGTGCCCTTTGCCCTTAATAATAGAGACCAAACTACCCCTGTTATGGCCTCGCCTTTCAAGACCAAACCTGATGAGGTGCCTGTCTCAGCCAGAGACATTAGAAATCTAATGGAACAATCCAACTATACAAACAAATACCTACAAGCTTTGGGCGAATCCAATGAAAAGAGAAAAGGGAAAGAAATTTCTCTTGATTCTCCTAAGGATGTACCTTCATCATCCACCCAAATAGAAAAACCCTTATTTAATCCCTATAGAATTTCTAAAATCCTTAAGAAAACCATACAGCTTGCTGATCCAAAGAAATACATCAAAGGGGAAATTGGTGACGCTAAAGATGAGTTTTTAGCCAAAGTCGATGAGCAATTAGTTCTTCTAAAAACAACTGCTCCTGACACTCCATCACCTCCTCCTAAGAATATTAAGTCCATTAATATGATAGGTGAAACCTTGTCTTCCGATTACACAGAAGATACAAATTCTGAGGTTACAAGTGTGGTAAACCTGGCCACCTTAGTAAAAACTGTAGGCTTTTAGGAAGATTAAAAGCCTTAAATTTAGACCCAGAGATCGAAGATAAGATCAACAATCTGTTAATACAATCTTCAGAAGAAAGCTGTAGTATTGATTCGGAAACGTCTAATCCCTCTTCTGAAAATCTAAACCATATGCAGGAGGACGACTTAACTGATTCCTCTAACCATATCAATGTTCTTACTAAAGAGCAGGACCTTCTCTTTGAAGCAATAAATGCTATCCCAGATCTTCAAGAGAAGGCAAAATACCTTAACAAATTAAGATCCTCCCTTGAATCAAAACCTCCTAGGAGTCCTTTAGTGACTAATAGGTATAATCTTAAAGACACTTTTAAGAGATTAGAGAAATCCAGTATTAAGCCTGTTACCGTTCAAGATCTTCAACTTGATATTAACAATCTAAAATCAAAAAATTGAGATTAAAAAGCAGAAGCAGGCTAGTCAGTAGTTAATTTTGGATCAATGGAGTAATCATTGGTCTTAAAGCGATTCATCTTCTGAAGATTCTGCTTCCAAGAGTAAGGATGAACCCGCTGTTGCGCCCGGGAAAGTCCTTGGGAGAGAACTGTTCTCGTTTACAACTTTCTTTAAAACAACGGAGTCGCCACCAATATTTATTTAGGAAAATATTAGGAAAACCTTTTTTGGAAAGCGATTGGCCTTTGAAAACTGAAGATTCGGGTTCGGGGGTCGGTTATGCGTGGGGAAGGTACGAGCACCCCACACATCCTCTCTACTGAGAGGGAACCTTTAATTAAAAGTGTGGTTTTAGTGTGTTGGTTTGAAAATACTTTAATCATGCCTCCCTACTTCTTATTCAAAAAAAATGCATTGAAAGAGATTTGGTGAAAATCTTATTTATGTGAAAGAAAGGAGAAAAAAAAAGGGTTTTTTAGAGAAAAGGTGCTTGACGGGGGTTACGACCCGCTCCTACGTATCTCCTGGTGCGATGGAGAACTCAAAGCTTACGTAGTTCTCCTTTGTCTTTTTCTGAAAGGTTTTTGTTTTTTATCTTTTGGTGAGTTTTCGCAATAGGACGAGCATTAGCGAGTGATTAAACTAACAAAGGCTATGGGTAATCACTGCTAAATACTCAAAAAGAGTTGTTACCTCTAGTCAGACGAACAAAGGCTCTGATTGACTATTAGTAACAACTTGCTTTTATTATATTTTCGAAAAGGTTTTCGAAGTAGGACGAGCATTAGCGAATGATTAAACTAACAAAGGTTATGGGTAATCATCGCTAAGTACTCATGTGAAATTGAAGAATGTTCATAGAGATCAAACTAACAAAGGTTATGGGTGACCTCCACTACTTGCTCATTTTCGTTTATTGAAAATGCTTTGAAAATTAATTGGTTTAGAAAATAGGTAAATCATTTTCAATCGAATTCTATGTCCAAAACCAAATGCAAAATGAATGAATGAAGCTCAAACATACTCAACAATCAAGCACTCATAAACATGTAGATCACTAACTAAGATTAAGCATGCCAATATAATCAAAGAATTCAATTGTCAAAGATGCAAGACAAAATTCTCAAAACAATTGTGTTTGTGTGTGAAGGGGAATTGCTACACAAGTTGGAAGCAATTTCAAGAGGGGCACATATGCCTCTACGCTACACATGTTGGTAGTCTTATAAGGGCACATGATTGTGTAGAAGGGTTTGTGCACAATTAAGTCAAGACATTCAAATGGCATCGAGAATAAATGAATACAATTGATCATAGGCATAGAGTATTCTAGGTTAGGTGAATGAACATGTGAGCAATGAGGCATGATTAGGCAAGCATGTGAATGCATGAGCATACAAGAATGAATGTATGAATGAGTAGACAAGAGGATGCATGAGAGTGTCGCATAAAATAGGGATGAATGAAGATGCATGAGGGTGAAAATGTTTTGGTAAAAGGTTTGGGTAAGAAAGTGGTAAAATGTTTTTGGGTTTTGGTGTTTTGAAAATGAGATGAAATGTTTTTGGTCTTGAAAGTGGTAAAAGGTTAGATGAGTTATGGTAAGAAGTTTTGATGCAATGTAGTAAAAGAAAAGAATGCAAAGTGGTAAAAAGTTTAATGAAATAAGTGATAAAAAGTGAATGAGATGGTAAAAGTAAAAAGTTAATGAAATGGTAAAAAGTTAAAAAAACACAATGACATAACTTGCATTTACTCAACCACAATCAAAATGACAATCTTCAAGCAATCAAAGGGGTAAAAACCCTAGTCATGGCCGAATGCATACAAGCATGGAATCATCAACTTATTTCATGCAAAAATTGACAAATTAACACACAAAATAACACAAAAGAAGAGGACCTAATCTATCATGCAAGTTCCTAAAACAAACATTAGCCAAATCATGCATATATTCATTCAAAATTAAAGAAAACAAAACAAGTAACATGAACCCTATTTTCCTTGCCCAAACCCAAGGCTATGTATGGTCCAAAATCAACAATTATTCAAACCCAAATCATAAAATGAACAAGAACACACAAGAACCCTAAAATAGAGTTCATGGCCGAATGCACATGGAGTATGAGAATGAGTCTCCATTTGATGAAAATTAGGTAAACAAGATTCAAAATACAAGCAAATGCAAGAAAACACAAGAACAACTCCTTCAAAGCCAAGGAGCCACCTCAAACACCCAAGCCTCCCTAAGTGCTTGTCAATAGTGTTTGAGATGGCTCCTCAAAGCAACAACAACAATATATGAAGGAGTTGAGATGAGGAGAAGAGAGATTATGCAAAAATGAAGAAAATGCAAGAGTTTTGAAGTTTTACCTTGAATCCAAGCTATGAAGGGAGTGATATGAAGAACAAGACCACAAATCAACTAAATTCTCCACAAAACTCAATGAAACTTGTGCCCCTTGCCTTGATTCTTGAGGTTAGATGATGAACAATTAGGTTTTAGTAGAAAAGAAGGATGATATGTGAAGTAGGAGTGGATTTGAGATAGAAAATGGGAGTGAATTGAAAAAGAATGGAAGAGGAATTAGGGGGTGGAGGCTACGGCCAAAGGAGAGGAAAAGGAGAGATTTGTGTGCTAGGGTAAAAAATGAGAAATCCTCCCTTGATGGTCTCCTATTTTTGGTTTTATATCCAATGAAAAATTAAGGGTATAATAGACTTTGTGCTTTTGCAAACCAATAAGATTTGAGATAGAATTTGAATCAAGGGTCTAGATTTCAATGCACATGGATTAGGGACAATGAGAAAGCACAAATGAGTGAGAGTGGGCTGATCATATGCGAGATGGGTGAGTTTTTGTAGCACAAAAATTGTTGAGGGCAATTAGGTCATTTCACACTAAGTTGTAGCCTAGGATTTGATCTAGAATTTTAATCAATGGCTAGGAATACAACTCACATGGATCAAGGGCATGGAGAAGCACAAAATATGGGCTGGAAATGAGAGAGTGGCTGCGGTTGAGGAGAGAGAGTGAGTGGAATTGCAAGTTGTCATGTTGTACTATACTTGACCTTTCAAAATTCCAAAGATTATTGATTATTCCTTTCTAGATAATTCCTCATTATTCATGCTATTTTGGGCCATATCCTAGGAATCAATCATTGGGCCCAAAATTCCATGATATCACCATTCCCAAAATTGATTTGATACCTCACCTTGAAGGAAATTCTCATTTTGCCCTTTTCTTTGAAGTTTGACTTTTTATGCAAAAATTCATCAATGCATGCGCATAAAAAATATGACCCAACTCATTTTGATCCAAATAAATTCCTCCAAAGTTGCACAGTGATTTTTACTGGGAAATTATCTTTTTGGGTAAAATGACCAAAATACCATTTTTGCCCAAAAAGCCCTAATTCTGCCCCGAAGTGCATCCCAACCCTAAAAATGATTTTAAAAACTTTGGAATGCCTTTCAAGACTCAAAAATGCATGCCCATAGCACTTCTCACCTTTCAAAATAATGCCACACCTCTGAAACTATTTATTTTTGTGGAAAATTAGGGTTTCGACCTAGGCGGACAAAATTAGGGTATAACAGCTGCCCCTCTTTATTTGGATTTTGACAAGGAATATGAATTGGCCAAAACATATTCCGAGGCAAAATAGAGATAAAGAATTCCGAAATTATTCCAATTTTGTCTTCCTAGAGAAACCCGAATTTTCCTTTTTTTGCTGTTTTTTTTTAGAGAGAGAGCCAACACTTGTTGCATTGACGGGAAAACAGAAATTAGTAAAAAGCAGCAAGTAAGAAATACTGTAAATTGGGAAATTCGGAGGCTACCTAAAACCTTCTAACGGACCCTCGAGTCCGAGCACTTGGGTGGCCTTTTCGAGCGGCCGATCAATATCAGGTCCGGAACTGATTCGATCAATGGATTTACGCTATACCTTAGGCTGACACAACTAATCCGAAGGACTTAACGAAGTCGGATGGATCTATCGCGCGCTCGTACACGATGTTGTGATCTATGGAAGGAGTTCACTAACTCGGTGGGAGTTCACTAACTCTGTGCTGATGGAGTTTACTAACTCGGGGTTGATGGAGTTTACTAACTCAATGCTGATGGAGTTTACTAACTCGGGGTTGATGGAGTTTACTAACTCAGTATCATGGTGATTTCCTAAAAATGAGATTTTTGGGACTCTCTAGTCCGAAGTAACTTTTCTCTTGGATGGTGCATGAAATGCATGCACTTGGGTATTTGGGTGCACATGAATGCAATGATTGATTTTGGTGTTTCCTTTTTTTCTTCTTCTGTCTCTTTTTGTTTCTTTCTTCTGAGATGCAAATATGAAAGCATAATGAAATGATGAATGGCATGAATGTTATGAGAATGATGAATGGTATAGGAATGTTGTGTTCTTTTCGTTCCGTCTTCCGTTGTTTTTTCATTTTGTTTATTCTTTTTCTGAGCAGCTTTCTTTTTTCTGCTCGTTTGTTGTTTTCTTGCTGAGCAGCTTTCTTTTTTCTGCTCGTTTGTTTTTTTCTTGACATTCCTTTTTTGCTGGTTAATTAAATCAATCCGCAGGACTTGTGACACTTAATACGAAGACCGCTCCGGGGCGATGATTATTCACTGGCTTGCAATGATTTTGTTACTTTTAAGTGCTGGTGCATGCGGCTGTTTTGCTTTTCTTGCAGCTTTATTCACTGGGGAGAACACTTCTTTCTGTGATTTCCAAAGATTTCGCAATGCTTTGCGATGCTATGAATGTATGCACATGTTTTCAATTCAATTTCATCGATCATAAAAGTTATTATTTGTAGCGACCGAAAAATCCGGGATAGGATTCCTCGAAGGTTCAAAAATGAAGCCGCCACCAAAGTTTAATTTAAGGGAAAACATTGGAAAATCCCTTTTGGATTGGATAAGGGTCCTTGAGACCAGATTCGGGTTCGGGAGTCGGTTATGCGTGGGGAAGGTATTAGCACCCCACGACATCCTTCCTAAGGAAGGTTACCTGCTAATTAGTTGTAGAAACGGAAGTTAATTTTGAAAACATTTATTTTTACCCTTTTATTGTGAATTAAAAAGAAAGAAGAAAACTGATATTTTATTTGAGTTTAAGAAAGGGATTATTTAGGAAAAGACTAAAAAGATTTTTTATTAGTGCAATTGACAGAGGTCGGCCGCCCTCTGCTCCTACGTATCTCTTGGTAGAGAATCAAATCACACGTAGTTCTTGGGTAGAAAATGTTTGTTGGTTGATGTTTTTTAATATAGGGATTTTAGGACTCCTGAGTGATCAGTTCATTTGTCCTAAAATGATGACTAACCTGACTGTACAGTCGGCTTAGTCCCCTATTTTGTAAAAATGGATTTTTTGGAGTTTGGAAAATGATTTGAAGTGTGTTGGTTTGATTTTATTTGAATAGGGGTTTTAGGACTCCTGATCCGTACGGTTCATTCGTCCTAGAACGCTGACTAACCCGATTGTACAGTCGACTTAATCCCCTATTTTGAAAATTTGATTTGTGGGAAGAAACATGTTTGTGTTATCTTAACTTAGAAATTTGTTTGTTTTAAATAGGGATTTCAGGCCATGATCCGTAACGGTTCATTAGTGACCTAAAAAGCAGACTAACCCGACTGTACAGTCGACTTAGTCCCCTATTTATATTTTTTGAAAATGAAATATTCATCTATTTATTTTTTATATATTTTTGTAAAAGAAATAGTTTTGAAAAGAAATAAATAAGAAAACGAAAAGGGGCTACATTAATAAAACAGGGGTGCAATTAGAGCAGATGGCTGTATCATTAAACTTGGGTGTGAAAAGCAGCAGCCCAGTTTGTAGGCTGGCCTGCGAAGTTATGGGCTTGCGTAGGGGGTACGGCAATGAAATAGAGGGGTGCAAACATGAATTCGGATTAAAAAGAAAATTAAAAATAAAAGAGATATCTGTATATAAGGCAAGTGTTGAATTGATGGAACCCTAATTCCTTATTCTCCGTCTCTCAGCGCCGCTTTCAGCTTCACCGTGAGAGGGAGGGAGTTCTTAAAGAGAGAGAGATATCTGAGCGGGGATGAGAGGGAACAGATAGGAGGAGGAGGACGACGGCGTGGGGGATGTTGTTCGCGCCAGAGGTCCGTTCGTGATCGGAGAAGATGACCGGGGTTGCGACGACGACGGCTGGACGGAGAGAGAGGGAAGAAGGACGCCAGCGGCGCTGGCGGTGGTGTTTCTCAACGGCGGCGTTTTTTTTTGCTATTGACGTGCGTACGGTGGAGGGGCGGTGGTTCCGGCCAGGAGAGGGGAGGATGGTGCGAAGAGGATAGTCACGGTGCCAGGGTTGTTTGTTGACGGAGGAGACAGACACCGGCAACGGGGAGAACGACGCGACGGCGTTCGTGGAGGACGACCACCGTCTACGGTGGTCGGCGCTAACTGTACGGTTCTGTTTCTCTTTCTTTTTCTTCTCCCAATTCTGATTTGGTTTCGTTTTTTTATCATGTGCCTCTTTCTCTCTAATAGATTTTGTTTTCCTAATCCTAATTTGTAATACTTCCAGAACCCTAATCCGATTTCTAAAAACAAAACTTTAATCTGGTCCTAATTAATTTTTATAATAATCCGGTCCTAAAAACTAGTCTGTTCTAAATTTCAAATTATCTACCATATCAGATTATAAATTATACATATATACAGTTCTGATTCAAGCTTGTTTTTATAGGCAAATTTCAGGTTTAGGAAATTAATTTCTGATTCTAATTTGACTTGTTTTCCTATTTCAGGTATTGGACTCTTGGGCAACAAGAATTTGCCCATGGATCTGCTGCTGTTGCCATTTTTTGTGTTTTCGTTTTTTTTCTGATTTTTTTGTATTTTCGTTTTTCTATTTTTTTTGTGTTTTTTAGAATTTATTTTGTAATTTTGGATTTTTTGGATTATTGTAAATTAATTTTTTAATTCTGATTTTATTTAATATTTTTTTTTTGGGACATTTGTAAACTGCTATTCGGACAGATTTATTGTTTTGGGTCAAAATGGAAGAGAAAGATTAAATTGGGCCAAGCCCAATCAAAACTAAACATAAGCCCAATTTAGACAAATGACTAGAATAAGGCCTAATTAGAACAATTTTCTAAAGTCAGGTCCAATCTAGACAAATTACTATTATAGTCCAATAACCACATAGGCCCAATTAGGCAAATGACTAAAACATTAGCTATACGCCACTTTAAAAAACTGGTTCGGAATGCTAAGCGTAAGCCCAATTAGGCAAGCTAACAAAATCAGGTCCAAAAGGTTGGGCATAGGCCCAATTGGACAAACCGGTCCGAATTAGAAGCAAAACAGCATTCGAAATGCCATGGGCTTGCGACACGGGGTTAAAGCGATTATTATAAAAGACCGGGCAAGATTAGGGTATAACAGCTGCCCCTCTTTATTTATATTTTACTAGAAAAGGTGAACGGTTTTCAGATTTTCGTAGTAGAAATACAAATAAAGATAGATTAGACACTAATTTTGTCCGCTTAGGGGGAAGATGAGTTAGGGAAACGAGGGACGATTAACACTTGGCGTGCTAACTGACAATAATAAAGAAACGATCACTGGGGGATCTGGCGGAGCCTTGGGGCTCTAGAAGAGCATTTGGGCTCTAAGGGAGCACTGGGGATCCAAGGGGTTGCCTAAACCCTAAAGGACCAATTGGGGTCCGAAGGTGCACTGGGGCTTTGAAGGACCACTGGGGGTCCAAAAGAGCACAAACTAGCAATGGTACTAGTAAAATGGTATGCTCGAGGGTGGCCTTTTTCGAGCGGCCGGAGGGGCAAGATCAGGTCGTTGACCTAGTTTGCTCATCTCCAAGGACGTCCACCATGCCTTAGGCTGACACAGCTAGTCTGAAGGACCTGGGGTCGGATGATCCGTCGCGCTCAGTGGCGACATAGTGATCTTGAGGGTAAAGTTCGAAGTCGTTGCTTTGACATACTGGGTCGAACTGAACTGATGGACCTGGGGTCGGATGATCCGTCGGTTGCTCGATAACGCGACGTGCGATCTAGAATGGATGACCGTTGGAGGTCTAAATTAAGACTGCTCTGGGGCTGCGAGGGACTGCTGGGGTCCGAGGGTCTGAATTGTGATACGAGACCAGTGCTTGGAGCACTGACTTTGAGGAAACAAACTACTGGGTTTGACACATGGCGTACTTGCCTGGAACCTAACTAATGAATGCATTTACCGGAGAAGGGAAAAGCTATCTATATTTGGCATGTCTAAAAATGTGATGAATGATGCATGCGTGCAATATAGGCGTGTGAAATGGTAAGTGCCCGATGGGATGAATGCATGATGGAATGATTTATGCTATGTGGATGATTTATCTTTTGGCTTTTCTTCTTTTTCTTTGCCCCTTTTTTTTTGGTCTTTTTTTTTTTTTGCCTTTCTTTTTGAGGCCTCTCTTTTTGCTGGTCCTTCAACTCGCAGGACTCCCGGCATGGGGTTACAAGGCTAGCAAGTGCATTCGTACTGCTAGGTCAATTGCACATCACTGGGACTTATCATTTGAGATGATCGCACATTTATTGCTCCATTCCTGCGGTTCCTTTCTTCTTTATAGGTATTTTAATGAAAGACTACATCTCTTCTGTGATTCTCGGAAATTTCGTAATTATTGTAAAGTTTTTGATTATACCACATGGTTCTCGATCCAGTATCAATTATCACAAAACATCATTTCAAAAATAGATGGAAGTGAAAAGAAGGGAAAGTGTTTGATATTGACATGGAGGCCAAATGTGCAGAAGGCACACCGACTTAAGATTACGTCAGGAATTTCATTGAAAGAAGAGAAAAGCTGAAATACTAAGCAGGCTTCTCGGTAGTTGGTGTCCTTGAAATAACGGTGCTGGCCACCCATGCTCACGACCTTGATCACTCATCATCCGACTTTCGGAAGTGTTGACTGCCTCAATGTTTGTTTAGTCCAACTTCTTGACCCTAATTTTTGCCTGGATTGTCCCTTTTGGATTTTCAATCCACAGGGTCGCTCTAACTTTTGCCTAGGCCGCCTTTCCGGGTTTTCGACCTAGCGAGCTTATTTTTGCTTGGCTCATCTTTCTCATTTTTCTGTACTCTTTTTTTTAGGCATAGTTCACCGGGAGTGGGAGGTCTTCCCCGTCCATTTTTGTGAGAATTAAGGCTCTTCCAGAGAATGATTTCTTTACCATGTGAGGTCCTTTATAGTTCGAGGTCCATCTCCTGCGGGAATCCTTTTGGGTATGACTTTCTTAGGCACCAAGTCTCTTTAAAATTGTTGAGGAAAGACTTTCTTTTGTTAAGTTTTCTTTGTTCTTTTCTGGTATGACATAAGACAACCCTTCTTTTGTTTGGTGAGGTTTAATGGAAGTACTACTCCCATCGTACGGGGTTACCCCTGTTGAAGTATGAACTAGGTCTGATCTCCACGTGAGGTGAAATGTCACTATGATATTCTTCATTTGTTGTTGCAACTGCCCCATTTGTTTTTTGGGCGGTATGGGAAGGGATCATGATGCTCGACTTGGAGTCCTTACATAATCCTTTCATCGTTGTCTGTGATGATTTTTTTAGGAAAGCTGTAACGGCAGACCAAATTTCTCGACAATCACGGATTTATTACACCAGTGGGCCTCTTATGTCAGACAAGGTGATGTAAGCGAACTTTCTTGATTTTCTATCCTTTGGGTGTGATGTTAATTTTAACACCGTTTTGTCTTCTTCTATGCCCAAGTTGATCATTTCGTTTGATTCCACGCGAGGATGGGTTACTTTATCCTTTTGTTCCGTTATTATCATTACCTCTAGAAGAGTTTCCCAGTTATCTTCAACATATTCCTTGGTTTGATTAATGGGGCGATTAAAGTTATGACATGAATTACCGACGTTGTTATTTTCAAGGACAAGTTATTTAGGTCTGCGTTAGTAGAAATTGAAGAAGGATAAAAGAAAAAGTGAAGCGAGCAAATGAGTAAAAAGGAATTTATCGGAGAATTCAAAATGCTATTTTATTAATATTGATACTGGAAAGAAACATGCATGACCTTATTGAAATGTCCTAAGGCTTTGGGCAGAGCCATAGGATTTGCATTACCTAACATTACTTTGAACCGAAAATCACAAGAAAATCAACAATCTCCCAATTCATAAGTGCTTCAGTTGCAGGACAAGGGCGCACAAGGTTGATGATGTTAATTTTAGCTCTTTGATCGCCTTCAAAAGCATTGACAGATGACTTCTCATGCCCCTGGCAAAGGGTTAACGCCTCCATTCGAAGCATCCTCATTGAAGCTCAACCATTTGGATTCGATCAGATCCTGAACCACATGTCTCAGTGCCTTGCAGTTTTCTACTGAATGCCCAATTGCGCCTGCGTGAAATTCGCATGTGGCATTCGGGTCATAGCCTCTCGGGAAAGGAGGTTCAATGGGCCTCATCGGGCGGGGGGAGATTAGGTTGTGACTAGTGAGGTGGTCGAACAGATCGGAGTAGGATGCGGGAATTGGATCAAACTGTACATGCCTCCTTTCTGGGTAGTTTGGTGGTTTATGGCTTTTTGTGGTTTGGGTGGAGAAGTGCAGGGCTTGAGGATGGTTTTTGGAAGTGTAAGAGGCTTTCACTGATCCTGTTATGGAGTTGGTTTCCCCTTCATTACCTCTAACAAATCCTGCGAAGGGCTTTCTTGGGTTATTGGTTTCGGCCGAACCGTGAGAGATTTTCCCGTTTCTCATTCCCTTCTCCAACCTTTCTCCTATGGTGATCATGTCTGAGAAGTTAGAGGATACGCTCCCAATTAATCTGTCATAGAAGGGTGATTGCAACGTATCTATGAACATGGATACCATTTCTTTCTCTAGTAGAGGCGGGACTACCTGCGCTGCTGACCCTCTCCAACGCTGGGCATACTCCTTGAATGATTCTTTGTTTCTTTTCACCATATTTTGCAACTGTGCTCTATCGGGAGCCATATCGATGTTGTATTTGTACTGCTTTAAGAAGGCATTAGCCAGATCTTTCCAACATCAAATGTGGGTGCGTTCCAACTGCATGTACCAGCTTGAGGCTGCCCCAGTCAAACTGTCCTGAAAGTAGTGGATGAGCAGTTTGTCATCGTGTGCAAATGCGGCCATTCTTCTACAATACATAGTCAGATGGCTAGCGGGACAAGTTACCCCTCTGTATTTGTTAAAGTCGGGCACTTTGAACTTGGGTGGGATAATCACATTAGGGATGAGACACAGATCATATGCATCCCTTGCGCCGACATTGAATCCTTCAATTGCTCTCAGGCGCTCTTCTAGTATCTCATATTTGTCCTTGGGATGAGAGTCCTCCATTGAGTAGTTATGAGAGGGTCCTCTCATGTTGTAGTGGGGAGGAACCATGGGCATTGTAGCGGAGTTCGGTGTAGGAGCATGATGAATTACTACTGGTGACAGAGTATAACCTTGTGGAATGACCTGTGGTGCAGTCCCAGGACTTGAGAAGTGAACTCGCGGTATTTCTGCATTTGTATTTTGAGCTGAAGGTCCAGCGACTTTCGAAGGTCCTCCCTCTGGATTGGCTTCGATGGTAGGAGGAGCGTAACCAGCTGGGAGACCGTAAGGGGGCCATTGGTAGCTCTGGATGTTCACTCCAGCGGTGTTTGGAGTCTCGGAGCTGGGAGGAGGAGGGAGACTTGTAGCATTGTTCTCAGTATTCCCTGCCAAAGCACCTTCATCTACATTTTTTCTCTCGAGGAGTTTCACGAATTCATACATTTGATCTTTCAGCGCCATCATCTCGGTCATTTGATCTTTCAATGCCATCATCTCGCTTATTTGAGCCTTCAGCTTTGCAATGTCTTCTCTCAGAGTCTGATTATTCTCTTCGGCCATTTTTCTTGTTTGAGAACTAGTCCGGTAGCAATGTTGATGAAACAGCTTGCCCTTTTATTCTGTTTATTTTTCCAATTTTTTTCTTTTTTCGTAAGTACATGAATGAATGAATGGACGTGCATGAAATGCGAATGTATGATTTCGTGTTACGCCGGAGAAATTGTAAGTTTCTGTTTGACGCAGAACTGAAAGAAACTTAAGATTTATTAATGCAAAATGTTTGATCCATCTCGTCAGAAGGAAACTCTTACAATTCCCTAGCGGTCATAGAAATGCATGAGGAATGAAATGTTAATGTGCGATAAATTTTTTTTTTATGCCATGCAAAAGGGAAAGGAAAAAATGCATGAGGTATACTAAAAGTAATTTGCCAAAACAACAAATTTTTTTTTTTTTTAGGAAGACCGGAAAAATGTACCGGTGTTTGTTTGAATGCAGGGGTATGAGGCTCCTTTGTGTCCTACGAGGGTTCCTTAGAGAATAGGTCTAGGGCTTATCTATTAAGTGAACCTTTCAAAGGGTAGCTCTAAAGAGTCCTACATAAGGTTCCTAGAGCCAACGACCCCAATTAAGAACACTGATCAACAACAATAGGCAAGCTATTAGGAGTGCCAGCATTCTCAAGAGGGACCAAACTCTAGGTGAGACTTTCGTGACCACCCAACAGGACGCACATCCAGTAGGCCATCACTACGCAGTCTCGTTCTAACTTAGGTTGTTCTCCAGTCCGGGTACAGGACTATTCTCACGTGTGTGCAAAAGCGTGATAGTGGAGTGTGTGAAGGAGCAAAATAATCAATAATACCCCCCAAGCTGCAAAACAAACAAACACATATACAAAAAGTGGTCTTCTATCCAAGGGTTTTCATATCACAAAAGATTAATATGCAATGAAAATGAAAGACAGAAATGGAAGGGTAAAAATAACATTAAATTAACAACCGATCCTACAACTAATTAGACTAGGTTTGACTCTCTAAATTGTCCCCAGTGAAGTCGCCAGCTGTAGCGACCGAAAAATCCGGGATAGGATTCCTCGAAGGTTCAAAAATGAAGCCGCCACCAAAGTTTAATTTAAGGGCAAACATTGGAAAATCCCTTTTGGATTGGATAAGGGTCCTTGAGACCAGATTCGGGTTCGGGAGTCGGTTATGCGTGGGGAAGGTATTAGCACCCCACGACATCCTTCCTAAGGAAGGTTACCTGCTAATTAGTTGTAGAAACGGAAGTTAATTTTGAAAACATTTATTTTTACCCTTTTATTGTGAATTAAAAAGAAAGAAGAAAACTGATATTTTATTTGAGTTTAAGAAAGGGGTTATTTAGGAAAAGACTAAAAAGATTTTTTATTAGTGCAATTGACAGAGGTCGGCCGCCCTCTGCTCCTACGTATCTCTTGGTAGAGAATCAAATCACACGTAGTTCTTGGGTAGAAAATGTTTGTTGGTTGATGTTTTTTAATATAGGGATTTTAGGACTCCTGAGTGATCAGTTCATTTGTCCTAAAATGATGACTAACCTGACTGTACAGTCGGCTTAGTCCCCTATTTTGTAAAAATGGATTTTTTGGAGTTTGGAAAATGATTTGAAGTGTGTTGGTTTGATTTTATTTGAATAGGGGTTTTAGGACTCCTGATCCGTACGGTTCATTCGTCCTAGAACGCTGACTAACCCGACTGTACAGTCGACTTAATCCCCTATTTTGAAAATTTGATTTGTGGGAAGAAACATGTTTGTGTTATCTTAACTTAGAAATTTGTTTGTTTTAAAGAGGGATTTCAGGCCATGATCCGTAACGGTTCATTAGTGACCTAAAAAGCGGACTAACCCGACTGTACAGTCGACTTAGTCCCCTATTTATATTTTTTGAAAATGAAATATTCATCTATTTATTTTTTATATATTTTTGTAAAAGAAATAGTTTTGAAAAGAAATAAATAAGAAAACGAAAAGGGGCTGCATTAATAAAACAGGGGTGCAATTAGAGCAGATGGCTGTATCATTAAACTTGGGTGTGAAAAGCAGCAGCCCAGTTTGTAGGCTGGCCTGCGAAGTTATGGGCTTGCGTAGGGGGGTACGGCAATGAAATAGAGGGGTGCAAACATGAATTCGGATTAAAAAGAAAATTAAAAATAAAAGAGATATCTGTATATAAGGCAAGTGTTGAATTGATGGAACCCTAATTCCTTATTCTCCATCTCTCAGCGCCGCTTTCAGCTTCACCGTGAGAGGGAGGGAGTTCATAAAGAGAGAGAGAGATATCTGAGCGGGGATGAGAGGGAACAGATAGGAGGAGGAGGACGATGGCGTGGGGGATGTTGTTCGCGCCAGAGGACCGTTCGTGATCGGAGAAGATGACCGGGGTTGCGACGACGACGGCTGGACGGAGAGAGAGGGAAGAAGGACGCCAGCGGCACTGGCGGTGGTGTTTCTCAACGGCGGCGTTTTTTTTTTGCTATTGACGTGCGTACGGTGGAGGGGCGGTGGTTCCGGCCAGGAGAGGGGAGGATGGTGCGAAGAGGATAGTCACGGTGCCAGGGTTGTTTGTTGACGGAGGAGACAGACACCGGCAACGGGGAGAACGACGCGACGGCGTTCGTGGAGGACGACCACCGTCTACGGTGGTCGGCGCTAACTGTACGGTTCTGTTTCTCTTTCTTTTTCTTCTCCCAATTCTGATTTGGTTTCGTTTTTTTATCATGTGCCTCTTTCTCTCTAATAGATTTTGTTTTCCTAATCCTAGTTTGTAATACTTCCAGAACCCTAATCCGATTTCTAAAAACAAAACTTTAATCTGGTCCTAATTAATTTTTATAATAATCCGGTCCTAAAAACTAGTCTGTTCTAAATTTCAAATTATCTACCATATCAGATTATAAATTATACATATATACAGTTCTGAAGATTAGCTCGTTCAAAAACTCGATTCCTCCTAATCTTGTTTTTTACATGTATATACGGATTGGGTACTAGTTTCAGATTGATAACAAATACAGTTACTTGCAAAATAGCCTATTATGTCTTAAACTTGTTAAAGTCTAAAGAAAATGAAATCGTGGTAACCTACCTCTTTTCCAGCCTCTGATAATCTCTTGTTTGCTTATTTGCCGCTGCTGCTCCTCTGCTTTGACTGCTACTGCTTCTGTTTGTTGATTTTAGTATTTTGCGATTAGGGTTTCAATGTGAAAACCCTAATCTTTTGGTTCTGAATTCTTTCTCCATTTTCTGTGTCTCCTTTTCTCTTTGATTCAAGCTTGTTTTTATAGGCAAATTTCAGGTTTAGGAAATTAATTTCTGATTCTAATTTGATTTGTTTTCCTATTTCAGGTATTGGACTCTTGGGCAACAAGAATTAGCCCATGGATCTGCTGCTGTTGCCATTTTTTGTGTTTTCGTTTTTTTTCTGATTTTTTTGTATTTTCGTTTTTCTATTTTTTTTGTGTTTTTTAGAATTTATTTTGTAATTTTGGATTTTTTGGATTATTGTAAATTAATTTTTTAATTCTGATTTTATTTAATATTTTTTTTTGGGACATTTGTAAACTGCTATTCGGACAGATTTATTGTTTTGGGTCAAAATGGAAGAGAAAGATTAAATTGGGCCAAGCCCAATCAAAACTAAACATAAGCCCAATTTAGACAAATGACTAGAATAAGGCCTAATTAGAACAATTTTCTAAAGTCAGGTCCAATCTAGACAAATTACTATTATAGGTCCAATAACCACATAGGCCCAATTAGGCAAATGACTAAAACATTAGCTATACGCCACTTTAAAAAACTGGTTCGGAATGCTAAGCGTAAGCCCAATTAGGCAAGCTAACAAAATCAGGTCCAAAAGGTTGGGCATAGGCCCAATTGGACAAACCGGTCCGAATTAGAAGCAAAACAGCATTCGAAATGCCATGGGCTTGTGACACGGGGTTAAAGCGATTATTATAAAAGACCGGGCAAGATTAGGGTATGACATTATTTTGAAAGAAACTGAATAAATGAAAGCAAAGACACGAAAAGCAAGCATATGAAAAAAAAGTTGAACTTTTATCGATTGGAAACTGGTCGTGCAGAATGTCACGCCAATTGAAAGTACATTTCAATCTTCTTTTAAACTAAAAAAAAATACAAGAAAAAGGAACAGATCCTGCGATTCCATCCTTGAAATAACGGCGCCCACCGTTCATACTCATGATCTTGATCATCCCCTTATCCAAACCTTCGGGAGTGCTGATTGCCTTTTCTTTTTTCAAGCCCAAATTTTCTGACCCTAATTTTTGCCTGGATCGCCCTTTGCAGGTTTTCAATCCACCGGGTCGCTCTGATTTTGCCTAGGCCGCCCTTTAAGGGTTTTCAACCTGGCGAGCTTATTTTTACTTGGCTTATCTTTCTCTTTTTTCTGTTTATTTTTCTAGGCATAGTACTTCTTTACCACATCCGAGTTGACCGGGTTTGGGATTTCTTCTCCATCCATGTTTGCAAGAATCAACGCTCCTCCGGAGAATGCCTTCTTCACCACATAAGGTCCTTCGTACTTGGGAGCCCACTTGCCCCTGGGATCTGTCTCAATCGGCAAGATCTGCTTGAGTACGAGGTCTCCTTCTTGGAATTCTCTGGGCCGGATTTTCTTGTCGAAAGCCCTCATCATCCTCTGTTGATACAGCTGTCCGTGGCACATAGCAGCTACCCTCTTCTCGTCAATGAGATTTAGTTGGTCAAAACGGGATCGAACCCATTCTGCTTCTTCTAATTTGGTCTCCATCAATACCCGCAACGAGGGTATTTCCACTTCAATGGGGAGTACAGCTTCTGTCCCATAAACCAGTGAGTAGGGGGTTTACCATGTAGATGTACGCATCGAGGTCCTGTACCCATGCAAGGCGAAGGGGAGCATCTCATGCCAGTCCTTGTAAGTCACTACCATCTTCTGCACTATTCTCTTAATGTTTTTGTTAGCCGCTTCAACTGGCCCATTCATCTTGGGGCGGTAGGGAGAAGAGTTGTGATGCTGGATTTTGAAGTCCTTACATAAGTCCTTCATCATTCTGCTGTTCAAATTACTGCCGTTGTCTGTAATTATCTTGTTTGGCAGACCATTACGACAGATTAGATCTTTCCTGATGAAGTTTGTAATCACTGAACTCGTCACATTGGGATATGAAGCAGCCTCCATCCACTTAGTGAAGTAGTCGATAGCAACAAGGATGAAACGGTGACCATTTGAAGCTTTGGGTTCAATGGGACCAATGATGTCCATGCCCCACATAGAGAATGGCCAAGGCGCACTCAAGACGTTCAGAGAAGTCGGCGGTACATGGATGTGATCTGCATAAATTTGGCACTTATGACATTTTCTGACAAAACTGTAACAATCAGAATCCATCTGCAGCCAATAATATCCAGCTCTCAGGATCTTTCTAGCCATTGTGTGCCCACTGGCATGAACTCCGAATGAACCCTCATGAACATCTTGCATTATCTTTAGTGATTCCTCTTTTGTTACACATCTGAGGAGGACCAAGTCATGGTTTCTCTTGTAAAGGATGTCTCCACTCAAGAAGAAACCCGCTGACAGTCTCCGAAGTGTTCTCTTATCATTTTCCGTAGCACCGGGAGGGTATTCTCTGCTGGTGAGGTATTGCTTAATGTCATGGTACCAAGGTTGAATGCCGGATTCTTCTTCAATTGCCAGGCAGCAGTCATAAGCAGATCGATCTCTGTGTTGGATTCTGACAGTTGTCAAGTTCACAATTGACGTTGAACATAGAAGACAGAGTTGCTAAGGCGTCAGCCAATTGATTCTCATTGCGAGGTATGTGCTGGAAGGTGATTTCCTCAAAAGGCTTGATTAGCTCTTGAATGTAATCACGGTAGGGGATCAAATCAGGGTTTCTTGTTTCCCAGTCACCTTTCACTTGATGGATAACCAGAGCGGAATCCCCATACACGTCGAGCCTTTTGACTTTCCAATCTAAAGCTGCCTTTATGCCCAAGATACACGCTTCATACTCTGCGATATTATTTGTGACGTAGAAACTTAGCCTTGCAGTGAATGGTATGAACCGATTATCAGGAGAGATCAACACTGCTCCAGCCCCGTGTCCCCACATATTAGAGGCACCGTCAAACAGCACTCTCCATCTTTCATCCTCCTGGGATTTGCCTTCCTCAAATAAAGCCATAATGTCCTCATCAGGGAATTCACATTGCATGGACTGATAATCTTCAACTGGTTGCTGTGCCAAATAGTCTGCTAATGTGCTACCTTTGATTGCTTTCTGAGTTACATACACGAGGTCATACTCTGACAGAAGCATTTGCCAGCGAGCAATTCTACCTGTGAGCGCAGGTTTCTCAAAGATGTACTTGGTTGGATCCATTTTGGATACCAACCATGTAGTGTGACTCAGCATATATTGTCTTAACCGGTGCGCAGCCCAGGCCAAGGCGCAACAAGTCTTTTCTAATGGTGAATACCTGGTCTCGCAATCTGTGAACTTCTTGCTCAGGTAATATATTGCATGTTCTTTCTTTCCTGACTTGTCGTGTTGCCCCAGCACGCAACCCATTGAATTGTCCAGCACTGTGAGATATAGAATGAGAGGTCTGCCCGGCACAGGTGGCATTAGGACAGGAGGGTTCTGTAGGTACACCTTGATCTTCTCAAAGGCTTCTTGGCATTGATCATTCCACCCCACCTCCTGATTCTTGCACAGCAGTTTAAAAATTGGCTCGCAAGTTGCGGTTAGCTGGAAGATGAATCGAGAGATGTAATTCAGTCTCCCCAGAAAACCACGTACTTCTTTCTCCATTCTTGGTGCTGGCATTTCAAGGATGGCTCGCACTTTGTCCGGGTCCACCTCTATTCCCTTTTGGCTAACCATGAAGCCCAACAACTTCCCTGACCTAACCCCAAATGTACACTTGGCGGGATTCAGCCTGAGTTTATACTTTCTGAGACGTTCAAACAGTTTCTGCAGGTTAATGACATGCTCTTCATCGGTCTTGGACTTAGCAATCATATCGTCGGCATACACCTCAATTTCTTTATGCATCAGGTCATGGAACAAAGTTACCATTGCTCTTTGATACGTTGCCCCGGCATTTTTCAATCCGAAAGGCATGACCTTGTAGCAGAATGTACCCCCAAAGGGTTATGAAGGTGGTTTTCTCCATATCCTCTAGAGCCATCTTGATCTGGTTATAGCCTGAATAACCGTCCATAAAGGAGAACATTGAGTGTTGCGCAGTGCTGTCCACCAAAACGTCGATGTGAGGTAGGGGAAAATCATCTTTAGGGCTTGCTTTGTTTAGATCACGGTAGTCGACGCACATTCGAACCTTGCCATCTTTCTTGGGGACCGGAACGATGTTTGCTACCCACTCAGGATATTTTGCCACAGCAAAAAATCCTGCATCAAACTGTTTCTTGACTTCATCTCTAATCTTCAGAGACATCTCAGGCTTCATCCGCCTCAACTTTTGCTTCACTGGAGGACATTCTGGTTTTACCGGCAGTCTATGCTCAACAATGTCTATGTTCAACCCTGGCATGTCTTGGTACGACCAAGCGAATACATCCATATAATCCCGCAAGAGCTGAATTAGCCTCTCTCGCTCACTGTTCTCCATCACTGTACCAACTGTGATTTCTTTCCTGTTTTCCTCGGTACCCAAATTAACCATTTCTGTGGGCTCCCCATGTGGCTCAATGATCTTCTCTTCTTGTTCTATCATTCTCATAATCTCCGGAGGAGTATCCCAATCATTCTCAACATCTCTCTCGGTTTGGTTAACCGGGTCATCAAAATCAAAGTATGAATTGTGGGCGTTGTTATCATCAAGAATTTTATTTGATCTGCATCGAAATTAAGTGACGAATAAAAATAAAGCAGAGACACGCAAAGGAAAGATGAACAAAGAGAATTTTATTCAAAATAAAACTTTGTTGATTGATGAAGTTTGATAAAACATGCACGCCCGAATGAAAATATCCCAAGGCCTTGGGCAGAGCCGAGGGATTTGCATTACAATGAAGCATTACTCTAAATTAAGAATCACGGGAAAGTCCATGGACTTCCAGTTCTTCAGTTCTTCTCCTATAGCACAACGACACACCAAACCAGCAGCACCGCCACTTGCACTTGATTCCTCTCCAACAGCATTGACCTGGTCAGGGTACAACACACCAGCACTTATGAAATTCTGACTGAGATCCCCAATGATCAACCTCCTCTGGCTAGGGGTCCTTCCTCTAAGTTTGAGCAACCATTTCTCTCTTCTGTCAGTTGCCAGCTTCTCCCTGTCAGCAAGGGTTGGAATGTAGCCAATTCCGAACTTCTCAGAGTTCCCATTCAGCTGAACTGGTGCTACAATCCCTTGGGCAGCTTTCCCCAGGCCTTTCCCAACTTGATAGCCGTGTCTCAGCATTACTTTTGCCATCATCAGGTCTGCTTTAGACCACTTGGGCTTCAGCATAGGTTCACTAACAAAGACAGCATTTGAGATTTCCAACCCTTGGAAGGCAGTCTCGAAGGACTCCTCCGCTGATTCAACATAGTACTCAGGTGGTGATCTATTTATGAGTGTTTCCTCCTCTCCTGATACCACTATCAACTTTCCCTCAGCCACAAATTTGAGTTTTTGGTGAAGCGAAGAAGGTACTGCCCCGGCAGCATGTATCCAGGGACGTCCCAATAGGCAACTATAAGAAGAACTGATATCCATTACTTGGAAGGTGACGTAGAACACTTCTGGTCCTACTTGCACAGGCATCTCCACTTCTCCGTATACTTCTTTTACTGAGCCATCGAATGCTCTCACCAAGGTAGAACTGGGTTTCAGATAAGAACAGTCTACATCCAGCTGGTCCATCGTAGACTTGGGCATCACATTCAGTGACGAGCCGTTATCAATGAGTACCCTTGCTAACATGTAATCCCCACATTTTACAGAAATATGGAGGGCCTGATTGTGGTTCTTCCCTACAGGAGGTAGTTCGGCATCTGTGAAGGTTAGGTAGTTGGAAGCTACGATATTCCCGACAATACCATCCAGCTGGTTGACGATAATATCATGAGAAACGTGAGCTTCGTTCAAGATTTTCAACAACGCAGCCCGGTGTGCTTCAGAACTAAGCAGCAAAGATAGCATTGAAATTTTGGCCGGCGTCTGATTTAGCTGATCAACCACCTGGTATTCGCTCTGTCTCATCACCTTCAAAAATTCTTGGGCTTCTTTGTCAGATACCTCTCTTACCTCTACAGTTTCTTTACCCTTGCGGGCTCTCTCCTCTGCTTCTTTGGTGTTTCTTTCCTGAGATTCTCGGGAGCATACAACCTTCCGCTCCTAGTAATACCACTGCTCCCGGCTATGTTGGTCACATCCACAGTACTTTTAGGAATCTCTGCCTTCATCTGCACGTTGCAGCTCCATGGGATTACCCTAGTTTCTCTGCTAGGGGTAGTTGTCGGCACTAGAACAACAAGGGTATGAGGTCTAGCCGCAGCTGGGCTTAGACCGCAAGGAATTTCAATTGTCCTTCTGAAACCTCGTTCACTGGAGTGCAAAGTAGACACACTAGCTTCTTTCTCTTGGGTACCAACTTGGACCACGCATCTGTCTAACAAGTCTTGTAGAATGAGCTCGAAATCTTCGCAAGCTCCCACACAGCAAGGATCACTACAGGTCTCTTTTCTGGCACAGCCCTCTTCTATGATGCCACAGTGACATAAAGCAGCATGAGTGACTTTCAAAGGTGTCTGGATATCCTCAACCTTTCTGATCAAGCATTGTCCTCCCTGATCGTCAATTGCATTTGCAGAAGGTCCACCATGCCCCGGTAATGGGTTAGTGGTCACATTAGGGTTCTGGAATGATATACTCTTAGCATCAAGTAAATCTTGTACAAAATACTTGAAGGCTTTGCAATTTTCTACTACATGACCCACTGCCCCAGCATGGAAAGCACAAGTGGCGTTGGCATCATACCCTCTAGGATAAGGAGGTTGGTAGGGCTTCATCTGTCTGGTGCTGATTATCTTGTTCGCAAGGAGATAATTGAACAGGTCTATATAGGACATAGGGATTGGCTCAAAGACCACTGTCTTCCTCTTGTTGTAATTTCTGAACTGATTGTTGTTGTTGGACTGGAATAGTTGTGCAGGCGGCGCCTGAGCAGGGATTGGAATAGCCTGTGGGGAATTGCCATGTGGCGGACCACTGATACTGATGATCGCATTGGTCTCACCTTCCTTTTTCTTATGAGGTCCGGAAAAATGTTTCTTCTGACTAGGAGGAGGTGTTGAGCCCTGGGCTATTCTACCACTACGCAAACCGTTCTCTATTCTTTCTCCTGTAATCACTGCATCTGAGAAACAGGAGGCTGCACTACTGATCAGACGTTCATAGTAAAACGGTGGTAACGTCTCCATAAACATGGATACCAGTTCCTTGTCTAGAAGGGGAGGAGTGACCTGTGCCGCCAATGCTCTCCAGCGTTGAGCATATTCTTTGAAAGATTTATTATCTCTCTTTGACATACATTGAAGTTGAGTCCGGTCTGGAGCTAAGTCACTATTGTACTGGTACTGACGGATGAAAGCGTCCGCCAGATATTTCCAACAGCGAATATAAGTTGGCTCTAATTTCATGTACCACTCGAGAGGAGCCCCAGCCAAGCTTTCTTGGAAACAGTGTATCATCAGATTGTCGTTGCGAGCATGGGCAGTCATCTTCCGACAGTACATCGTGACATGGCTGCAAAGACAGGTTGCCCCTCTATATTTCTCAAAAACTGGAGGCTTGAATTTTGGTGGCAGGATTAGATTAGGAACCAAGCATAGTTCATGGGCATTTCTTGCTTGAGAACCTGACCCTTCTACGGCTTTCAATCTCTCTTCTAGCAGCTGGTATTGGTTTCTGGCTTCTTCAGGGTAGTTCTGTGGAAATCCACCATAATGAGGATTGTTCACGGATACAACAGCTGGAGTCACATGTGGGTGAGCAACATTTTGAGGAACTGGGCCTTGAGTCTGTGGATGCGTAGTAGCTGGAGAGTTGAAACCTGCCGGAGTTCCTGGAGCAGTTGAAGGGATAGGGATCTGGATCTGAACTTGAGGTGTGCCTACCCCGACATCATTCATAGCTGGATTAGGCTGAGCTTGCCCTGCGATTCCCGAAGGACCACCTCTTGGGTTAGCATCAGCAGCTGGAGGCGTATAGCCTAATGGTAGACCATAGGGAGGCCATTGCACATTTTGAAGAGCCTGAGAAATCCCGGGTCCTAGGGGAGGAGGAGGATGGTTTACTCCTGCAGCAGTAGCACCCTCAGTAGGATCAACATCCCTTAAGGCACTTATCACTCTGATGACTTCAGCTAACTGACCGCTTATGACGTCCATTTCAGCCCGGATAGCTTGGTTCTCTTGATTTGGATCGTGCTGACCCTGACCATTTGGACCCTGAACTGCGTCATTCTGGTGCGGCGGTGCATTGCCCAGATTGGCATTGTCTGGCTGATTTTCCATGTTTCTTGCTCGCCTTTCTCCAATGGGAACGGAATGAGGAATGGGAAAATCGCTTATACGTCCAGTATCTGTGATTAACCAGCTTGTCTTACCTCTCTGGACGGAACATTTTATGAGCACAAAAGAAATGATTGGATGCAAATGCAATGCAATATGTACATTATTATGTTAATTGCCGGGAATCGTGGTATAACTTGCTTCTTGTCATAGGCGTATATTTAAACACATTTCCACGAGCATTAGCAAAGTTGGGATCAACAAACGAAGTAAACACTTCATTCAAGTATCATAACTTTAATCATTCGAAGAGAATAAAAAGGTACAATACAATTAATTATTCAAAACAAAGCTTTTGAGAAGAACAATTACAATATCCTTAAGAAAATTACAATATTCCAAAAGAGAAATCACAATTTCCTAGAGAATATTCTAGAAGGAAAAATACATTGCAATGAAAATCTAAAAACCTATTGCCTTCAACTTCTCTTCTTTCTTCTTCTCCTTGCCAGTTGCAGCTGCTTCTCTTGCCTGGTCCATGAGTTCCTCTGTCAGAGCCTCGCAGAACTTCACAAAATCATATACTTGTACCGGAGTATTGAAAGGCAACATCTCAGCTTCAGCCCTCCTTAACCTTTTGGGGATATCTTTCACTGCCTGATTTGCCAACCATGCCAACTTGGAGAACTTGCTCTTCCAGAATTGGATGTCCTCCCTCAGATCCTTGACAATTTCTTGGCCTTCTATCTTTCTAATTAGGGCCATGAAGCGCTCGTGCCAGTGTTGACTCTCCGCTCGGACCTGCCTGTAAGCTCCTTCTACACAGCGAAGGTCCCTTTTCACTTCCTCAGATATTTCCCGCTCGTCTATCAAAGCTTGTTGATACTCCTTGAGAATTCCTTCCATGGATACCCTTTCTCGCTCAATGCTTCTCAATTGCCATCTCAATTCCATCACTAGGTGAGATTCTTATCTGGATTCAGTCAGGGACTTCTTTGCAGCTCTCTCACTTGCCAGAGACTTCTTGCATAATTCTCTCCACTCATTTGCTTCTGCCATGGCTTCACCTGTCTTTGCATTAGATCTCTTCAATTCGTCTTTGGCCCCCATCAAATATTTCTTCATCTCTTGTTTACTTTCTTCTTCTTTTTTGAGTCTCTCGTTAGCCTCTTCAAGAGCTTCCGCCTTGCGCTTATTCTCACCCTCTAGCTTTTTTTTTCTCAGCCATTACTTTCCCCAACTTGCCGTGCAAGGCTTTCTTTTCTTCTTCTACCTTAGACAAGGTAGACTTGACCTCACTCAATTCTTTGACGATTGGGGCATTAGGCTCCGGTACTTCCTTTTCAACTGACAGCACACCCTGATGAGGAATACTAGCATCTTGCATTCTCTCGTGAAGCCATTGATAGAAAGAGATCTCACTAGTCTTCTTGGTAATCTCATCCTTATCCTTATACACCGGATTCTCCCAGGCTTTTGCAATTTTCTGAAGCAGAGCTTGGTTCTTGGAATCTTCCTTGTCAAGAAAGACAGGGATCAACATGTCCTGAGGGTGCGTTCTTCATGGGATACCCAAGTTGTCTGATTGTGAGAGACGGATTGTAATTGATATAACCTTGGGTTCCCATTACGGGCACATTCTAGAAATTACCGCACTGGAACAGTATTGAAGGCCTATCCTTCCAACACGAGTAAGTGAACCAATTGATTTTGAGAGCATTGAGATCCCCCCAAGGCATGTACCCATTCTTGCGCACTTCTAGCTTCTACCTCGCAACTCAAGGCATAGTTTACCAAATCCGTAGCTTTCTTCTGGTGAGTGATGACATGATTAAGAAGCCAAGCGTACAAGACATGGAGGGAGCAAACAATTTTCTTCTTCCCTAACGCACGGTGATGAGTGTAGGAATAGTAAGTATCTGCAAGAACTGCTGGCACGGGATTGATTGGGTTATCTTTGGTGATGAAAGCTAAAAAGAGCCCAATGGCATTCTCATCAATGAAGCTCTCGAATTGTGGGAAAAGGACAATCCCGAAAAATAATGAGGGCTAACAACTGCTTGAAAAGACCCCATTTGCTAGCTTGAGCATGAGCTGTCAATAAACTCTCGAAATAGCTTAGTTGAAAACCCATGAGGCGATTCTTCCTTTCTTTATGAAGCACTAATTCCCTCACACTGACTTGCAAAAACTGAGAAAACGTCTGATCTGTGTACCGATGTTTCTGATATTGGTAAGGTGCTGACTTTGGGCTAGAAAACCCCAGGATCTGTTCATATTCCTCGAGGGTTGGTGATAGCTGAAAATCTTTGAAGAGGAAGCACCGGATTTCTGGATCATAGAATCGACTCAGAGCCATGATAGCACTCTCTTGAACGTCCAATTATAACAATCTGAGATTACCATAAGCCTTCCCGAACAAATCCCTCTCTTCAGGCCCCATCAAGGTAACAAATCCCTTCAAACTCTCTATATCTATTCTCTTGACAGTCGGAAACCTTGAATTAAGTACCACTTCGCTTTTTGATCCCATTGATACTTTTTCTTTCACGCCTATGACACGATTCCAAGTTACTTTACAATTCCGGCAAACAGCTTAGATGCATGATGAATGATTTTCCAAACATGGAGTTTTTATGAAATGCAGATGATGCAATGATGTGATGATGCTAGATGCAATGATGTTCTTTCTTTTTGGTTTCGCACAGGTGGTAGTTTGAAAATTTACACGCCATATGCCACCTCATATAGGTGTTTATTGAAAAAGGAAAATCATATTTTTGATTTTTTGAAAATTTTTGAGGAAAAATTGGTTGAACTGAATGCAACAATGCAGCACATGTAACATCCTCAAATTAATTAGTAGAATTATTTGGGTGTTAAACCAATTAAACTAATTTAGTACTTAACTGGTAAATTTACCGAGTGCTAAAATTATTTATTGGTTGTCATCGGATCGTTAACCGGATAATACGGACCAAGGAAGTTTTGGAATCGAAATAGGAGATTTCGATCAATATGGTAATTTGACCGCGTTACAACAAATATATTAAATAAATATATATATGTATACGTGGGTGTGTGTGAGTGAAGAGGAGAAAGAATTAAGAAAGGAAGAAAAGAAAGAATGCGAGAGAGAGAGTTACAGAGAGGAGAGAAAGGGAGAAAGGAAGAGAATGGCGTGAGGGAGAAGAGAAGAGGGAGAGGGGAGACTTCACCGAAACGACTTCCGTCCAACACGAAAAATGTTCAGCGCTACTTCCTCTTCGTTTTGGTACCAAAATCTTCATCATCAACTCACTCTCCTCAAATCCACCATTTTCGAAATTTGGAGAAAAGTGGAGGTTTTGTTGTTCAAGCTCAAAGGGGAGCTTTGGATGGTGTTTGGGAGCGAGCTCAAGGTGGATAGCGCAAATATTGAAGTCCGATTTGGAGTTTGTGAAGAATCAAGGGGTTAGGGAGCAAATTGGGGTTTTGTGAATAGTGACTTGAGGTTGAAGAAGATGATGAATAGTGTTCATGAAGAATTTCGGGAAATCGGTATTTCGGTCAAAAAGCGGTTTCGTGATCGAGTGGGAAGCTTTGGAAGCGGATTGGGTGTCGCCGGAGCGGGGAATGTTCGTGTGGTTACTCGGTGATTTCGGCTCGATCGTGGATCACGCGTCAAAGGTGAGTTCTACTCACGTTTAGGATTTTTGTTTTTCGAATTAATTAATTAACTCTTTTATCGCTTTCGCTGGACTGGAATATTTCTGGATATTGTCTGTTTCGGGTTAGGAATCGATTGGGGCGAGTCTCGGGTTGCGTCGCGTTAAAAATGAGTTTTTGATTGGATTGATTGATTGTGTGGACCATATTGGACTCATTGTACTGGTTGTCAAATCTGTTTTCGATCGGAACAAAAATCGGAATTGAGCGGAATAGCGGATTTCGCGAAAATCGCAAAATCTGCCCTTAACAGACCCCCTTGCTGCCATTTCGCGCCCCACTTGCACCCCAGGCGCGACTCCAGCGCCATTTGGCAGAACCTGCTGCCTGTTCGCGCGCCACTTGCGCGCCAGGCGCGACTCCAGCGCCATTTGGCAGAATTTCAGCAACCAAACACTGTTTTTCGTTTCGCGATAACTTTTGATCCGGGAACCCGATTGAGGTGTTCTAAGATGCGTTGGAAAGCTTATTCAGAGGCCTAACTGAATATTCTATTTTTAAGGCAAAATGAACTGTTCTTGATATTGAAAATTATGTTGAAAAGTGTCGAGTTAGCATGCGAGAGCGAATGTGGACTTAATGTTTTTATCGAAAAGAAAGCGGACTATAAGTCCGATGTGGTATTGTATAACTGACACGGGATGATTATTATTTAAATCATCTAAACCGGTCTACGATTCACGATATATATATTATATCGACTATGGGAAACGGCCCAATTCGGTGTTATGTTCAATTATCGGTCTGAATGTAAATGAACTAAATGTTCATATGATTGTAGATATATATATTATATCGAGTTTGGGTGACGACCCATGTTGACATACTAGGCGGGGAAGTCATGAACCCTTACCCTAGGCTCTGGGCCATTAGGAAACACTATTGGTTATGGGGTTCGCCGGGATTAGCAAGTGGATTGCAGTCGGTGTTGTGTCAAAAGTTTGTGCTGCGGTCATCGGGATTAGCAAGTGGATTGCAGTCGGTGGTACGTAGAAAGGCCTAGGATATTAGTTCATCGGGATTAGCAAGTGGATTGCAGTCGGTGTCCTATTAGATCGAAGCCTTATTGTATGGTACACCGGGATTAGCAAGTGGATTGCGGTCGGTGTCGTGTCAAACCTTAAAAATGTTTTAAATGGACCGAGAGTGTAGATAGGGGTCTCGGTAGAACTCACTGAGATTGTATCTCATTGTTTATATGTTGTTGTTTTACAGAGAAACAGGGACGGCAGAAATCCAAGGAGCACGAGTAGGTTGAGCTCAGGCGACTGCTGATGACTTAGCTATTACGCTTAAGTTTATATTTCCTTTTGTTGTCTTTGTACTACAACTCTATGTATTAATGTTATGTATTTATTTCCGCTTTCTTGTACGATATTGAACACTGTATTTCACTGATGGTTTATGGTCTTATTTATGTTTAAGACTGTTCTATTGTTATTCAGTGAAAATTTATTGTGGTCTTCAGTATTTAAACAGGAAATATATCTCTGATTATTTTATGATGGTACACTTGGGTATTTTTACTTGATAAAAATACCGGGGTGTTACAGCACACAATTTGGAAAGCCCTTGTGACCTAAAAGGGGGAAGAACCTACGATCTAGGGCACTTTAGAGGTAATTTTCATGTGGCTCTATTCGCACCCTCACAAAGGTCATCAGAGCCCCAGTCTCTCTCATGAAAATCCCCGTAAATGCAGCAAACGGCTAGGTACGAAGCATCATGGGAGAGCACAACTCTGATTGAAACTTTCGCGTGTAGCCAAACGGACAAAGGTCTTGATGGGCTCCCACTACTCAAATCCACTCATCCTAAGGTATCCTAGAAGATCTGGGTTATGGCCTTTTTCTATCAACACATATCATCTCAATGTATAAGTGTGTGTGTGCGAAGGGCATTTCCTCAAAACTACCCCACCTGCAAAGGAAAATCCAGACAGTCCAGACAATAGCACATCGTCTACCCTAGGGTTCAATATCATTCAAATACAACTAGCCTAGGGTACCAACAACAAACACATTACTTACCTCAGAAAGGGAGCTGAGAAGAGGGGATCATGAGGGAATTGGGGAATATATGAACTTACCTTAGAAAGGGAGCGAAGAAGAAGGGGACATAATAAGAAGGGGAAATGCATGAAGGAGCTAAGCGTATAAGCAAAGAAACAACTATCTACTATTATAAACAAAGAGCACACAAAGAAAGAGATGAAGAAGTGAATGCACATGAACGTATAAAAAAGAAGAATAGAGACAAACAAAGCTTTTCAAATCAATCACATGAACCACACATTTAATTAATTAGGCTTGACCCTCTTTTTTTTAAAAAAAAGGTTTCTGTTTTTTTTTAAAAAAAAAATGTCCCCAGCGGAGTCGCCAGCTGTTGCGCCCGGGAAAGTCCTTGGGAGAAAACTGTTCTCGTTTACAACTTTCTTTAAAACAACGGAGTCGCCACCAATATTTATTTAGTAAAATATTAGGAAAACCTTTTTTGGAAAGCGATTGGCCTTTGAAAACTGAAAATTCGGGTTCGGGGGTCGGTTATGCGTGGGGAAGGTACGAGCACCCCACACATCCTCTCTACTGAGAGGGAACCTTTAATTAAAAGTGTGGTTTTAGTGTGTTGGTTTGAAAATACTTTAATCTTGCCTCCCAACTTCTTATTCAAAAAAAAAAATGCATTGAAAGAGACTTGGTGAAAATCTTATTTATGTGAAAGAAAGGAGAAAAAAAAAGGGTTTTTTAGAGAAAAAGTGCTTGACGGGGGTTACGACCCGCTTCTACGTATCTCCTGGTGCGATGGAGAACTCAAAGCTTACGTAGTTCTCCTTTGTCTTTTTCTGAAAGGTTTTTGTTTTTTATCTTTTGGTGAGTTTTCGCAATAGGACGAGCATTAGCGAGTGATTAAACTAACAAAGGCTATGGGTAATCATTGCTAAATACTCAAAAAGAGTTGTTACCTCTAGTCAGACGAACAAAGGCTCTGATTGACTATTAGTAACAACTTGCTTTTATTATATTTTCGAAAAGGTTTTCGAAGTAGGACGAGCATTAGCGAATGATTAAACTAACAAAGGTTATGGGTAATCATCGCTAAGTACTCATGTGAAATTGAAGAACGTTCATAGAGATCAAACTAACAAAGGTTATGGGTGACCTCCACTACTTGCTCATTTTGGTTTATTGAAAATGCTTTGAAAATTAATTGGTTTGGAAAAGAGTTTTAGAAAATAGGTAAATCATTTTCAATCGAATTCTATGTCCAAAACCAAATGCAAAATGAATGAATGAAGCTCAAATATACTCAACAATCAAGCAGTCATAAACATGTAGATCACTAACTAAGATTAAGCATGCCAATATAATCAAAGAATTCAATTGTCAAAGATGCAAGACAAAATTCTCAAAACAATTGTGTTTGTCTGTGAAGGGGAATTGCTACACAAGTTGGAAGCAATCTCAAGAGGGGCACATATGCCTCTACGCTACACATGTTGGTAGTCTTATAAGGGCACATGATTGTGTAGAAGGGTTTGTGCACAATTAAGTCAAGACATTCAAATGGCATCGAGAATAAAGGAATACAATTGATCATAGGGATAGAGTATCTAGGTTAGGTGAATGTACATGTGAGCAATGAGGCATGATTAGGCAAGCATGTGAATGCATGAGCATACAAGAATGAATGTATGAATGAGTAGACAAGAGGATGCATGAGAGTGTCGCATAAAATAGGGATGAATGAAGATGCATGAGGGTGAAAAGGTTTTGGTAAAAGGTTTGGGTAAGAAAGTGGTAAAATGTTTTTGGGTTTTGGTGTTTTGGAAATGAGATGAAATGTTTTTGGTCTTGAAAGTGGTAAAAGGTTAGATGAGTTATGGTAAGAAGTGTTGATGCAATGTAGTAAAAGAAAAGAATGCAAAGTGGTAAAAAGTTTAATGAAATAAGTGATAAAAAGTGAATGAGATGGTAAAAGTAAAAAGTTAATGAAATGGTAAAAAGTTAAAAAAACACAATGACATAACTTGCATTTACTCAACCACAATCAAAATGACAATCTTCAAGCAATCAAAGGGGTAAAAACCCTAGTCATGGCCGAATGCATACAAGCATGGAATCATCAACTTATTTCATGCAAAAATTGACAAATTAACACACAAAACAACACAAAAGAAGAGGACCTAATCTATCATGCAAGTTCCTAAAACAAACATTAGCCAAATCATGCATTTATTCATTCAAAATTAAAGAAAACAAAACAAGCAACATGAACCCTATTTTCCTTGCCCAAACCCAAGGCTATGTATGGTCCAAGATCAACAATTATTCAAACCCAAATCATAAAATGAACAAGAACACACAAGAACCCTAAAATAGAGTTCATGGCCAAATGCACATGGAGTATGAGAATGAGTCTTCATTTGATGAAAATTAGGTAAACAAGATTCAAAATACAAGCAAATGCAAGAAAACACAAGAACAACTCCTTCAAAGCCAAGGAGCCACCTCAAACACCCAAGCCTCCCTAAGTGCTTGTCAATAGTGTTTGAGATTGCTCCTCAAAGCAACAACAACAATATATGAAGGAGTTAAGATGAGAAGAAGAGAGATTATGCAAAAATGAAGAAAATGCAAGAGTTTTGAAGTTTTACCTTGAATCCAAGCTATGAAGGGAGTGATATGAAGAACAAGACCACAAATCAACTAAATCCTCCACAAACCTCAATGAAACTTGCGCCCCTTGCCTTGATTCTTGAGGTTAGATGATGAGCAATTAGGTTTTAGTAGAAAAGAAGGATGATATGTGAAGTAGGAGTGGATTTGAGATAGAAAATGGGAGTGAATTGAAAAAGAATGGAAGAGGAATTAGGGGGTGGAGGCTACGGCCAAAGGAGAGGAAAAGGAGAGATTTGTGTGCTAGGGTAAAAAATGAGAAATCCTCCCTTGATGGTGTCCTATTTTTGGTTTTATATCCAATGAAAAATTAAGGGTATAATAGACTTTGTGCTTTTGCAAACCATTGAGATTTGAGATAGAATTTGAATCAAGGGTCTAGATTGCAATGCACATGGATTAGGGACAATGAGAAAGCACAAATGAGTGAGAGTGGGCTGATCATATGCGAAATGGGTGAGTTTTTGTAGCACAAAAATTGTTGAGGGCAATTAGGTCATTTCACACTAAGTTGTAGCCTAGGATTTGATCTAGAATTTTAATCAATGGCTAGGAATACAACTCACATGGATCAAGGGCATGGAGAAGCACAAAATATGGGCTGGAAATGAGAGAGTGGCTGCGGCATTGAGGAGAGAGAGTGAGTGGAATTGCAAGTTGTCATGTTGTACTATACTTGACCTTTCAAAATTCCAAAGATTATTGATTATTCCTTTCTAGATAATTCCTCATTATTCATGCCATTTTGGGCCATATCCTAGGAATCAATCATTGGGCCCAAAATTCCATGATATCACCATTCCCAAAATTGATTTGATACACCTTGAAGGAAATTCCCATTTTGCCCTTTTCTTTGAAGTTTGACTTTTTATGCAAAAATTCATCAATGCATGCGCATAAAAAATATGACCCAACTCATTTTGATCCAAATAAATTCCTCCAAAGTTGCACAGTGATTTTTACTGAGAAATTATCTTTTTGGGTAAAATGACCAAAATACCCTTTTTGCCCAAAAAGCCCTAATTCTGCCCCAAAGTGCATCCCAACCCTAAAAATGATTTTAAAAACTTTGGAATGCCTTTCAAGACTCAAAAATGCATGCCCATAGCACTTCTCACCTTTCAAAATAATGCCACACCTCTGAAACTATTTATTTTTGTGGAAAATTAGGGTTTCGATCTAGGCGGACAAAATTAGGGTATAACACCCGCCGAAGATTTTTTAGGTGTTATCAACTATGTTAGAATTCAAAAGTTCTACATAAACATCAAAATTATTATAGGCGAATTTACCCTTGAAACTACAGCTCTTTTTGACACAGGAGCAGATTCCAACTGTATCTTAGAATGTATTATCCCTACAAAGTATTTTGAGAAAACTTCTGAGCAACTTAGTACTGCTATTGGTTCTAAGTTAAAAATCAATTACAAATTGTCCTCAGCTATTATTGAAAATCAAATTCTTAAAATTGAGACATCCTTTTTACTTATTAAGGATTTGAAAAACAAAGTGATAGCGCAGCATTTAGGACAACCAATTGTTTTTAAGTTTCTGAGAAAACCTTTTATTAGAAACTTGAATCCTATTTCTTATAAAGAAAAACAAATTAATTTTCTTAAAAAAGAGATTTCTTTTAGGAAAATTGAAAATCATTTACAAAAACATGATGTTCAACATAAGATTAAAGGCCTTTTAGAACAAATCCAGTCTACTATTTGTTTTGATCTACCTAATGCTTTTTGGGAAAGAAAGCAACATATTGTTGAACTTCCCTATGAGAAGAATTTTCATGATAAACATATTCCCACTAAAGCTAGACTGATTCAGATGAATGAAGACCTTCTCCAAGTTTGTCAGAAGGAAATCAAGGACCTCTTAGAAAAAGGACTTATTCGTAAAAGTAAAAGTCTGTGGTCTTGTTTAGCCTTCTACGTCGACAAACAAGCTGAGATTGAAAGAGGAACACCTAGGCTTGTTATTAATTACAAACCTCTCAATCAGGCTCTTTGCTGGATTAGATATCCTATCCCCAACAAAAAAGACTTTATGATGCAAAAATCTTTTCGAAGTTTAATATGAAATCTGGGTTTTGGCAGATTCAAATCAAAGAAGAAGATAGGTACGAAACTGCTTTTACTGTTCCCTTTGGTCAATATGAATGGAATGGAATGCCATTCGGTTTAAAAAATGCCCCTTCTGAATTTCAAAGATTATGAATGAGATTTCTATTCCTTATACAAAATTCGCTATTGTCTATATTGATGATGTGTTAATTTTTTCTCAACCTTTTGACCAGCATCTCAAGCATATCAGCATATTTATTTCTACTATTAAAATAAATGGTCTTGCTGTCTCAAATACAAAAATCAGTCTGTTTCAAACAAAAATCAGATTTCTTGGTCATAACATTCACCAAGGAACTATTATCCCTATTCATAGAGCCATTGAGTTTTATGATAAGTTTCCCAATCAAATTATTGATAAATCTCAGTTGCAAAGGTTTCTAGGTTGCCTTAACAATGTCTCAGATTTCTCTCCGCAACTTAGTAATCACATCAAACCTTTTCATGACCGTCTGAAAAAGGATCCTCCTCCTTGGACTGACGTTCACACTAATGTTGTCAAATAGATTAAGTCTCAAGTAAAGGAACTTCCTTGCCTTTATCTTCCCAATCCCAGGCTTTTAAAATTGTTGAAACTGATGCCTCTGACATAGGTTATGGTGGTGTTTTAAAGCAAAGATTTTCTGGGAAAGAACAAGTTATTGCGTTTACTTCTAAGCATTGGAATCCTGCACAGCAAAATTATTCTACTGTTAAGAAAGAAGTTTTAGCAATTGTTTTGTCAATTTCAAAATTTCAATCCGATTTACTCAACCAAAAGTTTTTAGTTCGTATTGATTGTAAATCAGCAAAAGATATTTTACAAAAGGATGTTAAAAATCTTGCATTAAAACATATATTTGCCAGATGGCAAGCTATATTAAGTATATTTGATTTTGATATTTAATACCTTTAAGGATCGGACAATGCTCTTCCTGACTACCTCACTCGTGAATATTTATAGGGAAACGGTTGAGATGTCTTCCAGATCTTCCTCCTCACGGGGAAGAGGCAGAGGAAAACATAATTTGAATGAGTTACTAATTACTAAAGGGTCATCTACCCTAAGCCAATCAAGGTCATCTACCCAGCCTACCCCACCTATTCAAAATGAATCTTCCATTTCTAAACAAACCAAAGCTAACTATGCATTCCCTCTCCAAACCCTCCCGGCCTTCCAAGAACAGGGACTCACCAATCTTCCAACAAAGACTTGGGCTAGTATAGCCGAAGAAAATGGTGACCAAGATATCTCAGCCATAAACCTGGCTCTCCAAAACCAAAAAAACCAAATGGTTCAAAACAATCCTAAGCAAACCCAGATTATCCCTGTTCAAACCCATCCATCCCAAATTGTCCCTGCTCAAATCCAATATATTCCATAAAACAATTTTTTTCTTTATAGCACATTTAGAACCAAAATTTTCGGATGATAATCCAAATAAAATTCCCTCTAAAATATTCCCCCCCCCCAATTCCACTTTCTTCCATTTGTCCCAAATAAAACCCAATTGTTTTATGAGTTTATACTCATAGATACTAAGTCTGTCACTATCAAACACTACAAAGATTCCAGAGACGACTCCAATATCACCCATTCTACCCTCCAAATCCTTAATGTCTTGACACCATCAGCATTCAGACAAAACCCAAATAAACTAAGAAATTTTCCTAGCTCTTTGACCCAATAGGTTATAATTATTGGGATTACATCAAAGCCTGGGATTACCTCATCCTTGGTTTACAAAATAAATCTTTCAAACACTCATGGTTAATTTATTTCAAAAAAGCAACCAAATATTCTTTTCCAAACTGGTTTCTCCAATGGTGGAACTTCTTTGGACCTATCCAAGAAATCTTTCCTCTTGAAGTTCAAGAAGGATTCAAAATCTTCACCAAAAGATTCAACAAGGATCTTACAATTATCCAATTGATTTAAATTTCTTTACCACTTTTTCACTTTCATGGATTTTCTCATGGCAATATAAAGTTGGTAATTATCATCTTCGTATTCCTTTAATGTCATTTTATAAACAAGCTTTTATCATATGGTGGCCTCGTTTTGATGCTTCAATGGCATCCCCAGAAAATGTGACCACTTGGTTTAAAAACAATCCAAGATTCTTGCAAGTTGCTGACCCAAATACCTGCAAGTTTCTCAATCAAAAGGCTAGGATTTCAGCAGCTTTAGATGCTTCAACATCTGAAGAGGATATGCTAGAAAATCTACAAAATATTGTTCAAGTACTCCAGAACCAATCATCTGATAAAATTAAAGACGAGCAAGTTTCATCTTCTTCAAAGAAAGAAAAAGGAAAGAAGCAAGCTCTTCCATCATCATCATCTTCAGCCGATTCAACTTATCAGAACAAAGACGGCTATTTTGGAATCTATTTCCCTATCAGTCTTTAATTCTAATATCTTCAATTATTGTTCCAAAGACAATCATACCATTTCTCGTGTGATAGACAAAAAGCATCTTCAATCAAGTTCTGCAAAAAAGCAAATAGTGCAAGTCAATCAAAAAAGGAATATTCATGATAGGAATTATTATTTAAATAGTACTTTTACTGTTCCTAATAGTACTTCTACTAATCCTGGATTCCTTTTATTTTCTTTAAATACGGTGCCTAGGTCATTGTTAGAGGCACCAAAAAATATCACGAGTTTTGAGATAAGTCAGAGCGTGCCTTGTTTGTAAGCCTGAATCTCTTAGCCTCTTTCTTTTCTTGTTTCAATTTCTCTTTTCAATCTTTGTAATTTATGTTTTCAATCAATAATCAGTTATAATTTCAGTCTTATGGAAGGCCTTCCCTCCTAAGTGTTCTTATTTTTCTGCATTTTTATTTTGTTCTTCATGGAATGCTCTGCCTCCTTTTAATTTAATTTCCTTTATAATTATGCACTCTAGTTTCACCTAATCTCTTGAGCAGTCCGTCTGCGTCCTACTTCTCTTAAACTTTCTTTACAAGCAAAACGTTTTTGGACTTGTAGTCTAATCACCTGAAGGTGTGAAACCAGTTGGATACAAATAGGTTTTTGTGGGAAAATGGGGTGAGAATGGTGTTGGGAAATACAAATTTTGACATGTTGCTCAAGGGTTTTCGCAGATACCAAAAATTGATTTTTATGAGACATATTCACCTGTAGTGGATGCAAGTGCTTTTTGGTACAAAATTAGCCTTGTAGCACATGAAAAGTTCTATCTGCACATGAAGAATATTGTTACAACTTATTTGTATGACTCATTTGATAGTCATAATTATATGAATATCCCTGAATGATTTAATATTCCGAGACACACTTTTCGGACTCTCGAGATGATTACTCAAATTGAATCATTTCCTACATGAGATAATATAATTTGAACGGATGTCGTACAACATCTCTATTCAAATTTTAAAGGAGGAATAAAAAATTGACATCACTTGCCATATAGTTTTATGAAAAGTTCAAAAAATGAAATTGCTATAGTTTGCTATTATTGGAACTCCTGAAGAGCTTTCAAAAATTATAGACTGCTTGAAGAAAGAGTTCTATATGAATGACCTCAAATTATTTGATCGATTTTGAGGTTGAACTTGAGATTGATCTCTACATGAAAAATCCCATAAGGGTTCAAGATATAAAGAAACATCTTCATATAAAAGCTTTTGAAATACAAAGTCTCGTCTTGATCTGGAGACCGAACAATTAGCCAATTAAATTTTTTGTTTGACAAGTTATAAAGAACTAGTACTTACTCGACTCGTGATAAATTATTTATATTGGGTATAACCTAGCGCTATGAAAGCATACATGCATATTACTAAATGCTACATCGCTTGATATGATAGTATTATGTGATAATTAATAGTAATATAGTTCATCACAAACCAAAATGCATCCAAATAAAGTGGGATGCATATTTTATTTTTGACTAATCTAATGAATAGATCATTTTATATATGTTTCGCGAATTAACCAGGATGATACAAAGGATTTTGTGATCTAGATCAATCAGTTATTATCTACATGTACGACATTGAAATATCATTATGATCTACAAAATAATCTATGGTTCTTGCTTTATAATTCCATGTTCAAATACCAACATTTCAAGGAATATGTCCTGAAGATAATACTAACTACAAAGCTTTATTAAGAAAGGACATATCACAAGTGATAGATCGAGTAGATTGCTCCATATACACTCTAGGAGAAACTCCAGATCTTAGAAGTCATATTTTTAAGTTATGCTTCCAACCGGGGGGAGAAAAACTGCACTCTTTTTTCCATTATCATGGTGTTGTCCCATTGTGTTTTCCTGAAAAGGTTTTTAACGAGGCAGTTCCCACTAAAAGGATATTGTACTCTTTTTCCTTCATTATATTTTTCCCATCGGATTTTTTCTAGTAAGGTTTTAATGAGACATATCATCAATAGACATCCAGGGGGGAGTGTTATGAATAATATGAATTATTGGATGTCTTCCCTTTAGTAACTGAACTGTTAGTGGCTTTTTATTATTGATCCTTCACTTGCCAATATGTACCCTATAAATAGGACTAAGTTTAAAAATACACCTTGAAGAGTATAATACAAGAGCTCTCTTCTTCTCTCATTCTCTCATTTTCTTGTTCTTCTTCTTGCTCTAGTTTTAGTTAATTTCATAACAATGACCAGGTAATAAAAACTTTGAAACAATACTATTGTCTATGACATCCAACAACAAAAGGTTCTTTATTGAAATTGCTAAACAATACTACGTTGTAAATGTGTGTATATAAAATAATTACAATTTATGATAGTGTAATTTAAGTATATTTTAAATCATAAATGTAGTTTATTTAGAATAAAATAATAAGAATAAAGATTTTTTTATCAAAACAATTGTAAATTACCTTACACAAAATGTAACAATAACATGGATGGTTGGTATATTATTCTATAAGTTATGCATGCATTAGGAAAACAATAAAGTATCTTCGGATAACTTAATATCATAAAACTTGATTTTGATTCAATTGTTAAAAACTCTCTGATGACTCTTAATTCTTCGAATAAAATTTCACCATCAAGATCATAAGAATTACCATATTTCAAATAAGTTTCAAGAATGACCTGAGTGTTTCACTACTAAACAAACGTTCAAGTATCTCCTCATATGTGCTATATTGCTCAATTTTCTATTAAGTTAGTCAATTAACCTACAATGTAAAAAAACATAATGAATCCTAAAATAGTGTTTTTTTCTACAAATTTGACGGTCGCATTTTCAGTTTCTTTTCATCTAGGGTTTCTATTTTTAAATTATGAATGAATTTCGGGTTGGGACTTAAGAGAATTGTTTTAATATGACTATTTTATTTTTATTCTTTATTAGATATGAATATGTCAGCCAATTTGTTAAGTTTGATAGTTTTTTTGTGTGTCTACGTCTTGCTTAAAATATGGATATGTTAATCAAATGTCATTTTTTATACATTAGTTATTTTCCAGAATAGCTTTCCTAGCCAACAAATTTTCCACATAAATCTTCTCCTTCCATTAATGAATAAATCTCATATTGGAGAAGAGAAAGAAAAAGAGATAAAGGAAAGGGAAAATTAACACGCAGAGATTTATCCTAGTTTGGCCACTCCTGAGGCCTACATCTAGTTCCCAAGGCAAAACACTAAAAAATTCTAATCAAACACTAGCTTTTAAAATAGGTTCACCTAGAAACCTTTACAACCGAAGAGCACCCTTCACACAAAAATGGGATATCACCTCCTTTTATGGAAGAGCCTCAAAAGCAAGAGATATAACCTCTCTTGAATATCATGGGATCACACCGAAAAAATAAGAAATAAAAAGAACTAAAATTATACACTCAATAGTGTAGATAATACAAATTGAAGCACAAGTGGTAAACTCAAACTATGTGGAGGATAAATCTCCCAAATAAATATTTGTAATTGAAAAATGAGTGAGAGTGATGAGAAGATAATTTTGACAGAATTTCAACGCAAAAATAAGTTGTTGAAAAGAGCTACCTGTTCACATCCGGACCGGCCAGTATACACATACGCTCAGCTGCAGAGGGACCTCTTGGCATGGCTAACCGATCGACTAGAAATATTTCGCCTCCACCTCTCCCATAAATGAATTAAGCTTAATCATAGGGAAATATCCCTGATTTCCCTCCTTTTGTCTGTAACGGTCAACTCGGCCATTAAGTGTATTAATCACCATTAATGTACCTTGTAACATAAATACTAATTTAATTATTTTTTATCATAAAATAATCCAACGGATCCAATCCCATTTTCTCATACATCAAGTGTGATTATCTTTATTCTCGTGTTCGGTCCTTTCTCATCTAGAGAAACCGACCGTAACATTGGCGCCCACCGTGGGGCAAGAGTAAAAATTTCATCCCAGAAATCTGTTACTAAACAATGGTGACAACCAGCACTGAAGGGACAGGGAACGGTGACCCTGGCCGTTCCAATGGCCACCAGCAAAACCCAGATTCGAGGATGAAGATGGTCATGGCAGCAGTCCAGCTCCTCTAAACTCAAAACGCTGACCAACAACGGCGCAATGAGGAAAAACTACTATGCTCTCAAGCCCTAGAGGCGAGAGAGGCACAGCTGCAGTAGCAACTTGCGAGCATTCCAAACATTCACAGCGGAAATCCAGGCCGTAGAAATACGGCCTAGATTCAGGGAGCCTGCAATCGGAACCTACTATGCCATCTGTTGTAAGATGTTTCCGGGAACGCTACCAGACGTACCCTGAAATGGTTCAAAGGACTCCCAAAACGCTCCGTGACTGGGTTCGAGGATTTAGCAAGCAGGTTCGTGCAACAATTCTCCGCAAACAAGAAGAGAGAGGTGGGGCTTGGTGACGTGTTCGACGTCCAGCAAGGAACAACCTAAGCGCTCAAGAACTATCTTGACCGAGTCAACAAGACCGTAGTCTTCGTAGAAGAGCTGGATGAAACGTTCTTTGTTACCGCCATCATAAAAGGCATGCGAAGCAAAACCTTGAAGCGTTGGTCATCTGGAAACCCCGTACGATGGTCGAGGTATGAGTAAGGGCGGAGAAACATATAGAGGCTGAAGAATCCAACGCTGGAAACAGAGAGAAAGAAACTGGGAGGAGAGCACTTATCGCCGAGGCAGCAGAACCACATCACGTTCGGTCCAACCAAGGAAGGGATAGAGAAAATAGAAACAGGAATCGCTTTGTTAGGCTGGGCGCAGAGGAGGGCTATACCGCTCTTAACACTAAGCCATCAGCCATCTTAGAAAAGTCACTGCATGATGGTACCATTCAGAGGCCTGCCCCATTTGTAGGGACAAATGGGCAGGAACCCGGACTCATATTGCAGATACCATCGCACAGACGGCCATACGACCGACGACTATTGGACGTTGAAACAACATATAGAGCAACTGATACAGAGGGGACACTTGAAGAAGTTTGTGAAAGAAGGTGTGTAACACCCCATTTCTACCCGGTAAAATTATACGAAAATCAGAGTTTATAAAATTTTTCCAACAAACAATGGAGTGCCACACTTGCTCCGTGAAAACAACAAACAGATTAATCTACCTGTGAGAATGGATACATAACACGTTTTGGACGAACCAATAAACAACCTTTTAGTCTTCAAAATAAGTCACTTCATTACTACGCAGCGGATTCGCAACAAAATCAATTCAACGTATTCGTGGCGTCTTTAACCAACTTAAGACAGCTCAAATAACAAAATAACAACTTTAAGTTCTAACAACAAATTAACATAGCCAAAAGAATCATAATGAAAACGTGTGTTCATCCCCCCGAGTGTTACGTATCAGAGCGACGACACCGACTCGATCAAACGAAGGTAAGCAGCCTTCATTCGTGATTACCTGCATGTTACCAACAGAAGGGTAACATTCAAACAGAAGGGGTGAGATATCCAACAATATAATAAGACATATGAAAAGCAGTATATAAGTTAGGATCTTAATTCACCCATTCACAGCCAACAACAACTTTGATCAATCACAAGTCATCAACATAGTCATTTAAGGATGCAACGTGAATGCGACTCGATACTATGCACATGCATGTGGTACCATCGGAGCAGAGCTCCCAACGTAAAAACTGCCAATAAATAGAGGCATCAACAACGTGTAAACATTTCAACATAATTTGCCAGTCCAGGCCAACGTGGGGTGCTATGCATGCGACGCGGTAATGAATGCTCAGGCAGTCAATAATAATACTTACATAGCAACATAACAACAACGGGATCTCAACGCTGGCCATAGGCCTACAACATAACACCTGCCAATAAATAGAGGCAAGTCCAACTAGGTGCAACATTATCAACAATTCAACCAACGGTCAAGGACTTATTAACAACAATTCAACAATTTAGCCAACCGTGAGCCTAAATATATATATTCAACATCAACAAGTCATTTCAAGCAACAACCATAGAATTCACACTTGGGCAGCCACACTTGGCGCCCTTGGCGCCCACTGCGCCCAGCAACCACACAGGGCAGCCACACTTGGCGCCCTTGGCGCCCACTGCGCCAGAACAGCAACACAGGGCAGCCAGACTTGGCGCCCTTGGCGCCCAATGCGCCCAGCAACAATTTGGGGCAGCCAAACATGGCGCCCTTGTGCCTAGACAACACAACAACGGGGCAGCCAGACATGGCGCCCTTGGCGCCCAATGCGCCCAGCAACAATTTGGGGCAGCCACAACATTGGCGCCCTTGCATCAGGAAATGGCGCCCAGGGTGGCGCCCAGTAGGGCAACAAAATTCAAGACACAGGCAACAACAAGCAACAGAATTGGCAACAACAGGCAACAGAATTCGCAACAACAGGCCACAACAGGCAACAACAGGCAACAGAATTGGCAACAACAGGCAACACATGCAACAGAATTCGCAACAGCAGTAAACGGCGCCCTGTGAGTGGGCGCCCAGTGAGGCAGCCACACGCAGCGCCCTGGGGACGGCGCCCTATGCGCCTGCGACCATGGGTCGCTCCCCTGCGGCGGCGCCCATGGCGCCCAGAACAACAACAACACGAATTGTTTTTGTGTTCTTCAATCCTAAACTGCTCCTAATCATTAACATACATGTCCAAACATCAACTAACAATTTTCCAACATCAAAATTTAGTTTTTAATCATCAAACAACCTAGGGTTCTCTATCCAACCTACATACAACCCTTCATACACCCTATTATAGAGTCAGAACCCCACCCTTACCTTGGATTTTTGAAGAATTCGAAGTCCTCCTTGGCTTGCCCTAGCCCTCTCTCTTCGCCGCCCCCTTGCTCTTCTCCCCAAGCTCTTATTTTTGTTTTTCTTCTAAAAATGAGCAAACCCTAAAATAATGCCTATTTATACTTTAGTTAATCTTATGGGCTTTTTCCTTAGCCCAATTTGACTTACATCGTGGGCCTCTCTTAACACTCCTCATTTTACTACTCCCAACCCCAACAGTAGGCCCACATGCTAGCATATTATTATTTTTATTGTTTTTTTATTATTTTTATACCACTTAAATTCCCAAACAATTTCAATTAAATAATTAATTAAATTTTGGGGCGTTACAAGGTGAAACCGGATATCGGAAGCGCAAGAAGGGCAGTGAAGGCCGCAGATAGGAAGCAAGTAATGAAATGAGTCAGGAGGGCGCTAGGGAAACGTAACATGAGAGAGTTGATAGGGGAGGAATCAACTCCATCGTTGGAGGATTCTCAGGTTGGGGACAGCCCAATCATCAAGGAAAAGGTATGTGAAGTCAATAATGTCTGTTGATAATTCTAAAGGATTTGCTGTTCAGGAGTACCCCGGAATATCCTTCGAGGTCCGGGACTACAATGGGGTCCGACCCCATGTAGATGACCCAATTGTGATTTCGGTCCAATGTAATCTACGGGAAATGCTTCAAAGAGCATAAGCTCCCGGAAAACATGCTGAAAAACTACCCCGACAGCTTAGTGGGATTTACGGGAGAATAGGTTGCAGTATGCAGATACCTCGACCTTCGCACCACTTTCGGGGAAAAGGAAAATGCCAAAACGCTGATGCTGCAATACATGGTGATCGAGGCCGAATCCTCTTACAACATAATCATGGGAAGACTGGCCCTTAACGCCCTGCTAGCAGCCGTCTCCTACGCACACTTGTGCATCAAGTATCCCCTACCAAATGGCAGAGTTGGAACGGTGAAGGGAGATCAGACAATGGCAAGGAAGTGCAATGCCGAGAGCGTGAAGGTGAAACTGGTGCAGAAGACAAAAGCAGACAAGGAGGAAGACCAGAAGAAGATGTCGGTCACCGAGTATGGAGACTCAAAGAAACCGGGATGAAGAAGAGGGCCGAGCCAAAAAGGCGATAACCTGGTCCTTTAAAAATGAAAAATAAATGCACTCTTGTGTAAACGCCATATAGGCCCCTCGAATGTACTGAAACAAATGAAATGAATAAAAGGACCGGAATATTTTTATCTTGAAGTCTAGAATGGACCACAATAAACCCAAACGTAAGTTTCGACAGGTAAGAACCGAGCAACGTCTCGACGTTACCCTTGGGCGCAAAAATCAAGTCCCGATAGGCAATAGGCTGGGCTGACTAGCCCATGCCCCACCCTTGGGCGAACCTTATGAGAAAAAAGTAAGCCTGGCACGCTTGCCACACCCTAAGGGATCTCTTTAGAAAACTGGCACAACCAAACGCCGCAGCACAACAGAGTGGTTTTGTTGATCTAAAGAGGGAATAAATAAAGTCCTAAAGTGTGAAGACTCGCAGAAGCCGACATACACCCTTAGGCACTAACACGGACAGGATGCACTCGTATGTAAACCAAAGTCCTGACAGGTGAAGACTGGCGAAAGCCGGCATACACCCTTCGCCACCTGACTATTCTATGAAAACATTGAAAGCGACGAAAAGAAGTGTCTAGCCAGGAGCCCGCACGGCCCCGACCTTAGACAAGCCTTGCCTTAACAAAAATCAAATCCAACTGAAACACCCAACTGAAAGAAAGAAATACTAAAAAGCAAGCCAAAGTAGTTATATTACAAAACTGCTTACGACAATATCCCAAAGAGGGGCACAAAGGTCAGAGTTAACAAAATCAAAAACTGGCGCACAGGCCGAACAGGTAAAAACACAAAAGGATCAAGGAGTATCCTTAAAATCGGGAGTATCTATCACCACATCCAGGCGCCTGGCGTCAGCATTGGCATCAACATTCAAATAATGAAGCTCCAGTTCCGAATTCAAAGTAACCAGGTTCTCTCCCTCAGCACCCGGCTCCTGACGATCGGCACCCGAATCAAGGACAGCATCCTCCTAAACACCGATAATCTCTTTCTGTAGCTGCTCCTCTTCGGTCGGTGCATCCACCAGCTGGCCGTTCACCACAATCTTATCCAAGTCCATTCCTGAGAGATCAATACCTGGGTGCAGAACCTGGATTTGGACAACAGCATTGTTAAAACCATTGTCGAAATTTGCAACACACTCTAGCTTGCTCTCTTCCAAGATCTCTCGCAAGGTTTGAACCCTCTCAGATTCCGGAACCATCGCAACCTCAGCCTTCTTCAGATTCTCTTGAGCGACCCTCAACTGATCTCGAGTCTCCCGCAGATCACCCCCCAAAGTCTTGTTCTTCGCTGAAAGCTCTTTGATCTCCCTGGTCTTCTTCGCCGACTTCCCCTCCAGCATACTCTTATAGGTCTCCATCTTTTGCAGGTCAGCCTGAAGGTCGGTCACTCTCTTCTGCAAACGGTTCCGCTCCTCCTCCAACCGACTATACTCTTCCACTGACTTCCTGAAAGAAGTCTACACGAGGTGCGCGATGAAAGTACTCCACATGACATACGTCTTAGTAGCCGCCACAGCAGGACCAAAGCCCATGGCAGCAGCCTTCTCTGTGTCACCTGGGGGAGCACTGCGTTCAGCACCCTGTTCAAAGGATACCGAAAGTCCCGTGCCGTCTTGACCGACCCTTCAGCAGTGGCGGACGTCACGACTTTCATGTGCTTGCGCCATGAGAGATCGACAGGAGGGTCGTTGGCACTAGCTTGAACCAAGGCAGAAACGCTGGAGGAATCCACCTTCTGTTTCTTTGTAGATTGTTTAGAAGGAGAGACCGGTTTGGAAGAAGGACTGCCCCTAGAAGCCTCAACTGTTGGAGTGGCAAGAGGAACAACTTCGGTGTATCCTTGCCATTTTCTCTTCTCGGTCCGAAGGCGCTTCCTCTCCTCTATACTCATTGGAGACATACCTAAAGACCCTGCAAATAGAAAAACAAAATCAGCGCAACAAAATCAGGCGAGCCAAAAACAACAATCAAAGGAAAGGGAATTACTCATGTATGAAATTAAAGAAGTTTCCAAATCCACAGTACTCAGCAAAAGAGTAGATTTGCACGCCGCACCCTCCCAAAGACGCTAGATGTCCAACCGAATAGAGGAAGAAAGGTCACGCTTGTCTGTCAACAACATGGAACAAGACTGCCCCTCCTCCAACTTAAAGAACCTCTCCTTAAAGTGTTTATAGATGCTCTTATAGACAGACATAAATGGGTGCCGTTGGAGATTGCACAGGGAAACCCACGTCTGTGGCCTCGGTGACTGCACCCTGAAGAAACTCAAAAATTTCTCAGTCGTCGGCTCTATACTCAAGCACTTGCACAGTAGTAGAAGGAGAAAGGGATGTTGGACTATATAATAACCTTAGAGGGGGGTGAATAAGGTTATACGCTAAAATTGAATTCTTTTTAGTTTTCAAAAATTAACGATGCCCGTTTAAATCAAATGCGGAAAATAGGATTTAAACTATATGCAGTACCTAAGCAAGCTATACCTATGACAGCAACAGCTACAGTGATATTTTATGCTAACCACGCTATAATCAAATTTCACGATAAACAGATATTTATATTGAGCGCAGCGCAATGATATCAAATATAACAATAGACAAATATTAACGATAAACAAAGTAAAGAGAAGGGAAAGAGATACACCGTGATTTTTACGAGGTTCGGGATAAAAGCCCTATGTCCTCAGCCTCCGGCTTTGCAACCTTTGGACTTGATAACAACCACTAAATGAGAAGAACTTCTTCAATGTTTTACAAGCAAGCAACTTGCCTATAGCTAATCTTAATTTTCCCAATTTGAGAACCCGAGCTCCCCGCTAAGGATTTCGCAATAACTCAATCTCCCCGATTGAATTACCCAAGAACGCTTCCCAGGATTTCACAATAACCAACTCAATCTCCCCGATTGAATTACCCAAGAACACTTCCCAGGATTTCACGACAACCAACTCAATCTCCCCGATTGAATTACCCAAGAACTCTTCCCAGGATTTCACGACAACCAAGTAATAGATGAATAGAACAGAGAAACTATGATCCAAACACTCAAGCAGTTTAACAATATAGTAGTTGAGAGAGATGAGTGATTTGGAAAAGAAGAACTTGAAAAAATGATTTGACAATGAAAGTTCAACTTTTTCTCTTTTTTTGATTTGTGATTTTGCGTTCTGTTGGTGTGTTTGATTGTGAAGCCAAGGTCCCTATTTATAGGATTCGTAAGAAAATGACCGTTGGACTTAAAACAAATAAAAGCATAATCGATTATGTGCTCTGTATTGAGTAATGACATAATCGATTCTTTGCTTAAAAAGAGAGTGTATGGTAATCGATTGTTTGCTTAAAACAAGGAGTATGATAAACGATTATGTGCTTGAAATAACTAAGGATCATAATCGATTCTTTGCTTGAGACAATCGATTATGTGCTTCAAGGAAGAAGCATGTAATCGATTATGGGCTTTAATAGTGGGGTAAACAATCGATTGTTTTAAGGAAGGAAGCATCTAATCGATTATAGTCTTTCAAAGAGTTGCCAAGAATCGATTATGTGGTTTGCTAAAATAGGAGTGTAATCGATTCTCTTCTTTAAAAACACAAAGCCGTTAATCGATTGTTTTCTTTCCAAAACATATTCCTTTAAATCCCATAGGCTAGAAATCGATTATATGCTTTGTGAAGGAAGCATAGAATCGATTATTTTGCTTTAAATCATTTTCTCATGTTACGTGCCTTGCCTATGCATGCATGCGTTTGTATAAAAGATTTTACTAAGCTTTTAACACAGCAGTTATATTTTAAAAAATCATCTCTCAACTACTAAAAGTTATAGAACTGAAGTGATAGGATCTTACACGGTGTCCTATCAAAAGCAGATTAACAATTAGGTCTTGAACTCTAGAGTAGCTTCTCCTCCAAGCCGTTACACTTTAAGATATCCTCCTGCTCTTTGACTCATGTCCTGTACTTTTATACAACTGTAACCATTAGTAGACAGATTGTAATTTGTTATCATACAAAACAAAGAGTGTTTGTCCTTGGTTCAACAAGGGACTCGAACCCCCAGGTCTTTAAACAGGGTTTTGTACATATAGGTGAAAGGAGAAGGCCCGGGCGCTTCAGGAGCATGGAAAACGCACTCATCTACGCTAATTGACCGGGCGGGGGCAGCACTAATGTCGATGGGATGACACAAGAGCTTTTGGACTTCCGCAGCCTCCTCCTCGGTATTGATGTCCGAATCCACATCCCTCACCTCAGCCTTCACCCAGCCAAAGGGAACCGCCGGGTCCAGAATCTTCTCTTGGTCTGAACCTGAATCGTCAGACATCCCTATGGAGGCAGAGGAAGACCCACTATCAGCACCTATCGTTTGCTTAAGTTTACAAACTAAACGCTTCCCTCTACCCACCAAGCAATCAACACATTTCCCAGAACAATTATCTCTCCTACAGAACCTACCTACGGAGGTAACCTCCGTATCACTATCACTACTTAGTAATATCACTGACATCGTTGCAGGAACCAGAATCTTAAAATGCCAAGAGCAGGAAAAGCGAAAAACTGAGAAATATACAAGACTCTAAAGCATTAAAAGGATCGCATCAAGAACATACCTTGATCCAGACGAACGAAGACGCAAGAAGGGTAGTGTGGGAAATCAGGAACACCAACTCACACGAATGCGAGTTACGAAACAAGAAAACAAAACTAGAGGAAACGAATGAAGACGAAGCGAAGAGAAGGAAGAAAAATGGCAACCAGTTCACACAGGCACGTATATATCTATGTGTGTGTGTGTGTGTGTGTGTGTGTGTGTGTGTGTGTGTGTGTGTGTGTGTGTGTGTGTGTGTGTGTTTTTAAGAAATTCAAACGAACGGTGCAGATTCATTGGCCCTACTACATCCAATGGTGGACGGGGGATGAGGAGCAAACAATGTGGATCGCTTCGCCTTTTCACGTCCCACCGTTAGATGGAACGGATCACCTCACCTTTTCGCATCCCACCGTTAGATGGACGCATGTGTCAAGCAATGAAAGGGGAGTTATGACACGACCCCTCTTGGGAACAGGTGCCATGATGATAAATCAAATTTTGCGCCACATCAGTCAAATCAAAGCGTCAAATCTGAAGGTCAGAACAACCGAACGATTTTGTTGGTCACCGTACAAGCCAAGCGGTAAAACAGAAAATGAGGAATGACTCAAAATACAACTTTATTTACATATCAAAGTAATTTACAATATGCTCATATATCGCTGTTGCGCCTCGAAAAATCCGGTTAAGGATTCCTCAGTTTGACAACGTGAAAAATTTTGAAGCCGCCACCAATATTTATTTTTAAAGACTAAAACATTGGAAAAAGTCTTTTGAAAAAGGCGGATGGTCTTTCGAAAACATTGAGATGTAGGTTCGGGGGTCGGTTAGGTACGGGGAAGGTACTAGCACCCCGCACCTCCTTTCTACCGAAAGGGAACCATTAACTTTGATGTGTGGCTTAGAAAAAGTTGACTTGAAACGATTTTTGTTCTACTTCCTTTCTTTTTATTTCGTGTGAGAAATGATTTTATTGGGAAGAAATATTTTTGGTATCTTTGAAAAGCGGAACAAAACAAAGATTTTTTGAAAGAGTGCTTGACGGGTTACGACCCGCTCCTACGTACCCTCCTGGAAGAGGGATCAAAGCTACGTAGTTCTAGGATTTTTAAAAGGGTGTGATTGACGGGTTATGACCCGCTCCTACGTACCCTCTCTGGAAGAGGGATCAAAGCTACGTAGTTCTAGGGTTTTTAAAAGGGTGTGCTTGACGGGTTATGACCCGCTCCTACGTACCCTCTCTGGAAGAGGGATCAAAGCTACGTAGTTCTAGGCTTTCGGTTTTGAAAATGTTTTTGTGTTTTATCTTATTTAATTTTTTTTGAGTGTTTGAAATAGGACTCAAGTGTTCACAAATACCAAACAAGCAACGGCTTCGAGTGGCGTTCATTACTAACTCGAAAGAAAAGAGTCGAAACCGGTAATCAAACAAGCAAAGGCTTCGAGTGACTACAAGTAACGACGTTTTATTATCTTTTTTGAAATCATTTTTGAAAAAGGTGAGCCTTGGTGATAATTACGTTGTTTTTGAAATTGGAATTTATTTATTTTTTAGTTAAGGTGTGGGAGCTTTCATGATAGACAAACAAGCAAAGGCTTCGAGTGACTACCACTAATAACTCCTCATTAGCGATCAAACAAGCAAAGGCTTCGAGTGATGGCTAATGATTTATTTAAGAAAATGCCCTAGGTTTTTTATTGGAAAAAAACATTTGATTTTTATTTGAAAAATGGTTTAAGAAAGAGTTTGATTTGGGAAAAGATTTTGGAAAATAGGTAGGGCATTTCAACCAAATTCTCAAGCCAAAACCGAAATATAATGCTCATTAATTTGCAAGCACAGTAATCAACAATTAATACACAAACATACTCATTACCTTTTACAAAAACTTTACACAAGAATGATATTGAATCACGAATAATTGATGACATGAGTACGTGAGATCGAGAGCAAACAAGGAAGTTGCAAGGGAAGGCCAGCAAAGAAAGATTTGCAAAATTTAGTTCAAGCCTTAGGTCTTAGGACTGAATCGGATATAAATGAAACAATTGGTAATCTTTGACATTTATTAACAATGCACAAGGCATAAACGTCTAGTCACGTTACCAAATCAACATGAAAGCATAGGCATAGGTTGAATCACTTTAAAGCAATCATCAACATCTAAAATGGAACTCGAAAGTTCATGTTGACTCATTTCACTAAATCATCAACAATTAAACAATTTGCAACCTAAGCAACTATTACATTTGCAAGCTTCAAAATGGCAAAGCGTAAGCATTCACAAGTTATCATTAACAAACATAAACACAAACTTGCATTTATTCATTAGATATAAGTTGAATCACTTGAAACAATCTTCATCACTTAGGGCTTTAGTGCTCAAAGCACAAGTGAGAGTCACTTTGCACATCATCAACAATTTAAAAAAAATTTGCACCTCAAAGTAGGTTGAATCATATTAGACAAATCCTCCACACTATCAAGCATGTGCACTAGGCACAAGTGGGATTCACCTTGCCAATCATCAACCAAACAACATATTGCAAGCTAAACATAGTAAACAACTTGAGAAAATCATTTTTGAATCATCTACCATTTCGGTTTCACATAAAATAACACGACCTAACACAAGTCAAAGCAACCTTGAAACAACTTTTATTTTTACAAGACTTGGCAACAAATATTTTTTGTGATTCAAACACATTAAACATGCATAAAAGGGCCACAAGGCCGAAGCATACTACAACTCAAATCCACATTTATTTCATGCAAAAATCAAAGGGAAAAAAAAAACAACAAAACCCTAAAAATTGGCTTGAACCCGAGGCCTTACTTGCCCCAAAATCATTCAATTCTTTCATCACAATTGACCCAATCACATAGATGAGCATGAATACATGATAAACAACAAGAAACAAGCAAGAACCCTAACATTGGAGCCCCAAACCGAAGCCACATTCCCCAAAATTCAAGTCCAAAGCATCAAGATTCAACAACAAGCATAGTTCATCATTACTTCACAAAATTAGCACAATTAGTCATGCATTATTCAACTTCAAATCATCCAATGAACAATAACAACACAAGGATCATGAATTAGGCCCAAGGCTAAAGCAAGAAGAAACATGTTTTTATTTTGGTGAAAATCACATGAACAAAAAGCAAATCACAAGAACAACATATAATCAAACACATAGTCGCAAGAACAATTTATTTGGTGGGTGAGATGCCAGCTCTCACCCACAACAGCCCCTAATCTACATTTGAATGATGTTATGAGATGCAAATATAAGTTGAAAACTGATTTTGATGCAAGAAAATGGATGAAAATGCAAAGGGTTTTAGGTTATACCTTAGTTCCAAACTAAGCAAGAGTAGAAATGAAGATCAAGAGTAATAAAATCACCAACAATCTTCACAAGTCATCAATAAACAGCCACGCAACCTTGAAGAAACAACCACTTTGATGATGTAAATGTGGGATTAAGGATGAAAGAAAGATGATATATGAATATGGAGTGAGTTTGAGGTGATTTGGTGGATGGAAGTTGAAAAGAAAATGGAGGAGGAGGGGTGAGGGGGCTACGGCCAAGGGGAGAAGGGAGGAGAGGAGTGGGTGTGCTAGGTTTTTTTTGAATGGAGACCCCTTTGTGGGTTGATCATATGAAGATATATATAGTGCTCACTTATCATTAAGGGCTTCTAGGTCAATTTATCTCCCTTGTGCTCTAGGATTGCATCTAAATTTTGAACCAAGGGTCAAGATCAAATGTCACATGGATTAGGGGCAATTAGAAAGCACAAAGTGAGGAGAGAGAGGGCTGAGGGGCGTAGCTTAAGGAGGTGAGTGAAGGATAAGTTTAATTACAAAAATGTATTTTCTCATGAAGCATATTACAAGAGTGCCATTTTAATTCAAATGAAGGGTGAGGATTGCATTTAACACTTGAATGGAAGGCCATGATTTAAACACAATTTGCAATCAATAAAATAAACCAAAAATGGGGAAAAAAGGGCTGGAATTCGCAGCCAAAGGAAAGAGAGTGAGTGGAATTGCAACTTGTACTATTGTACTACACTTGACCTTTCAAAATTCAAAGGGATATTCCTTATTCCTTTCAAGATAATTCTTCTAAATTCTTGCCATTTTGGGCCATGTCCCATGATTCAATGATTGGGCTCTGAATTTCATGATCTCACCAATCCCAAAATCGATTTGTTGACCCCACTCCAAAGGAAATGACCATTTTACTCTTTTGTTCAAAAACCGAATTTCATGCCAAAAATATTCCAATGATGCACAAAAAAAAAACACAACTCCACTCACTTGGACTCACATAAATTCCTCAAGATATGCATAATGGTTTTTACCGAGAAATTATTTATTTTAGTGAAATGACCAAAATGCCCCTTTGGTCCCAAAAACCCTAATTTTGCTCCAAACTTCATTTCCACTCTAACAATGATCCTGAGACCCTTTGGATGACTCTAAAATTCTAGAAATGCATGCATGATGAGAAAATAAGTCTTTTTGGCGAAATTACCAAAATACCCTTTGAACTAGGAAAAACCCTAGAAACTCTAGAAATGCTCTAAAGTGCTCTAAAATGCCATGCTATGCTTTTCTAACCCTAAAATGCATTCTGAAACTTCTAAGATGCAAGCATGATGCTCTTCCTAACCTCTAGGATGAATGCTAAGACTTGATTTATTGTTGATTGAAAATTAGGGTTTTGACCTAGGCCGGACAAAATTGGGGTATGACAGCTGCCCCTCTTTATTTGGATTTTGATAAGGAATATGAATTGGCCGAAGCATATTCCGAGGCAAAATAGAAATAAAGAATTCAGAAATTATACCAATTTTGTCTACTTAGGGAAACCCGAATTTTCCTCTTTTTCTTTTTCTATTTTTTGAAAAGATGGGCTTGAGAACAAACGGGGAACGGTTAACACCTGGCGCATTAACCAAGAGAGAAAATGACGGACCACTCGGGATCTGAAGGAGCACTAAGGCTCTGAAGGACCACTTAGGGTCTGAAGGAGCACTAAGGCTCTGAAGGACCACTCAGGGTCTGAAGGAGCACTAAGGCTCTGAAGGACCACTCAGGATCTGAAGGAGCACTAAGGCTCTGAAGGACCACTCAGGGTCTGAAGGAGCACTAAGGCTCTGAAGGTCTAATTCGCAGTCGATTCTTGGTGCATTGATTGGAGTTAAACTGAAGGACCGACGAGGTCTGAAGGGCATGCCTAAGCCTGATGGACCAATGGGTCTGATGGAGCGCAAACTAGCAACGGTACTAGTAAAACGGTCTGCTTGGGGGGTGGCCTTTGCATTCGAGCGGCCATGATGGGTCAAGATCAGATCCAGAACTGATATGTTGACCATGAAGGACGTCCACTGTGTCTTAGGCTGACACAACTAGTCTGAAGGACCACTCGGGGTCTAAAGGACTTACCTGCAGCTCGAATACGAGGTGAAGTCTGCTTTTGAAGGGACACTTGGGTCCTGAAGGGATTCACGAATCCTGTTGGTTGATGGGCACTTGGGCCTGAAGGGACACTTGGGTCCTGAATGGATTTACGAATCCTGCTGATTGGTTGAGATGGCCAATGCTGCCGCACTGGATTGAGGTACCTGCATACGTCAGCTGATGCAAGGAATGATGCAAGGAGTGTGGATGCATGTTATGCGAAGGCATGTTATGCAGATGCATGCTATGCGATGAGTTTATTGAGATGATGAATGTTCATGAAATGCCCTTTATTCTTTTACTTTGGTTTTCGTCATGTGATGAATGCACAAGATGCGGTCATGCAAATGTAATGCAGATGTATGCTACGTAGATGCATGTGACGCTGATGCCTACAATGCTGGATTTATGGGCCGACAAGCCTGGTTTATGGAGCAATATGTGTCTGCATATTGGTCTGATTTATGGACCCCAAAGGTCTGGTTTAAGGACACAAAGGTCTGGTTTATGGATCGCAATGACCTGATTTAAGGACACAAAGGTCTGGTTTATGGATTGCAATGATCTGGTTTAAGGACACAAAGGTCTGGTTTATGGATTGCAATGATCTGGTTTAAGGACACAAAGGTCTGGTTTATGGATCGCAATGATCTGGTTTAAGGACACAAAGGTCTGGTTTATGGATCGCAATGATCTGGTTTAAGGGCCGACATGCCTGAGTTATGGAGCAATATGTGTCTGCATATTGGTCTGGTTTATGGACCCCAAAGGTCTGGTTTAAGGACACAAAGGTCTGGTTTGACCTAATGGTTTGTGGAATTTCGGTGCAAGTGTATGCAAGGGAAGACTTCGCTTTTGTTTTTTCTATGAGATGCACGATGCAAATGCAATGCTTTGATGCAAGATTTTTTTGTTGTTCTTTTCCTTTTATGAAATGCAAACATTAAGATGATGCAAATGAAATGTTTGAGTCCAACTGCTATGGTACATGTAGCAATAATATGAGATGGTTGATTGGGAAACATTAGGATTTTGGATGGCACGCGATGAATGCATGAAATGTGAATGCAAATGAGATATTTGGATGCAAATGTTATGATGGTTATTTTCTTTTTCTTTCTCCTATGATGAATGCAAATGCAAATGTCTGAATTTCTCTTTTCTTATTATTATTTCCTATGTCTGAGGAATGTATGATTTTTGCATGATGAATGCAATGCATGATTGTGTTTGTTTATTGCTTTTTTGCTTATTATATTGTTTTTATTTTTGTTGGTTCAGCCAACCCGCGACACTCCTTACACGAGACTGAGGAACCTGTTGGAATTGCGGAGTTCATGAGCCGAGTGCATGTTGGTCTTGACTTTGCTAGTTTGAAGCAATCGTGGGTGCAATCGCTTTCTCTTGCATGGTTAACTGGTTTTGGGGAATTGCTTTCTCCCGGGACTCTTAAGAATCTCGTAATGATTTGCAATGCCCTATGATGTATGCACATGTTTTACAGTTCAGGACCATCATCATCATAAAACGTTTATTTTGAGCAGAAAAAGCAGAAAATAAAAGAGTGAACAGATACGAGAAATTTGAACTTTATTAATGCGGAAACCGGTCGCACAAGAAGTTACGCCGATTGTTTATTGCATTTGAAAGTTTAAACTATAAAAAGACACGAAAAAGAGAGAAACTGAATTCTGACTGTCCGTCTCTGTGGAACAGTGCCAAACATCTATGTCCTTGACCTTGATCACTCCCTCATCCAAGCTTGTAGGAGAGCTGTATGCCTTTCTTTACTTTTCATGCCTAACTTTTCAGACCCTAATTTTTGCCTGGATCGCCCTTTGCGGGTTTTCAATCTACCGGGTCGCTCTGATTTTGCCTAGGCCGCCCTTTGTGGGTTTTCAACCTAGCGAGCTAATTCTTACTTGGCTTGTCTTTCTCTTTTTTCTCTATTTCTTTCAGGCATAATACTTCTTCACTTGATCTGAATTGACTGGATTCCTGAGATCTTCGCCGTCTATGTTTATGAGTATCGGCGCTCCTCTGGAAAAAGCTTTCTTGACTTCATATGGACCGTCATAAATGGGTATCAACTTCCCACGGAGTCAGTCTGGATAGGTAGGATCTTTTTGAGTACAAGGTCTCCTTCGCCGAATTCTCGAAGACGGACTTTCCTGCCGAAAGCTGCCTTCATCTTTTGTTGGTACAACTGGCCATGGCGTAGGGCAGCAATTTTTTCCTTTTAATGAGATTCAGTTGATCTAGACGAGCTTGGATCCATTTTGCTTCTTCTAACCTGGCCTCCATGACTACTCGTAGGGAGGGTATTTCAACCTTGATGAGAAGAACTGCTTCTGACCCATACACTAGAGAAGAAAGGGGGTTGCCCCTGTATGATTTCAATGAATGTGAGTGCGACAAGGGATGAGATAGGTGTAGGGTCAATCTCCCCAGTTGTAAGAGGGGTGAAGAGTGACAGAATTGCCCCACTTGGCATATTGTAAACAAATGAATTTACTTGTCCTTGAGCTGAAACTTTGAGAAAACAACAGCAATCAATCATTGATCGGGATGGACCTTTCGGGATTGTAGTGTTTTGTGGAGGAGAGATGAGTAAGCTTAATGAAGTATTTGGGGCTAATGGCAGGATGGTTTTTATTCGGTGTTGGCTGTTGATCGATGATTTATGATGGTTAACTGGCTTGATGAGGTATTAGGAGGTTTTATTCCTGGCTAAGGGTCTGTGGAGGGCGGGCTGTCGAGGTCAAAGGAGAGTGTTTGCGGTTTATGAGAGGAGGGGTGCATGGAAATGAGAAAGTGTTTGAAAGTTTATTGAGACGAGGATCCCTTGGGTTTTGTGGTAACATGTATCAACTCACTACTTTACATTTCTTTTGTATTTTTCTTTTGGTTTTGGGATTTTCCTTTTTGAATGATTTTTCCTTCTTTGACTTCTTCTTTTTCTTGGGCTTGGGTGAGCTGATAAAGAACGATGCACTGTTTTTTTTATTCGAGGTGATCCTTGTCTAAGGTGACTTTTGGATTTTTGGCTTTTTCTTGGCTTAAGATGGGTCGGAAAGGATTTTGTTTTTCTCTTTGGGATTTTCTTGGCTTAAGGTGGTTAGGAGAGGATTTTGTTTTTGGGTATGGAATGGTGGTCCAACTTCATTTCAAATCATGATTGCTTGTTTCCTCAAAATTAACTCTGGGACAATAATTCACTTATTTTCATGCACTTGCCCTTCTTCTTTATTTCCTTTTTGCGCTCTAATTTCCCTTTATTGAAGTACCCATCTTGACCTCTTTCTTGTTCTCAGCGGTCTCCAAGTTGATCACTTCAGTGGATTCCCCGTGATGCTGAATAACCCTTTTTTCTTGTTTCATTAACCTTCTGGAGGATTTTCCCGGTCTTTCTCAACGTCCCCCTCTGCTTGATTGATAAGGTGATCAAAGTCAAAATATGGACCGTTGGCACTGCTATTTTGAGAGACAATTGCTGTGGATTTGCTTTTTGCCGAGGCGAAAAAGCAGAATGGAAGGTGAGACAAGCAAGCGAAAATAATAAAGAAAAGAAGAGACACATGAAATGAAAAGGAATTGATTTTTATTGATTGGAATTCAAAAACAACGTTTTTATTGATGATGATGATTTAGAAAATAAAAACATGTGCGCCCCTAACAACTGGTCCTGTGGCCTTGGGCAGAGCCACATGGTTGCATTACAAATGACTACTTTAAATCAAAGGTCCCAGGAGGATCAACAGTCTTTCAATTCTTTAATTCTTTCACCAGCACTGCAGCGACAAACCAGGTTTGCACCACCCTCTTCTGACTTAGGACCATTATTGATGACAGCAATTTGGTCGTATTGTTCCTCTTCCTCATCCCATCCTATGGGCTGGATGTCTTCCATTCGGATTTGAGCACTCTCGGGAACGTCATGCCTGACCAAGTAATCAAACTTTCCACTGGGCTCCCCTAGGGTATCCCAACATCCCTCTTTCACAGGCACCGCTGTTACTTCCTCATTGATTTCTTCTTCACCATCAATATCAGGGGTTCCTATCTGAACCACACACCGATCTATCAGGTCTTGCACTGCATGCTTGAAGGCTCTGCACTCCTCCACAGTGTGACCAACCCCGTTTTCGTGGAAACTGCAGGTAGCACTTGCATTGTGACTTCGGGAGAATGGCGGCTGAAGGGCCTTCATTGGCCGAGTGTTGATCAGGTTCTTGGAAGTCAGGTGATTAAACAATTCAGTGCATGTCATCGGTATTGGATCAAAACTGGTTCGTCTCTTGTACTGATAACCCTGGGCCTTGTGACTGTCACCGCCTTGCTGGGATGGCACAGGAGCAGAGAATTGAACAGTTTGTGGTGGAGGAGGAATGAAAGAAGTGACACCAGCTGGACCCACGACGGTGACACCTTCAGCAGCTGTCCCACTCTTTAAGCTCTGCAATATGACCATCATCTCATGTATCTGGGCCTCCATTGCCTTCAATCGTTCTTCTAGCAAGTGATATCTGTCTCTTGGCTGTGAGCTTTCAATCATCTGGCCCTGAGGATAGCTCCCTGGACTGAAGTAGTAACCCCCATACTGAGCGGAGTTTCCCATTTGATAAGCAACACTTGGAGCATTCACAATAATCTCCAGAGCAAGAGCAGAAGAACTTCTGGGAGGTATAATACTGGGACTAGGGATGTGAATGTGTGGCACACCCGCAGCTCCACTAGAAGTAACCACAGCAGGCTAACTTGTCACCACGGGCATGGCTTCAGCAGTGGATGGTGTATAATTCATGGCCATCCCCCAAGGGTATATTTGTGCATTTGGTTGTCTTTGACTGTTTGTCCCCGGAGATTGACTAACTTCTGGCCTGGGAAGGGGATGAACAGTTATGATTTCAGCTGATACAGGAGGAGAAACAAAGGTAACGACCCCTTCTGGATTCACGACAGCGGCGACCCCAGCAGCGGTCCCGCTTCTCAGATTTTGCAGCACATTCATTATCTCGGCCATCTGAGCTTCCATGGCCCCCACCTTAGTTTTCAGAGCTTGGTTCTCCTGAGCCAGCTGCTCAGGATTAAGGATCTCTATCACCACTTCATCTTGACCCAGACTGCCTTCATTGGACACCATCAGTTTTGCTTGCAAACGGGTGAATTAACGATGTGGACGAACCAGCTTGCCTTTTCTGTTTGTTTAGATTTTATTACGTAAGAATTAAGATGAATGGATGAATGGATGTATGAATGTAATGTTTGCTTGGTGTCGGGAACCAAGGTATGCCCTATCTTGTCATAAGCGCCTAAACTTTTTTTTTTGATTTTTTTTTTTGATTTTAAGAAGTGAAGAAAACGAGGAATCGAAATAGCAAATCAACCTTCTTCATAACTGGGAGGCGAGAAGCAAGTGAAGCCTTGCTACTTGATTCCATTCTGATGCACCTATGATAAGACGGTACATTATTCAGTGATCCCCGGCAAGCAAACGCAAATGAGATGCAATATGAATGCAAGTAAATGAATGCGACATGATGAGATTATGATGTGAATGATGCGTGTGGAAAAAATAAAGGCGATGCATGTGGACGGAAGTTCAAAAATTGAGGAGCCACACTACGTGCCGCCTCACGCACTGGTTTATTTGATGAAGGGAAATATATTATTATTTTTTTGAAAATGAGGACCGTACGTCATTTCATATGGACCGGTATGAGAAAGGCTACAGCGGTAACTCTTTCTTTCTTTTTTTTTTTTTTTGAAAATGAAGTGGGCCATATGTTACTTCGTACGGACCGGCAAAAGAGGAGGCTACAATGGCAACCCTTTCCTCTTTTCTCTTTTTTTTTGAAAATTTCTTCTTTTATTCTAGTAAAGGCATGCCTAAACCACAATGCAAAATACAATTCGTATGCCCTCGTGTCCTGCCAAGGTGGGAATCCTAAGTTCTAGGGCAACTTCAAAGATTCCTCCCATGTAGCTCTAATTCACACCCTCACAATGGCTACCAGAGCTATAGAATCCTCATGCCGACACCACAAATGTAGAAAGCTACCAAGTGTGAGGCGTCATGAGAAAACGTACTCCGGTTGAGACTTTCATGAGTATCAGACAGACAAAGGTCTCGAATGACAGTCACTAATCGTCTCCACTCCCCTAAGTATTTGTTGGATCCGGGTATAGGAGCCCACTCATAGCATACAATTCATAAGGTGTGAAAGTGTGTGATTGAGGACATACTTCCTAAAATCTACCCATCCCCACCTGCAAGGAAAACCAGCACAGCCCAGATAAAAGCAAGCCATATCAAGTTGTCTACCCTAGGGTTTAATATCATTTCAAAACAAAATAAACTAACCTAAGGTATCAACAACAAGCATGTATAGCTTACCTCAAGAAAGGGAGCGGAGAAGGAGGGATCATAAAGAAAGGGGGAATGCATGCTTTTACCTTGAGAAAGGGAGCAGAGAATAGGGGACATGGGAATTGAGGAATGCATGATAAGAGAAGAAAAGGAAGAAGAGGAAAAGGTAGAACAAAGTTTTCAAGTTAAACACTTTAAGCCACACATCAAGTTAACTAGGCTTGACCCTCGCCTTTTTGAAAAAGGGTCCCCAGTGAAGTCGCCAGCTGTTGCGCCCCGAAAAATCCGGTTAAGGATTCCTCAGTTTGACAACGTGAAAAATTTTGAAGCCGCCACCAATATTTATTTTTAAAGACTAAAACATTGGAAAAAGTCTTTTGAAAAAGGCGGATGGTCTTTCGAAAACAATGAGATGTAGGTTCGGGGGCCGGTTAGGTATGGGGAAGGTACTAGCACCCCGCACCTCCTTTCTACCGAAAGGGAACCATTAACTTTGATGTGTGGCTTAGAAAAAGTTGACTTGAAACGATTTTTGTTCTAGTTCCTTTCTTTTTATTTCGTGTGAGAAATGATTTTATTGGGAAGAAATATTTTTGGTATCTTTGAAAAGCGGAACAAAACAAAGATTTTTTGAAAGAGTGCTTGACGGGTTACGACCCGCTCCTACGTACCCTCTCTGGAAGAGGGATCAAAGCTACGTAGTTCTAGGATTTTTAAAAGGGTGTGCTTGACGGGTTATGACCCGCTCCTACGTACCCTCTCTGGAAGAGGGATCAAAGCTACGTAGTTCTAGGGTTTTTAAAAGGGTGTGCTTGACGGGTTATGACCCGCTCCTACGTACCCTCTCTGGAAGAGGGATCAAAGCTACGTAGTTCTAGGCTTTCGGTTTTGAAAATGTTATTGTGTTTTATCTTATTTAATTTTTTTTGAGTTTTTGAAATAGGACTCAAGTGTTCACAAATACCAAACAAGCAACGCCTTCGAGTGGCGTTCATTACTAACTCGAAAGAAAAGAGTCGAAACCGGTAATCAAACAAGCAAAGGCTTCGAGTGACTACAAGTAACGACGTTTTATTATCTTTTTTGAAATCATTTTTGAAAAAGGTGAGCCTTGGTGATAATTACGTTGTTTTTGAAATTGGAATTTATTTATTTTTTAGTTAAGGTGTGGGAGCTTTCATGATAGACAAACAAGCAAAGGCTTCGAGTGACTACCACTAATAACTCCTCATTAGCGATCAAACAAGCAAAGGCTTCGAGTGATGGCTAATGATTTATTTAAGAAAATGCCCTAGGTTTTTTATTGGAAAAAAACATTTGATTTTTATTTGAAAAATGGTTTAAGAAAGAGTTTGATTTGGGAAAAGATTTTGGAAAATAGGTAGGGCATTTCAACCAAATTCTCAAGCCAAAACCGAAATATAATGCTCATTAATTTGCAAGCACAGTAATCAACAATTAATACACAAACATACTCATTACCTTTTACAAAAACTTTACACAAGAATGATATTGAATCACGAATAATTGATGACATGAGTACGTGAGATCGAGAGCAAACAAGGAAGTTGCAAGGGAAGGCCAGCAAAGAAAGATTTGCAAAATTTAGTTCAAGCCTTAGGTCTTAGGACTGAATCGGATATAAATGAAACAATTGGTAATCTTTGACATTTATTAACAATGCACAAGGCATAAACGTCTAGTGACTTTACCAAATCAACATGAAAGCATAGGCATAGGTTGAATCACTTTAAAGCAATCATCAACATCTAAAATGGAACTCGAAAGTTCATGTTGACTCATTTCACTAAATCATCAACAATTAAACAATTTGCAACCTAAGCAACTATTACATTTGCAAGCTTCAAAATGGCAAAGCGTAAGCATTCACAAGTTATCATTAACAAACATAAACACAAACTTGCATTTATTCATTAGATATAAGTTGAATCACTTGAAACAATCTTCATCACTTAGGGCTTTAGTGCTCAAAGCACAAGTGAGAGTCACTTTGCACATCATCAACAATTTAAAAAAAATTTGCACCTCAAAGTAGGTTGAATCATATTAGACAAATCCTCCACACTATCAAGCATGTGCACTAGGCACAAGTGGGATTCACCTTGCCAATCATCAACCAAACAACATATTGCAAGCTAAACATAGTAAACAACTTGAGAAAATCATTTTTGAATCATCTACCATTTCGGTTTCACATAAAATAACACGACCTAACACAAGTCAAAGCAACCTTGAAACAACTTTTATTTTTACAAGACTTGGCAACAAATATTTTTTGTGATTCAAACACATTAAACATGCATAAAAGGGCCACAAGGCCGAAGCATACTACAACTCAAATCCACATTTATTTCATGCAAAAATCAAAGGGAAAAAAAAAACAACAAAACCCTAAAAATTGGCTTGAACCCGAGGCCTTACTTTCCCCAAAATCATTCAATTCTTTCATCACAATTGACCCAATCACATAGATGAGCATGAATACATGATAAACAACAAGAAACAAGCAAGAACCCTAACATTGGAGCCCCAAACCGAAGCCACATTCCCCAAAATTCAAGTCCAAAACATCAAGATTCAACAACAAGCATAGTTCATCATTACTTCACAAAATTAGCACAATTAGTCATGCATTATTCAACTTCAAATCATCCAATGAACAATAACAACACAAGGATCATGAATTAGGCCCAAGGCTAAAGCAAGAAGAAACATGTTTTTATTTTGGTGAAAATCACATGAACAAAAAGCAAATCACAAGAACAACATATAATCAACACATAGTCGCAAGAACAATTTATTTGGTGGGTGAGATGCCAGTTCTCACCCACAACAGCCCCTAATCTACATTTGAATGATGTTATGAGATGCAAATATAAGTTGAAAACTGATTTTGATGCAAGAAAATGGATGAAAATGCAAAGGGTTTTAGGTTATACCTTAGTTCCAAACTAAGCAAGAGTAGAAATGAAGATCAAGAGTAATAAAATCACCAACAATCTTCACAAGTCATCAATAAACAGCCACGCAACCTTGAAGAAACAACCACTTTGATGATGTAAATGTGGGATTAAGGATGAAAGAAAGAAGATATATGAATATGGAGTGAGTTTGAGGTGATTTGGTGGATGGAAGTTGAAAAGAAAATGGAGGAGGAGGGGTGAGGGGGCTACGGCCAAGGGGAGAAGGGAGGAGAGGAGTGGGTGTGCTAGGTTTTTTTTGAATGGAGACCCCTTTGTGGGTTGATCATATGAAGATATATATAGTGCTCACTTATCATTAAGGGCTTCTAGGTCAATTTATCTCCCTTGTGCTCTAGGATTGCATCTAAATTTTGAACCAAGGGTCAAGATCAAATGTCACATGGATTAGGGGCAATTAGAAAGCACAAAGTGAGGAGAGAGAGGGCTGAGGGGCGTAGCTTAAGGAGGTGAGTGAAGGATAAGTTTAATTAAAAAAATGTATTTTCTCATGAAGCATATTACAAGAGTGCCATTTTAATTCAAATGAAGGGTGAGGATTGCATTTAACACTTGAATGGAAGGCCATGATTTAAACACAATTTGCAATCAATAAAATAAACCAAAAATGGGGAAAAAAGGGCTGGAATTCGCAGCCAAAGGAAAGAGAGTGAGTGGAATTGCAACTTGTACTATTGTACTACACTTGACCTTTCAAAATTCAAAGGGATATTCCTTATTCCTTTCATGATAATTCTTCTAAATTCTTGCCATTTTGGGCCATGTCCCATGATTCAATGATTGGGCTCTGAATTTTATGATCTCACCAATCCCAAAATCGATTTGTTGACCCCACTCCAAAGGAAATGACCATTTTACCCTTTTGTTCAAAAACCGAATTTCATGCCAAAAATATTCCAATGATGCACAAAAAAAAACACAACTCCACTCACTTGGACTCACATAAATTCCTCAAGAGATGCATAATGGTTTACCGAGAAATTATTTATTTTAGTGAAATGACCAAAATGCCCCTTTGGTCCCAAAAACCCTAATTTTGCTCCAAACTTCATTTCCACTCTAACAATGATCCTGAGACCCTTTGGATGACTCTAAAATTCTAGAAATGCATGCATGATGAGAAAATAAGTCTTTTTGGCGAAATTACCAAAATACCCTTTGAACTAGGAAAAACCCTAGAAACTCTAGAAATGCTCTAAAGTGCTCTAAAATGCCATGCTATGCTTTTCTAACCCTAAAATGCATTCTGAAACTTCTAAGATGCAAGCATGATGCTCTTCCTAACCTCTAGGATGAATGCTAAGACTTGATTTCTTGTTGATTGAAAATTAGGGTTTTGACCTAGGCCGGACAAAATTGGGGTATGACAATCGCGAAAGTAAAACACATCTACATCAACATATGAAATATGCATTCTAATCCTGAGGCCGGTCGGTCACCCACCGAGCCGCCGCCAAAGGCATGCTCCGTCCCCTGTTTCAGGAAGACTCTCCCAAGACAAGTGCTCGGAAGAAGCAGCCACTCATGGTAGCCCCTCGAAGGAACACTGTTACCAAGTGGCTTCAGTCTCAAGAGGGGGAGTGAATTGAGATTTTAAAAACTTTTCCCCTTTTAACGACTTAGATTAATTTTTCACGCAGGTTTATGGAACGAACGAAAAAGAAATAAAACAGTAAAGAACACAGTAGATTTTATACTAGTTCAGTCACCTCCCAGTGACCTACGTCCAGTCCTCACAACCCTGTGAGATTTTCCACTAACAAAACAAAGCGTAACCGGGTGCTTTAAAACCCTTACAGACTCAGGCACTCTTCACCTAGGATACCCCACTTATTGAAGAGCCCTGAAATCAAATACAACAAGAGATACCCCACCCTTGTTACAACCAACTGCCTTAGAGAAATACCCCACTCCCTAGTACAAACAAGAACCCTAGAGAGATACCCCACTCTCTAGTATAAACAAGTTACAACGTTAAAAACAAATTACAAAGTAAAAAACAAAATACCTCTATGAAGGAGATACAACAACTTGAAGTTTCCCAACCCAATCTAACCCATGAGAGAGATCAGATCAAAAGATGAAGAACGTGAAGAACAAAAGTGTAACAGGGTTTTGCGATTTTTCTCTGTGAATTCTGGGTTGTGCTGTTTGTGAAGCCATAGGTCCCTATTTATAGACTTCGTAAAAATATGACCGTTGGGACAATTTCTAACAAGTGAAAAATCAATTGTTTGCTTAAAATCACTTAGTATGATAATCGATTTGGTGCTTTAAATTAAGAGCAATCTCATAAGTGAATGATCGATTGATTGCTTCTAAAACTGAGTGTGAAAATCGATTCTTTGCTTAAACATAAATAGGATCAAAATTGATTTTGTGCTTTAAATACATAAGAGGGAAACCGATTTGTTGCCTTAAACAAATAGGCCAAGAATCGATTGTTTGCTTTCCAAAGTGAAGCTCTTTTAAAAACATAAGTGCACAATCGATTCCTTGCTTCCAAAAGACAAGTCATAAATCGATTTCTAGCTTTAAAACTAATAGGCTCAAAATCGAGTTTCTTCTTTAAAAGAACAAGCTCAAAATCGATTTTCTTCTTTAAAAGAAGAAGCCATGAATCGATTTTAATCTTTAACACAACAAGCCATCAATCGATTTTTTTCTTATAAAACAAGAAGTCATAAATCGATTGTTTACTTGTCATCATTTGTGCATCATTTGTGCCTAACCTATTTAGCATGCTTTTATCAATTGAAGGCATATGTTAGGTTGATTATGTGAGTGCTAGTGTGTTGAGTGATTTGAGCCGATCCTCAAAGGCGGTATACATATCATTCCTAAAACAAGACCCAACTTCCTAGTGACTACCCTTGACACAGATTTACTTCTTGAGTCTGTTGTGTCTTGGAGTTCCATTTGTCACTTTGTCTTAGGTTACCTCATCATCAAAACTTAACCTGCAACACAAGATATCCACATTCTCCCCCTTTTTGATGATGACAAAACTTTGATTCATCTTAGGTGGGAGGTTAGTTCATCAAGCAAAACAATGCATTATTCATGATATGTATCTAGACTCCCCCTTACTTGATGCTCCCCCTGACTAAATGCAAAGTGATAATCCTATATGCATCCTGTAACAATCCTATATTTCTCCCCCTTTTTGTCATGATAAAAAATGTTAATACGAAACTTAGTTGGTGAGTCGAAAACGCAGCTAATAGTAAAAGTGAGTCCATTGCATTTAAAAAAAAACGGCATAAACCACAAAATGGCTTGAGAGTCGGGTTGCAACACAAGATAGCCAAATAGTTCATATTTCATTCAGATAAATGATAAAACAATGATTTAATGTTCTCTTCGAATGAAAAATATATTTCTTTTTGCAATGGTTTTAAAAAATATCAGCTAGCAATTTTGAATACTCAACTAAATCAGTCATACAGTCAACTTTTTTTTTGAACATGAACTTTAAGATATTGATATCTAATCTCTATATGCTCAGTCCTAGAGGGTTGAACGGGGTCCTTTGTGTTGTTGCATTTTAATCGCACAGTGATCTATATAAATGAGATGTTGATTACTCCGTTTCCTAGTATTCTAACATGCCTTACAAATATTGTTCTCAATGATGCATGAAATGTGATCAATGATTACTCTATTTCAATACTCACATGTTTGACTAAAGCTTAATAAATTTTTCTTAAGTTCTTCTACATAAAGCACATTTTCAATAGAGGTGGAAAAATCTTTACCAATCTAACATTCACCGGTGATTCTTCCACTATTGTTGTCATCACAAGTCACATTACCGCTTTTTCCGGGGGTGAGTGTTAAGAACTTTGTTGCATCTCCAATTATGAGCTTTGTGTCTTTGCTATCAAGGTACCAATCTGTCCCCCATACCTTGAAGCATACCTGCAATGAGATCAAGTTGAAAGTTTTGGTCCCCAAATTTCTTTGGGTGCTTGTGGGTTAGTACTTAGTAGAGTCCCTTTTGGAACCCATACCTTCTTCACAACTTGTCTTCCTCTAGCCATGCACACAAATGCAGTATGTCCTAGTTTGGCACAGTAATAACATCTAATATATGGACTAGTAGTGAACTTAGGCCTATAATGCCAATTTCTTTTCATGAAAGTGTTTCTTTGTGGCCTAGGATGCACATGTTGTTTGTTTTGTACATGCATTTTTCCTAATGTCCATTCAAGCTCATGGATTTTCTTTTCATGTTCAGTACACTTATCACATACATAATTTGCTTTAAAACAAATAAGACTATCATTTTCTTTTCTAAGCTCTAATCTTTCCTTAGATAAAGCAATAACTTCATTTAGGAGATGCGCAATAGTTTTCTTAGATTTACTTAATGCCTTAGCTAGTTTTAAAGAATCATTATGCAATTCAAGAAATGCTTCATGTAATTCATCATATGCATTTTGTGAAGTTTCAGAGTTAGAATCTACCTCAGTTTCATTTTCACTGTCGCGGTCGACCATGAGAGCAACTTGAGCATCCTCACTTTCGGAATCATCTGATGAGTCCATGTCATTTGCTTCTCGTGCTATGTAGGCTTTTCTTCTCTTGTTTCCTCTGGATCCCTTTTTCTCAAACTTTGACAGTTTTCTTTGTAATTTCGGGCACTCCATCTTCATGTGTCCGAATTTGCTACATTCGTAGCAAGTTGGTTGACTTGAGGAGTTTTCCTTGCTTGAGACTCTTTTGGGTGGAGAATTCTTTTTGAGTAACATTTTCCTTCTCACGAACTTTTTGAATTTTCTAACCATTAGACTCATATTTTCATCGTCATCATCATCTTCATTTTCGGAATCATCACTATCATCAGGCGGATTTGAACTAGAAGCTTTGAGAACTAAACTTTTCTTTTTCTTGTCTTTTTCTTCATGCTCTGCTAGACGAGTGAGTTCTAACTCGTGCTCTAGTAGTTTGCCAAAGAGAGTGGCGAGTCTCATAGTGGCTAAATTTCTTGATTCAACAATAGCAGTTACTTTTGGTTGCCATTCTCTATTTAGGCATCTCAACACTTTGTTGATCAAGTCTTCGGCAGGAAATGTTTTTCCTAAAGAACCCAATTTATTCACTATGTGAGTGAACCTCTTTTACATTTCTTGTATAGTTTCTCCTTGATTCATTCTGAATAATTCGTATTCCCGGATGAGAGTATTTGTTCTTGCTCTTTTTACCTCACTAGTACCTTCATAAGTGACTTGAAGGTTGTCACACATTTCTTGAGCAGTTTTACAATTTGACACTCTGAAGAATTCATCGGGACTAAGTGCGGAAGTGATAATGTTCTTGGCACAGAAACTGTGTTGAACTTTCCTTTTATCATTATCCGTCCATTCATTTCTTTCTTTGACTATGAGTTCGCCATTAACAATGTGTGTGGGAACAAACGGTCCATTTTCTACAGCATCCCATATATCTATATCTACCCCTTCTATGAATATTCTCATTCTTTCTTTCAAATATGCATAGTCTTCCCCGTTGAATCCCAGAGGACGGGTAAGAGAAGCACCCTCTTGCGTAGACCAACCTGAAGCCATTTCTCTTGAAGCTGCTAGGCCCTTTAAACAAGAGTCTAGCTCTGATACCACTTGTTACCAAGTGGCTTCAGTATCAATAGGGGGGTGAATTGAAAATGAGGAATGACTCAAAATACAGCTTTATTTACATATCAAAGTAATTTACAATAAGCTCATACATCGCGAAAGTAAAACACATCTACATCAACATATGAAATATGCACTCTAATCCCGAGGCCGGTCGGTCACCCACCGAGCCGCCGCCAAAGGCATGCTCCGTCCCTTGTTCCAGGAAGACTCTCCCAAGACAAGTGCTCGGAAGAAGCAGCCAATCATGGTAGCCCCTCGAAGGAACAGTGTTACCAAGTGGCTTCAGTATCAAGAGGGGGGTGAATTGAGATTTTAAAAACTTTTCCCCTTTTAACGACTTAGATTAATTTTTCGTGCAGGTTTATGGAACGAACGAAAAAGAAATAAAACAGTAAAGAACACAGTAGATTTTATACTGGTTCAGTCACCTCCCAGTGACCTACGTCCAGTCCTCACAACCCTGTGAGATTTTCCACTAGCAAAACAAAGCTTAACCGGGTGCTTTAAAACCCTTACAAACTCAGGCACTCTTCACCTAGGATACACCACTCATTGAAGAGCCCTCAAATCAAATACAGCAACATGAGATACCCCACCCTTGTTACAACCAACAGCCCTAGAGAAATACCCCACTCCCTAGTACAAACAAGAACCTTGGAGAGATACCCCACTCTCTAGTATAAACAAGTTACAACGTTAAAAACAACTTACAAAGTAAAAACCAAAATACCTCCATGAAGGTAGATACAACAACTTGAAGATTCCCACCCCAATCTAACCCTTAAGAGAGATCAGCTCAAAAGATGAAGAACGTGAAGAACAAAAGTGTAACAGGGTTTTGCGATTTTTCTCTGTGAATTCTGGGTTGTGTTGTTTGTGAAGCCTTGGGTCCCTCTTTATAGACTTCGTAAAAATATGACCGTTGGGACAATTTCTAACAAGTGAAAAATCGATTGTTTGCTTAAAATCACTTAGTATAATAATCGATTTTGTGCTTTAAATTAAGAGCAATCTCATAAGTGAATGATCGATTGATTGCTTCTGAAATGAGTGTGAAAATCGATTCTTTGCTTAAACAAAAAGAGGATCAAAATCGATTTTGTGCTTTAAATACATAAGAGGGAAATCGATTTGTTGCCTTAAACAAATAGGCCAAGAATAGATTGTTTGCTTTCCAAAGTGAAGCTCTTTTAAAAACATAAGTGCATAATCGATTCCTTGCTTCCAAAAGACAAGTCATAAATCGATTTCTAGCTTTAAAACTAATAGGCTCAAAATCGATTTTTTTCTTTAAAAGAACAAGCTCAAAATCGATTTTCTTCTTTAAAAGAAGAAGCCATGAATCAATTTTAATCTTTAACACAACAAGCCATCAATCCATTTTTTTTCTTATAAAACAAGAAGTCATAAATCGATTGTTTACTTGTCATCATTTGTGCATCTTTTGTGCCTAACCTATTTAGCATGCTTTTATCAATTGAAGGCATATGTTAAGTTGATTATGTGAGTGCTAGTGTGTTGAGTGATTTGAGCCGATCCTCAAAAGCGGTATACATATCATTCCTAAAACACGAGCCAAGTTCCTAGTGACTACCCTTGACACAGACTTACTTCTTGAGTCTGTTGGTGAGTCGAAAACGCAGCTAATAGTAAAAATGAGTCCATTGCATTTTAAAAAAAATCGGCATAAACCACAAAATGGTTTGAGAGTAGGGTTGCAACACAAGATAGCCAAATATTTCATATTTCATTCAGATAAATGATAAAACAATGATTTAATGTTCTCTTCAAATGAAAAATATATTTCTTTTTGCAATGGTTTTAAAAAATATCAGCTAGAAATTTTGAATACTCAACTAAATCAGTCATACAGTCACCTTTTTTTTTGAACATGAACTTTAAGAAATTGATATCTAATCTCTATATGCTCAATCCTAGTGTGTTGAACGGGGTCCTTTGTGTTGTTGCATTTTAATCGCACTGTGATCTATATAAATGAGATGTTGTTTACTCCGTTTCCTAGTATTCTAACATGCCTTACAAATATTGTTCTCAATGATGCATGAAATGTGATCAATAATTACTCTATTTCAATACTCACATGTTTGACTAAAGCTTAATAAATTTTTCTTAAGTTCTTCTACATAAAGCACATTTTCAATAGAGGTGGATAAATTTTTACCAATCTAACCTTCACCGGTGATTCTTCCTCTATTATTGTCATCACAAGTCACATTACCGCTTTTTCCAGGGGTGAGTGTTAAGAACTTTGTTGCATCTCCAGTTATGCGCTTCGAGTCTTTGCTATCAAGGTACCAATCTGTCCCTCATACCTTGAAGCATACCAGCAATGAGATCAAGTTGAAAGTTTTGGTCCCCAAATTTCTTTGGGCCCTTATGGATTAGTACTTAGTAGAGTCCCTTTTGGAACCCATACCTTATTCACAACTTGTCTTCCTCTAGCCATGCACACAGATGCAGTATGTCCTGGTTTGGCACAGTCATAACATCAAATATATGGACTAGTTGTAACAACCCCTAATTAGCTAATTTAATTAAATTAAATTAGCAAGAGGTTAAGTTGATTAATGAGCATAATTATTTTAATTATGAGATGGTATCATGGATCAAATAGGTAAATGATTTATTGGTTATGCATAATTGATACATTATGTTAAGTGAGTGAGTTATAGAATAATTGTTGAGTTATATGTAGTTTAAGTGAGAGTTAAGGAGGGAGGGGCGACTTAGTCTTTTCCCATTATTAAATGAACCCCAGCTGAACCTATGCCCAACACCCACAGCAACATTTCAAGAATTTTCAGAAAAAGCATAGAAGTGAGAAAGAGAGGAGAAACGTGAGAGGAGGAGAGGGAGAAGGGAAGGGGAGCATTCAAGGATCCTTCATGCATGTTCCACTTGATCACACCATTCAAATCCATTTTTCCTCTTCTACCTCCTGATATTAACATCTTCCCTTACACCAACCCCAATCCCATTTCACCATTTTTGAGTGTTAGAGCTCCACCTTGACAAAGGTGGAGGAATTCTACTTGCATGTTAGTTTGGAGAGCGGTAGAAACGATTTTGGGGCCTACATCACAGATTGGAACTGTCTAGGAGGTGATTCAGTTACTGGTTTCGAAGTGTGTAGAGCTTGGGTCTAGCTTAGAGCTCAAATGCATGGTCACACATGGTTGAAGATGAAACAACAAGTGCAACAGAAATTTCTGCTGGAAAACCCGTATGACCTACCTCCATTGTTTTCATCGTATCTCACTGTACACTGCTCCGATGATCGTGATTCTTGTCCCTCTGGAAACTAGACTCTAAGAGCTTCATTTTGGGCACAAGAACCGTATGATTTCATGGAGAAACGAAGGAGATATCATGTCCCCAAGTTTCGGATTCAGACTCAAGCACTGTCCTGAACCAGTCACATTGTTTCGGGTGTATCTCCCAAGTTACTGGATGCATGCATGTCAACCTTTGACCATCAGAAAGTAGATAAAATTATCTACACGATGGGCACTGGTTTGAAGGGTTTTGGCCACGATTTGACCAAGATACGCGTGTTTCAAAACTGCTCACTGATTCTGGAAAAAAGATGCGAAATTGGAAGTGTTGGTTCCTCAAATTTCGGATCGAATCGCCAAAGTTCGAGAGACGCCAATTCCGTAGCCTAGGAGGAAGTTCAGTAGCTGGATTTGTGATTGGTTGCTGTTCCGAAGTTCAGTTTCGAGTATCGGACGAGTTCGGTGCGAGTACGTGATTACGGGGATTGTTCGAGAGGTTACGGTTCGTGAGGACGTGATTTCTCGCGAGGTCGTCAAATCGGTGAGTTCTATACTCGCTTAGGGACGTTTTGTTGTCGAGTCATCTTATTTTCTGAAACGATATTATGGAAAACCGCTTTGTGAAAACTTAACGAAAACGTTTTTATCGAAAAACCGTAAATCGCATAATTACTCGAATTGATTGGATTGTCGATTTATGATATATATTGTTTGACTGTTTAATCGCTTTCGCTGGTCTGGAATAATAACTGTTATGTTGGGATATCGATCGGAACGAAATTGGAATCGGAACGGAATGGAATTTACTCATGAAAAGTCTGTTTTCTGGAAAACGGATGGAGACGCACGGATCGTGTGCCTCTGTGCACGGGTCGTGCGCCCCCATCTGATGCTGCACGAAATGAATTTTTAAACACGCACGGATCGTGCGCCTAGTCGCACGGGTCGTGCGTATCTTTCTGAAACTGTAACACCCCGATAAATTCTAAAATATAGAATCACCGAAATGCACTAAATGGTATACATCAGCGTAACTTCCTGTTATTGAAATATTGAACACATCTAAAACTTTAGATAATACATAACAACTGGTTCTCTGAACCTCATAAACTTTCTGAAATTGCTTAAGTTCCAAAACTTAAGACTTGTACATAATCCTGGTGTTCAATACTCAAAACATAAAGTAGCGGAAACGATTTTACAACTTAACAACGAAAGTTATACAATCGGAACATAGAAACAATAAACGGGACAAAGGTCTAAAACATGAAACTAGGTCTTCAATGACTCCGGGAGTCACACCAGCTAACCGTGCTTTATCGCCTTTGCTTTCCCTTGTTTCTCTGTAAAAACCACAAATATGAAGGGTGAGATAAACATTATCTCAGTGAGTCCTATCGAGACCCCTTACTACTCTAGCGGTTCATTATGCTTTGTTTTGAACTCGTGGTCCTAAAAAGCAACCACGTGGAAATACATTTAGTTCCTGTAACCTTCATGCTCATGGCCCTCCTAAGCGACACATGAAGCATGCAATCTTTGTTCCATGTTTTTAGCATAACACCTCAGTCTACCTATTTTATAGGCATCTCTTGACTTTGGTGAACCCATCCCGCTATTTCTAGTGGGGGAAACATTCTTGAGTCTAGGTTTTGGGGCTCATGACTTCCCCTCCCCTAGTATGCTAACCTCTTAGGGTCGTCACCCTTTTTCCTCTTGTATTTATTATACATTAACAGTCTGTGTACCCGCAATGGGCTGTTAGTCATTCCAGTCAAGTACCATGTACCATATCAGTCAAATACAGTATATAATGTCAGTCAAATACCGTGTATTATTATCATTCTTGACATATGCACTCTCGCGTTCTCTAAGTGCGGTTTTCCATTTTATTCATAACACACAAACTTTCTATCGAACATGTTCAATCTCATACCATTGTTACCTTTACATTGTTGTGGAACCTTGGGGAATGGATTAGAAGAGGATTGGAATCATTTGGAATGGATAAAAATGTACTTTGAAATTGAAGGTCAGAAAGTCTCACACGACCCGTGCGTGTAGGCGCACGACCCGTGCTTGGTTGAACAGTTTGTAGAAGATTTCCAGAAAGATACGCACGACCCGTGCGACTAAGCGCACGATCCGTGCGTTATCCACTAAAATTGTAGGAAGTTCCGGAGACATACGCACGACCCGTGCGACTAGGCGCACGATCCGTGCGTGTTTTAAAAATCCAGTTCCTGTCGTATCAGATGGAGGCGCACGACCCGTGCCCAGAGGCACACGATCCGTGTGTCTCCATCAGTTTCCAGAAAATAGGTTTTTCATGAGTAAATCCATTCCATTCCGATTCTCATTTCTCTTCCGATCGAGACCCAATCTCAAACATACATGGAAACAGTATATTATAGCAATGTCTATCAATTCAATCCGGCACATCCAAACAATAAATCAAGAAATTTCATAGCTTGAATCACAATCTTTCAAATAAATGGTTTTCGAAAAACGAAGACTCGGAAACACCAACACATTCCCTAAGCGAGTTATAGAACTCACCGGTTGCGATGAAAATCGCAAAATCAACGAATCCGCGAGATGGAACGATGAAATGACTTCATGAACGACTTCGGACTCGACCCCACGCTACTCCAAACGCTCCAAAAACTGAACCGATAGAGCTTGGCCTATAATACTTCGAACTTCACTCCCAATCTACCTTATGAGGGTTGCTACTCACTTTGTGGCTCCCAAAATGAACATGCAACTGTATTCAGCTATTAGACTCCATTTTTGGAGCTTGGAGCTTCATATGGACAAAAATGGTGTTTTGGTGATGAAGAGGGTTGATGGGAATTTTCTGGGTATCAATGTATAGAGGAAGAAGAATGATGAACAATGGTGGTGTTGGATTCAACATGCATGAGCAATGTGGTAGGACTCCTCCCCTTTCTTCTCCACTCTCTCTCTCTCTCGAATTCTCTCCTCCTCCTCCTCCCTACTTCTTGCTGTTTTCAGAAAATAAGGAAAAGTGAAGTATGTGGTGGTGCTTTGGTCAGCTGAAGCCCCATTTAATGAGGTGAAAGGACCAAAATACCCCTACTCTCTAATGTTCTCTTAATTTACTCCTAACACCACACTAATCCCATAACTCACTAACTTAACATATTAATGCAATTATGCACAACTATTATTTATTAATTTGCCACATCACATAATTATGGCCAACTAATCCACTTAACCTCGCGCTAATTTAATTAAAGCTAATTAGCTAATTAGGGGATGTTACAATCACCCCAACTTTTTTAAAATTTTGTCCTCAAAATTGACAAAACGTACCTTACTCGAACAAATAAGGATATTTCACCCGCATGCTCTCTTCTACTTCCCATGTCGCTTCGTCAGGTGACGCACCGTCCCAAAGCACCTTGACAATAGGAATTGATCTCGTTCGGAGCGTTTTCTCGCCACGTTCGATGATCCTGATTGGAGTAGGCTGATAAGATAAATCCGGTCTGATGTCAATCGCTTCATAACTTAATGGTTGATACGGATCATGAATATATTTCCTTAGCTGCGATACATGAAACACATCGTGTAATCTGGACAATTCTGGGGGTAATGCAATGCGATACGCTACCGGCCCAACTCGCTCGACAATCTGGAAAGGTCCAACATATCGAGGACTGAGCTTCTTTGCTCGTAAAGCAATACCGGTTCCGATGGTTGGAGAAAGTTTCAAAAAGACATGGTCTCCTTCTTTGAATTCCAACGGCCTTCTTCTTTTATCCGCGTAACTCTTTTGTCGACTCTGCGAGGCTTTCATCCTTTCTCTTATTTGACGGATCTTCTCCGTAGTCTCACGGACTAAATCTGGTCCCAATAATCTCTGCTCGCCTACATCCCACCAACACAATGGTGTTCTGCACTTCCTTCCATACAATGCTTCATATGGAGCCATTCCGATACTAGAATGATAACTGTTGTTGTATGAGAATTCCACCAATGGAAGATGATCCTCCCATCTGCCTCCACTATCAAGTACACAAGCTCTCAACATATCCTCCAATGTCTGGATTGTCTTCTCAGTCTGCCCGTCTGTCTGAGGATGGTAAGCGGTGCTAACACACACCTTTGTTCCCAACGCCATTTTCAATGCTCTCGAAAATCGAGATGTAAACTTGGGATCTCGATCACAGATGATACTTGTAGGGATTCCATGCAACTTCACAATATTCTTGAGATATTCATCTGCTAACCTAGCAACCTTGTGAGTCGAACGCACTGGAATAAAATGAGCGGACTTGGTCAGGCGATCCACCACTACCCAAATAGAATCATTTCCGGTTTGGGACCGTGGCAATCCCATGACAAAATTCATAGATATGCTTTCCCATTTCCATTCAGGTACATTCAACGGTTGTAACTGGCCACCTGGCTTCTGGTGCTCTATCTTAACCTTTTGACAAGCCAAGCATCGAGACACAAACTCTGCAATATCCACTTTCATACCCGGCCACCAGTACAATTGCTTCAGATCTCGATACATCTTGGTAGACCCAGGATGTATTGAGAACTGACTCTTATGAGCCTCCTCTAAAACTTGCCTCTTCACATCCTCATCATTCGGCACACAGATTCTGCCATCAAAACAAATTATACCATCACCGTCTTCGGTGTAGTTCGGCAATCTCTTCTGCGCTTGCAGCTCCACATCGCCTTCTTGGGTTGAGCGAATTAGATCTCTCAAGGGACTTGAAATCCGAATGTGACGCAACACCAACCTGTTCCTTCTTGATTTTACTCTCAAATTAAGGTCTCTGAATGATTCCAACAAGGACATTTCATGCATCATTAACTCTGCAGTATGGATAGACTTTCTACTTAAAGCATCGGCCACAACATTAGCCTTACCAGGATGGTACTTCAATTCAAAATCATAATCTTTCAAGAATTCTACCCATCTCCTCTGTCTGTTGTTCAGCTCCTTTTGGTCAAACAAATACTTAAGGCTCTTGTGGTCACTGAAGACTTCGAAACGAGACCCATACAGGTAATGTCTCCAAATCTTCAGGGCAAACACAATCGCTGCCAACTCTAAATCATGAGTTGGGTAATTCTCTTCATGCGGCTTCAACTGCCTGGAGGCATATGCAACTACTTGTTGACTCTGCATCAGGACACATCCCAAACCCTTACCAGAAGCGTCGCAATAGATTTGGAATCCTACTGACGGATCCGGAAGAATCAAGATAGGTGCAGAAGTCAAACGACTCTTCAATTCCTCGAAACAATTATCACAGTCTGAGTCCCAAACAAACGGCTGACCCTTGCGAGTTAACCGAGTGAGTGGAAGAACCAGCTGGGAAAATCCTTGAATGAATCTTCGATAATACCCGCCTAATCCCAAGAAACTTCTTACCTCAGTAACTGTAGACGGCTGCCCCCAGTCTACCACCGCTTCGATCTAACTGGGATCCACTGCAACACCAGTCCTAGATATCACATGGCCCAGAAACTTAACTTCGGGCATCCAAAAGTCACATTTGGAAGGCTTAGCATACAACTTCTTCTCTCGGAGTACGTTCAGAACAATTCGGAGATGTTGCACATGCTCCTCAATCGTCTTAGAGAACAACAAGATATCATCAATGAACACTACCACAAACTGATCCAGATAGGGATTAAAAATCCTATTCATATAATCCATGAATACGGCTGGAGCATTGGTCAAACCGAAGGGCATCACTACAAATTCATAGTGTCCATATCTCGTACGGAAAACGGTCTTCGGGACGTCCAAAGCTCGAACCCTGATTTGGTGATAGCCGGACCTCAAATCAATCTTCGAAAATACGGAAGCTCCCCTCAACTGATCCAGCAAATCATCAATTCTCGACAGAGGGTACTTATTCTTGATAGTCACCTTATTCAACTGACGATAATCAATACACAATCTCATACTTCCGTCCTTCTTCTTGACGAGCAACACTGGAGCACCCCATGGTGAGGCACTCGGCCGGATGAACCGCTTGGAAATTAGCTCTTCCAGTTGAACTTTCAATTCCCTCAACTCTAATGGTGACATTCTATACGGGGCTATAGAAATAGGTCCAGTGCCCGGAACCAACTCTATAGAGAATTCCACCTCACGATCCGGAGGAAACGAAGGAACTTCATCGGGAAACACATCAAGAAATTCATTAACAACTTGCACAGAAGATAAATCCTGACCTGTCTCAGTGGATGCAGACAGCATCATGACGTAAGCTTCCGCGCCTTGGAACAGATAATTACTGGCCGAAGTGAAAGAAATAACAGCTTCAGATTTGGGCAGTTGTAGCTCTACTGACTCGGAGGCGAAACCGATAGTTCGATGGAAGCAATCTATAGTTACATGGTTGGCAGTCATCCAACTCATTCCTAGGACGACATCCATGCCCTTCATTGGTAAACAAATGAAGTCCACTACAAAAGTCCTGTCTCCAATGGATAGAAGACAACTTTCACATATTGCTTGGGTATGAACACTACCCTCAGCAGCAGTCTTAATGGAGATTGGTTGAGGCAAAGGAGTTAAAGCCAGTCCCAACCGCTCGGCACAAAATTTAGATATAAAACAATGGGTCGCACCCGAATCATATAAAATACTAACGGAGTTATTAAAAAGAGATCCCATACCCCTTAGTAGATTATCTGACGGTGTGACCTTCTGGGCGTCCAAGGTGTAAACTCTCCCATGAGTTGTAGTAGCAGCAGGGTTACTTCCTTGACTCTTCTCCTTCTCTGGGCAGTCCCGTGCAAAATGACCGTCTTTCTTGCAGAAATAACACTGGTTGGATCCCATCTGGCATTTACCCTGATGGTACTTTCCACAGTTGGAACATGTACTGAACCTTGAGGAGTTCGATGACTGAACCTGTTTCCCTTTGTTGGAGTTATGCCTGGGACCCGTCTGATGGTTGGATGATCCAACATTCTTCTTATTCTGATGGAATACTTTCCTGCTTGCATATAACCTCTTCAAGTCACTCTCAGCTATGTGTGCTTGTTGAACCATGGCAGCATAGTTAGTATAGGCAAAAGAACTCAAACTCTGAGCAATGTCTTCCCTTAGCCCATACTTGAACCTTTCGGTTTTCCACTTGTCATTGGGAGCATACCCGGCCAAACCAAAGAATTGATATAACTCTTCAAACTTAGCCGCGTACCGACCCACAGTTGAACTTCCTTGAGTGAGAGTCAGAAACTCGTTCTCCTTGTCGAACCTCATGGCTGTCGGAAAGAACTGCTCCAAAAATACCTGCTTGAAATGTTCCCAAGTTTGGGGAGTATCCATAATTACCATCATGGCTTTGGCATTAGTCCACCAGTTGTTAGCTTCACCTTTCAGCATATGAGTTGCCAATCTCAGCTTGTCATCATCCGTGACTTGCATAGCTACGAAAATCTTCTCTATATCATCTAGCCAATGCTGGGCTTCCATGACATCCGGTCCTCCTCTGAACTCGGACGGCTTCATTTTCAGGAATTCAGAGAAAACCCTCCTTGGGTCAACTTGAGGCTCAGGGACTTGCTGGGGCTGAGCTTGAGCATTCTGTTGCATCTGCAACATATCTTCCATCATCTTCTGTTGTCTCTCGATCACGTTCTGCATCCATGCAGAATGCGGATCAATTGGTGGGTTATTCCTCGATCCTCCTGCCATAATTCTGCAATTGATACACCAAGTATTAAGTTGATCAGTCTCAATGTCTCTTAGTATCACAAGAAGCAAGATAGCAGAATTACTCGAGGGACAAAAACACCCTAACTGTCTAAGCCCGACAAGGTCGAACTGCTCTGATACCATAATGTAACACCCCGATAAATTCTAAAATATAGAATCACCGAAATGCACTAAATGGTATACATCAGAGTAACTTCCTGTTATTGAAATATTGAACACATCTAAAACTTTAGATAATACATAACAACTGGTTCTCTGAACCTCATAAACTTTCTGAAATTGCTTAAGTTCCAAAACTTAAGACTTGTACATAATCCTGGTGTTCAATACTCAAAACATAAAGTAGCGGAAACGATTTTACAACTTAACAACGAAAGTTATACAATCGGAACATAGAAACAATAAACGGGACAAAGTTCTAAAACATGAAACTAGGTCTTCAATGACTCCGGGAGTCACACCAGCTAACCGTGCTTTATCGCCTTTGCTTTCCCTTGTTTCTCTGTAAAAACCACAAATATGAAGGGTGAGATAAACATTATCTCAGTGAGTCCTATCGAGACCCCTTACTACTCTAGCGGTTCATTATGCTTTGTTTTGAACTCGTGGTCCTAAAAAGCAACCACGTGGAAATACATTTAGTTCCTGTAACCTTCATGCTCATGGCCCTCCTAAGCGACACATGAAGCATGCAATCTTTGTTCCATGTTTTTAGCATAACACCTCAGTCTACCTATTTTATAGGCATCTCTTGACTTTGGTGAACCCATCCCGCTATTTCTAGTGGGGGAAACATTCTTGAGTCTAGGTTTTGGGGCTCATGACTTCCCCTCCCCTAGTATGCTAACCTCTTAGGGTCGTCACCCTTTTTCCTCTTGTATTTATTATACATTAACAGTCTGTGTACCCGCAATGGGCTGTTAGTCATTCCAGTCAAGTACCATGTACCATATCAGTCAAATACAGTATATAATGTCAGTCAAATACCGTGTATTATTATCATTCTTGACATATGCACTCTCGCGTTCTCTAAGTGCGGTTTTCCATTTTATTCATAACACACAAACTTTCTATCGAACATGTTCAATCTCATACCATTGTTACCTTTACATTGTTGTGGAACCTTGGGGAATGGATTAGAAGAGGATTGGAATCATTTGGAATGGATAAAAAGGTACTTTGAAATTGAAGGTCAGAAAGTCTCACACGACCCGTGCGTGTAGGCACACGACCCGTGCGTGTAGGCGCACGACCCGTGCTTGGTTGAACAGTTTGTAGAAGATTTCCAGAAAGATACGCACGACTCGTGCGACTAAGCGCACGATCCGTGCATTATCCACTAAAATTGTAGGAAGTTCCAGAGACATACGCACGACCCGTGCGACTAGGCGCACGATCCGTGCGTGTTTTAAAAATCCAGTTCCTGTCGTATCAGATGGAGGCGCACGACCCCTGCCCAGAGGCACACGATCCGTGTGTCTCCATCAGTTTCTAGAAAATAGGTTTTTCATGAGTAAATCCATTCCATTCCGATTCTCATTTCTCTTCCGATCGAGACCCAATCTCAAACATACATGGAAACAGTATATTATAGCAATGTCTATCAATTCAATCCGGCACATCCAAACAATAAATCAAGAAATTTCATAGCTTGAATCACAATCTTTCAAATAAAAGGTTTTCGAAAAACGAAGACTCGGAAACACCAACACATTCCCTAAGCGAGTTATAGAACTCACCGGTTGCGATGAAAATCGCAAAATCAACGAATCCGCGAGATGGAACGATGAAATGACTTCACGAACGACTTCGGACTCGACCCCACGCTACTCCAAACGCTCCAAAAACTGAACCGATAGAGCTTGGCCTATAATACTTCGAACTTCACTCCCAATCTACCTTATGAGGGTTGCTACTCACTTTGTGGCTCCCAAAATGAACAGGCAACTGTATTCAGCTATTAGACTCCATTTTTGGAGCTTGGAGCTTCATATGGACAAAAATGGTGTTTTGGTGATGAAGAGTGTAACACCCCTTTCTACCCGTCAATTTGTTTATAAAAATCAGAGTTTAAAAAAAAAATCTCGTTCATAGGAAATGTTACACGTACTCAAATCAAACGTCGCTTATCCAACTTTAGAAACCGTTTAACTCAAATTAATACGTCCACGTAGCACATCACAATATCAAAAACTCAAGCCTCATGGTTAACGTCACTTATAAAACTCCTCATAACACAAACAACTACGCAGCGGAAATTTGTAAAACATAACCAAATAGTCCACATGGACAAAATAATCAAAAATCATTAATAAAGGCCGAGTTCATTATCCCCCCTGAGTGCTACGTATCAGAGCATGACGACTCGACTCGAAAAGTGAAGCTAATACCTTCACTGGGAATCACCTGCACGTTACCAACACGAGGGCAACATTCAAACAGGAAAGGGTGAGCATCATTTCAGTCTATATAATAGAAAACATGATAAGCACTAATCACAGGCTACGCAATAGAATAATCAGCATCCAATACACAAAACATCCACAACACGGTCATCATTCACATCATGTACAACTCATCTCATGTCATGTAGATTTATGAAATGCAACCCACTCGCGGGTATATGCATGAAGGTACCTTTTCACAAAACGTCGCTTAGCCACTCAGGCCTCATCATCACTTAGCCACTCAGGCCTCAAAACATCACTGGGTTTTATGCATATGGGCATGAGACTCTATGACATGCACCACTCACTTCACAAAATCACACAATTACTCAGATCATAGTCAACAATGTGACCCATCACTTACCTGTTTGCTCGCACGGAGCACAGCACCTGCCAAATTCATAATCATCACACGACACCACTAGGCCACTTAGACCTTAACCCCACTTAGCCACTCAGGCCCCAATTGACACTTACACATGAACATCATTTAACTCAAACATTAGCCACTGAGGGCAAAAACGTCATTTGACTAGCCACCAAGGGCATCCTCGTCATTTACACCTCATTATCATTAACTTTGGCCACTAGGGGCAAAACAGTCATTTGACTAGCCACCAAGGGCATCCTCGTCATTTACACATCATTATCATTAACTTTGGCCACTAGGGGCAAAACAGTCATTTTGACACTACCGTGTTTAAAACTGTTGTTTATACACCAAAAGGGATTTTTAAAGAGTTCTACGTCATTTTTCAATGTCACTGGGACGACCACCGGGGACAGCCACCTGGGCGCCCCCAAACAGTCAGAAAATAATAATTTTCCATTTTAAAAATTGAACACATAGATAGACAGTGGAAAAAGCTTCACGACACTTTTTGAATCGTTCGAAACGGACGTCGGAGTCAAAAGTTATGATAAAAATAAGTTTGGGAAAAAAATTAGACAGCGTTCTGAAAATTGGCGCCTTAGGCGCCCAGGCAACACAGGCACCCAGCGCCCAGGCGCGCACAACACAAGGCAACACAGCGCCACAGGCGCCCAGCGCCCAGGCGCGCGCCAAGCAACACAGACACGGGCGCCTAGCGCCCAGGGCAACAACGCACGCACAACACAACACGGGCGCCAGCGCCCAGGCGCGCACAGCGCGCAACACACACAGACACGGGCGCCTAGCGCCCAGGCGCGCCCCCACGCGCAACAACAACACAGCACAGGCGCCAGCGCCCAGCATAGGCGCCCAGCGCCCAGAAAAACCAGCAACAACGCCCAGAATTTTCCCAAAACACTTTTCAACACTAAAAATTGTTTTCTTCGCAAATTCTAAATCATGAAAACTCAACATTTTCCAGCCACCAAAAATACACTTAATTTAATTAATTTCTCCAAAAATTCAATTGATCAATGTCTTACCTATCCCCTTGGCGCCCTAGGCGCCTATACACCATCATCCCACTTCGCGAACAACACAAGCAACATCCAACACAAATTTCAGTTTCATGATCAAATCGAATGTCACAATTTACCAACACAACGCATACATATCAAGAATTTCAGTCTCATGATCAATCCCACTTCGCATACACACATACATATGATGGTCAATATCAACAAAACATCAAGAAAGCATCAAGAATCATGCATACATCAATTCGCATACATCTAAATACGAAATCCAACATCAACAATGCATCAAGAACTCTATTCTAACCCTAGATCTAGGACTCATCATATGAACTATTAAATAGAGTGATAGAGCTCCCCTAACCTCGAAATTGAAGAACGGAGGCTCCGGAGATAGTCACGTACAGGATCACAGCAACAAAATCACGCTCCTCGCTCTTCCTTGCTTGCGACTTCTCTCCTCTTCCTCTTCTCTCCTTACGGCGCCTTTCCCTTGCTCTCTCTCTATCTCACGCTCCTTCTTTCTTTCTTTTGGTTTTCGCAAATTGCCACAAACCCTAGCCCCCACCAACTAACCCCTTCGCCTATAATGTGGATCATGGGCTTGGGCTTTCCACTTAAGCCCAAGTCATGCAAGTGGCGCCTCCACTCCTTCCTAATACCACCAAAAATAAATAAAATTTTAATTAATTCGAATTACATCAAATAATTTAATTTAAATCCCCAATTATTTAATTAAATAAATTAATTAAATAATTTTAGGGTGTTACAACTCTCCCCCACTTAGAATATTTCGTCCTCAAAATTTACCTGATCAAACAACTCTGGGTAGGACTCTCGCATCTTGCTCTCTAGCTCCCAAGTTATACTCTCGCCGGCAGCTCCTAGCCAGACCACTTTCACTAATGCAATCTCTTTGCCTCTAAGCGCCTTCACTTCACGATCCTCAATCCTTACGGGCATCGTCTCCACCGTGAGATTATCCCGCACCTCTACATCGTCCACTTGGATCACATGAGATGGATCCGAAACATACTTCCGAAGTTGCGACACGTGAAACACGTCGTGCAAGTTCGAAAGATTTGGCGGTAAAGCCACTCTATAAGCCACATTTCCAATTCTCTCGGATATCTGATAAGGACCAACAAATCGAGGAGTGAGCTTCTTCGATTTCAACGCCCGACCAACACCGGTAATAGGAGAAACCCTCAAGAACACATGCTCACCCTCCTGAAACTCTAAATCCTTCCTCCGCTTGTCATGATAACTCTTCTGACGACTCTGCGAAGCCTTCATCTTCTCACGGATCATCTTGATCTTCTCTGTAGTCTCCCGGACAATCTCCGGTCCCAACACCACACTCTCCCCCGAATCATACCAACATAATGGCGTTCTACACTTTCGACCATACAATGCTTCAAACGGTGCCATCCCGATACTGGAATGGTGACTGTTGTTATAGGTAAACTCAATCAACGCAAGATATGAATCCCATGAACCCCGCTGTTCCAATACACAAGCCCTCAACAAATCCTCTAACGACTGAATTGTTCTCTCTGACTGACCATCGGTTTGGGGATGATACGCCGAACTCATTTTTAACTTAGAACCCAATTCTTTCTGCAAACTCTTCCAAAACTCGGAAGTGAACCTCGGATCCCTATCTGACACAATACTCTTCGGAACACCGTGCAGCCTCACAATCTCCTTGACATATACCTCTGCCAACCTCGACACCGGATAAGTGATATTAATAGGAATGAAATGCGCAGACTTCGTTAACCTATCAATGATCACCCAAATAGCGTCATGACCCTTAACTGTATTCGGTAACCCCGTCACAAAATCCATTGCTATGCTATCCCATTTCCACTCTGGAATTTCCAACGGTTGCATTAGCCCTGCAGGCTTCTGATGCTCTACCTTAGATTTCTGACAGGTCAAACAGGCATACACAAATTGCGCCACATCTCTCTTCATACCATACCACCAAAACATCTTTTTCAGATCTTGATACATCTTCGTTGCTCCAGGATGGATACTCAACTTGCTACGATGACCTTCCTCTAAAATTGCCTTTCTCATCTCTTCATCGTCAGGAACACAGATCCTACCCCGGAACCTCAACACACCACTGGAATCTAATTTGAAACCTTCATCTTCAGATTGACCAACCCCATTAATTAAATCCACTAACTTAACATCTGTCTTCTGAGCTTCTCTGATACTGCCCAGGAAATCATTGTCGATCTTTAACATTCCCAGCTTGACACTGCGAGGTGTCATCTTACAAACCAAACTCAAATCCCTGAATTCTTCAATTAACTCTAATTCTTTCACCATCATAGCCGACATATGCAAGGACTTTCTGCTTAAAGCATCAGCCACGACGTTAGCCTTGCCGGGATGATAATTCAAACCGAAGTCATAATCCTTCAAGAGTTCCAACCACCGACGCTGTCTCATATTCAACTCTTTTTGATCGAACAGATATTTTAGACTCTTATGATCACTGAACACTTCGAACCTTGAACCATAAAGGTAGTGCCTCCAAATCTTGAGCACAAAAACCACAGCAGCCAACTCTAAATCGTGCGTAGGGTAATTTTTCTCATGAATCCGCAATTGCCTCGACGCATACGCAACGACCTTCCCATCCTGCATCAACACACCACCTAGACCCATCTTCGATGCGTCACAATACACAACGAACGGTTCCTCTGGATTAGGCAACGTCAAAACAGGCGACGTCGTCAATCTCTTTTTCAGCTCCATAAAACTTTCCTCGCATCGAGCATCCCAAACAAAAACTTTACCCTTGCAAGTCAACTGAGTCAATGGGAGGGCCAACTTGGAAAAACCCTCGATGAACCTCCTGTAGTACCCAGCCAAACCCAAAAAGCTTCTAATCTCTGTTACGGACTTCGGAGACTCCCACTCCAACACTGCTTCTACTTTTGCCGGATCAACCGCAATACCATTACCAGAAATCACGTGCCCAAGGAAACTCACCTCTTTCAGCCAGAACTCACACTTCGATAACTTGGCGTACAACTTTTTCTCTTTTAAAACTTCCAACACTGACTTCAGATGCTCAGCATGCTCTTCATCTGACTTAGAATAAACTAGAATATCATCTATGAAGATTACCACAAACCGATCTAGGTAATCATGGAAAATACGGTTCATATATTCCATAAATACACCAGGAGCATTGGTCACACCGAACGGCATCACTGAATACTCATAATGCCCATACCTCGTCCTGAACGCCGTTTTCTGAACATCCTCATCCTTTACTTTAATCTGATGATATCCGGACCTCAAATCAATTTTGCTGAAAACACGAGCACCTACTAATTGATCCATCAGATCGTCGATCCTCGGAAGCGGATACTTATTCTTGATAGTTACCTTATTCAACTGACGATAGTCCACACATAACCTCATGCTCCCATCTTTCTTCTTCACTAACAATACCGGAGCTCCCCACGGTGATACACTCGGTCTTACAAACTTTTTCTCAAGCAATTCTTCAAGTTGCGTCTTCAACTCAGACAATTCCGACGCCGACATTCTGTACGGTGCCATAGACACAGGCCTCGTACCAGGTACAAGATCAATCGAAAACTCAACTTCTCTTTCCGGTGGCACACCCGGGATTTCATCAGGAAATACTTCAGGAAATTCGCGTACTACCTTCAGCTCTTCAATAACAGCCTGACTCTCAGCAGACAACGAAGCCATCAACGCAAATAACTGAACTCCTTCTTTCTTCAATTTCTTTAACTGATCAGCAGACACCAAAACCGAACTCTCTTCACCGAAACTAACCGACTTGCTACGACAGTTGATATGAACGTGATTATTCTCTAACCAGTCCATGCCTAAGATTACATCCAGACCTCTCAACGGCAAACAGACAAAATTCACAATAAAGTCCCTGCCGAAGATCGACACGGGACACTGAGAACACACCTGGGACGTAATCACCGACCCCTTCGCAGGAGTATCGACAACCATATCCCCACACATAGCAGATAAAACAAGACCCAATCTTTTACAGCAATCAACAGAAATAAAACAATGGGTAGCACCAGTATCAATAAGAGACTTCAGAGAAGTACCATTAATAAAACACGTACCTCTAATCAGACCATCATCATCATCAGGCTCCTCTCCCGCCAATGCAAATACCTTCCCAGTAGACCTTTCCTTTTTCGGCTTTGTACACTTGGTACTGATATGCCCAGACTCACCACAGTTGAAGCACACCACATCCTTGACTTTACACTCAGCTGCCATATGACCCTTTTTACCGCAACGGTAGCAATTCCTATCATCCGACCTGCACGTAGTACTCTTGTGGCCAGGCTTGCCACACTTATAACAGACAATGCTAGCAGGGGCATCTCCCCCACTAGGACCCTTACCTCCAGCAGCCTTCTGATAACTCTTACCCGCAGGAACCTCATACGGCTTGCTTCGACTCTGAAACTTGCCCTTTCTCTCAGAAGTAGCTTTGTAGCGAGCAGTACTGTCTTCCTCGAAAATTCTGCAACTGTCAACCAGATCTGCGAACACACGAATCTTCTGATAACCAATGGCCTGTTTAATATCAGGCCTCAACCCATTCTCAAATTTGATGCATTTAGAAAATTCAGCTGTAGCCTCACTGTAATGTGGATAAAATTTGGCTAGCTCCACAAATTTTGCCGCATAGGCAGTCACAGACATACCACCCTGCTTCAGCTCCAAAAACTCTATCTCTTTCTTCCCGCGGACGTCTTCAGGAAAATACTTCCTCAGAAATTCCCTGCTGAAAACCTCCCAAGTAATCTCTTCATGCACAGCCTCTAACCTCTGCCTAGTAGCCAACCACCAGTCGTCGGCCTCCTCGGCTAACATGTGGGTACCAAAGCGGACCTTCTGCTCAACAGTACAGTCCATCACCCTGAAAATCCTCTCGATCTCCTTCAGCCAAGCCATAGCACCATCTGGATCATATTTGCCCTTAAAGGTGGGCGGATTCTCCCTCTGGAAGGTAGTCAGACTTCGAAAACCAGCATTATCCCCAGCATTCTGCTGACCCTGCATCGCCTGAGCCATAGCTTGCAATGCAGCAGCAAGAGCAGCGTCGTCTCGTCTGGCCATTCTAGCACTGCAACAGAAAACAGAATTCAGAAACGAGTAACAAACTCAATGTTACTCAACACGACGACTCAACTACCGGCCGGACAGACCGAACTGCTCTGATACCACTAATGTAACACCCCTTTCTACCCGTCAATTTGTTTATAAAAATCAGAGTTTAAAAAAAAAATCTCGTTCATAGGAAATGTTACACGTACTCAAATCAAACGTCGCTTATCCAACTTTAGAAACCGTTTAACTCAAATTAATACGTCCACGTAGCACATCACAATATCAAAAACTCAAGCCTCATGGTTAACGTCACTTATAAAACTCCTCATAACACAAACAACTACGCAGCGGAAATTTGTAAAACATAACCAAATAGTCCACATGGACAAAATAATCAAAAATCATTAATAAAGGCCGAGTTCATTATCCCCCCTGAGTGCTACGTATCAGAGCATGACGACTCGACTCGAAAAGTGAAGCTAATACCTTCACTGGGAATCACCTGCACGTTACCAACACGAGGGCAACATTCAAACAGGAAAGGGTGAGCATCATTTCAGTCTATATAATAGAAAACATGATAAGCACTAATCACAGGCTACGCAATAGAATAATCAGCATCCAATACACAAAACATCCACAACACGGTCATCATTCACATCATGTACAACTCATCTCATGTCATGTAGATTTATGAAATGCAACCCACTCGCGGGTATATGCATGAAGGTACCTTTTCACAAAACGTCGCTTAGCCACTCAGGCCTCATCATCACTTAGCCACTCAGGCCTCAAAACATCACTGGGTTTTATGCATATGGGCATGAGACTCTATGACATGCACCACTCACTTCACAAAATCACACAATTACTCAGATCATAGTCAACAATGTGACCCATCACTTACCTGTTTGCTCGCACGGAGCACAGCACCTGCCAAATTCATAATCATCACACGACACCACTAGGCCACTTAGACCTTAACCCCACTTAGCCACTCAGGCCCCAATTGACACTTACACATGAACATCATTTAACTCAAACATTAGCCACTGAGGGCAAAAACGTCATTTGACTAGCCACCAAGGGCATCCTCGTCATTTACACCTCATTATCATTAACTTTGGCCACTAGGGGCAAAACAGTCATTTGACTAGCCACCAAGGGCATCCTCGTCATTTACACATCATTATCATTAACTTTGGCCACTAGGGGCAAAACAGTCATTTTGACACTACCGTGTTTAAAACTGTTGTTTATACACCAAAAGGGATTTTTAAAGAGTTCTACGTCATTTTTCAATGTCACTGGGACGACCACCGGGGACAGCCACCTGGGCGCCCCCAAACAGTCAGAAAATAATAATTTTCCATTTTAAAAATTGAACACATAGATAGACAGTGGAAAAAGCTTCACGACACTTTTTGAATCGTTCGAAACGGACGTCGGAGTCAAAAGTTATGATAAAAATAAGTTTGGGAAAAAAATTAGACAGCGTTCTGAAAATTGGCGCCTTAGGCGCCCAGGCAACACAGGCACCCAGCGCCCAGGCGCGCACAACACAAGGCAACACAGCGCCACAGGCGCCCAGCGCCCAGGCGCGCGCCAAGCAACACAGACACGGGCGCCTAGCGCCCAGGGCAACAACGCACGCACAACACAACACGGGCGCCAGCGCCCAGGCGCGCACAGCGCGCAACACACACAGACACGGGCGCCTAGCGCCCAGGCGCGCCCCCACGCGCAACAACAACACAGCACAGGCGCCAGCGCCCAGCATAGGCGCCCAGCGCCCAGAAAAACCAGCAACAACGCCCAGAATTTTCCCAAAACACTTTTCAACACTAAAAATTGTTTTCTTCGCAAATTCTAAATCATGAAAACTCAACATTTTCCAGCCACCAAAAATACACTTAATTTAATTAATTTCTCCAAAAATTCAATTGATCAATGTCTTACCTATCCCCTTGGCGCCCTAGGCGCCTATACACCATCATCCCACTTCGCGAACAACACAAGCAACATCCAACACAAATTTCAGTTTCATGATCAAATCGAATGTCACAATTTACCAACACAACGCATACATATCAAGAATTTCAGTCTCATGATCAATCCCACTTCGCATACACACATACATATGATGGTCAATATCAACAAAACATCAAGAAAGCATCAAGAATCATGCATACATCAATTCGCATACATCTAAATACGAAATCCAACATCAACAATGCATCAAGAACTCTATTCTAACCCTAGATCTAGGACTCATCATATGAACTATTAAATAGAGTGATAGAGCTCCCCTAACCTCGAAATTGAAGAACGGAGGCTCCGGAGATAGTCACGTACAGGATCACAGCAACAAAATCACGCTCCTCGCTCTTCCTTGCTTGCGACTTCTCTCCTCTTCCTCTTCTCTCCTTACGGCGCCTTTCCCTTGCTCTCTCTCTATCTCACGCTCCTTCTTTCTTTCTTTTGGTTTTCGCAAATTGCCACAAACCCTAGCCCCCACCAACTAACCCCTTCGCCTATAATGTGGATCATGGGCTTGGGCTTTCCACTTAAGCCCAAGTCATGCAAGTGGCGCCTCCACTCCTTCCTAATACCACCAAAAATAAATAAAATTTTAATTAATTCGAATTACATCAAATAATTTAATTTAAATCCCCAATTATTTAATTAAATAAATTAATTAAATAATTTTAGGGTGTTACAAAGAGGGTTGATGGGAATTTTCTGGGTATCAATGTATAGAGGAAGAAGAATGATGAACAATGGTGGTGTTGGATTCAACATGCATGAGCAATGTGGTAGGACTCCTCCCCTTTCTTCTCCACTCTCTCTCTCTCTCGAATTCTCTCCTCCTCCTCATCCCTACTTCTTGCTGTTTTCAGAAAATAAGGAAAAGTGAAGTATGTGGTGGTGCTTTGGTCAGCTGAAGCCCCATTTAATGAGGTGAAAGGACCAAAATACCCCTACTCTCTAATGTTCTCTTAATTTACTCCTAACACCACACTAATCCCATAACTCACTAACTTAACATATTAATGCAATTATGCACAACTATTATTTATTAATTTGCCACATCACATAATTATGGCCAACTAATCCACTTAACCTCGCGCTAATTTAATTAAAGCTAATTAGCTAATTAGGGGATGTTACAGAAACTTCCTACAATTTTGTTCAATAGTGCACGGATCGTGCACCTACACGCACGGGTCGTGTGAGACCTTCTGATCCTCAAATTCAAAGTACATTTTTATCCATTCCAAATGATTCCAATCCTCTTCTAATCCATTCCTCATTGTTCCCCAACAACGTAAAGATACTGATATCATGGAATTGAACATGTTTGATAGAAAACTTGTGTATTATGAACAAAATGGAAAACCGTACTTAGAGAACGCGAGAGAACATATGTCAAGAAATAATAATAATACACTGTACTTGATTGATATGATACACGGTACTTGACTGATATGATACACGGTACTTGATTGAAATGATAAGCGGTACTTGACTGAAATGACTAACAGCCCATTGCGGGTACATGGATATATAATGTATAATAAATACAAGAGGAAAACGGGTGACGACCCTTAGAGGTTAGCATACTAGGGGAGGGGAAGTCATGAGCCCCAAAACCTAGACTCAAGACTGTTTCACCCACTAGAAATAGCGGGATGGGTTCACCAAAGTCAAAGAAGTACCTATAAAATAGGTAGACTGAGGTGTTATGCTAAAAACATGGAACAAAAGATTGTATGTTGCATGTGTCGCTTAGGAGGGCCATGAGCATAGTTGATACAGGAACTTAATATATTTCCACGTGGTTGCTTTTAGGGCCACGAGTTTAAAGCAAGGCATAATGAACCGTTAGAGTTAGTAAGGGGTCTCGATAGGACTCACTGAGATAATGTTTATCTCACCCTTCATATTTGTTGTTTTTACAGAGAAACAGGGGAAAGCAAAGGCGACGAAGCACGGTTAGCCGGTACGACTCTTGGAGTCATTGAAGACTGATTTTCATGTCTTAGACCTTTGTCCCATCTATTGTTTCTATGTTATCGATTGTATAACTTTCATTGTTTAAGTTGTAAAATCGTTTCCGCTACTTTATGTTTTGAGTATTGAACACCAGGATTATGTACAAGTCTTAAGTTTTGGAACTTAAGCATTTTCAGGAAGTTTATGAGGTTCAGAGAACCATTTGATATGTATTATCGAAAGTTTTAGTTGTGTTCAATATTTCAATAACAGGAAGTCACTCTGATGTATGCCATTTAGTGCATTTCGGTGATTCTATATGTTCGAATTTATCGGGGTGTTACATTATGGTATCAGAGCAGTTCGACCTAGTCGGGCTTAGTTTAGTTTAGGGTTGAGTCGATTCCTTGCTAGTCCTTGTTGTGATTACACTTGTGATGCTAAGAGACATTGAGCCTGATCAACTCAATACTTGGTGTATCATAAGCGGAATTATGGAAGGATAACCAAGACGTAGTCCTCGACCAAGACCGAAGTTCCTTAAAACCGTTTCATCTTAGAGAATGTTGGAAAGGAGAAGGTAGTTAAGTCATCAACTCCGAATGCAACGTTAAAAAGAAACCTGTCAAGGGAAAGAAAGTGCAGTTGTATGATTCCTCAAGATTCTCCAAGTGTTGTGCTGGTAGGAAGCCCATCGAGGTGAATTTCGTCCTAGTGCGAGTCGGTGGTTATATTTTGAGAAAGAGGGTCAATAAATCCAGAGTGCCCAAAAAGAGGAAGAGAAAGAGTCAGATAAGCCTACTTCAGCTCGAGAGAGGGTCTACACTGCAGATGCTCAGAAAGTCATGGCTATAGACACTCCACCTAAAATGTGGATATTGTTCTAGGTATGAGATGGATGACTGCAAACCATGTGAATATTGATTGTTTTCATTGGACTATCGGTTTCGCCTCCGAATCAGTGGAGCTACAGCCGACCAATCCTGAAGTTGTGATTTCTTTTACTTCAGCCAGTAACTGTTTGTTTCAAGACGCAGAAGCTTATGTCATGATGTTGTCTGCATCCACTGAGACAGGTCTAGATTTATCTTCTGTGCAAGTTGTTAATGAATTTCTTGATGTGTTTCCTGATGAAGTTCCTTCGTTACCTCCGGATCGTGAGGTGGAATTTTCTATAGAGTTGGTTCCGGGCACTGGACCAATTTCTATAGTTTCGTATAGAATGTCGCCATTAGAGTTGAAGGAATTGAAAGTCCAATTGGAAGAACAAATTTCCAAACAGTTTATCCGGCCGAGTGCCTCACCATGGGGTGCTCCAGTGTTGCTTGTCAAGAAGAAGGACCGAAGTATAAGATTGTGTATTGATTATCGTCAGTTGAACAAGGTGACTATCAAGAACAAGTACCCTCTACCGAGAAATGATGATTTGTTAGACCAATTGAGAGGAGCTTCTGTATTTTCAAAGATTGATTTGAGGTCCGGCTATCACCAAATTAGGGTTAGAGCTTTAGACGTCCCGAAGACCGCTTTCCGTACGAGGTATGGACACTATGAATTTGTAGTGATGCCCTTCGGTTTGACCAATGCTCCAGCCGTATTCATGGATTATATGAGTCGAATTTTCAATCCCTATTTGGATCAGTTTGTTGTGGTGTTCATTGATGATATCTTGGTGTACTCAAAGACAATTGAGGAGCATGTGCAACATCTCCGAATTGTTCTGAACGTACTCCGGGAGAAGAAGTTGTACGCTAAGCCGTCCAAATGTGATTTTTGGATGCCCGAAGTTAAATTTCTGGGTCATGTGATATCTCAGGCAGGTGTTGCAGTGGACCTAGTAAGATTGAAGCTGTGGTAGAGTGGGAACAGCCATCCATGGTTACTGAGGTAAGAAGTTTCTTGGGATCAGATGGGTATTATCGAAGGTTCATTCAAGGATTTTCCCAGCTGGTTCTTCCACTCACTCGGTTAACTCGCAAGGGTCAGCTGTTTGATTGAGACTCAGACTGTGATAATTGTTTTGCGGAATTGAAGAATCGTTTGACTTCTGCACCTGTCCTAATTCTTCCAGATCCGTCCGTAGGATTCCAAATCTATTGCGACGCCTCTGATAAGGGTTTGGGATGTGTCCTAATGCAGAATCAACAAGTAGTTGCTTATGCCTCCAGACAGTTGAAACCGCATGAAGAGAACTACCCAACTCATGATTTAGAGTTGGCGGCGATTGTGTTTGCCCTAAAGATTTGGAGACATTACCTGTATGGGTCCCGTTTCGAAGTCTTTAGTGACCACAAGAGCCTTAAGTATTTGTTTGACCAAAAGGAGCTGAACAACAGACAGAGGAGATGGGTAGAGTTCCTGAAAGATTATGATTTTGAATTGAAGTACCATCCTGGTAAGACTAATGTTGCGGCCGATGCTTTGAGCAGAAAGTCTTTCCATACTGCAGATTTGATGATACACAAGATGTCTTTGTTGGAATCGTTTAGAGACCTCAACTTGAGAGTTAAAGTCAAGAAGGAACAGGTTGGTGTTGAGTCACATTCAGATTTCGAATCCTTTGAGAAATCTAATTCGCCCAGCCCAAGCAGGTGATGTAGAGCTGCAAGCGCAAAAGAGATTGCCGAGTTACACCGAAGACGATGATGGCGTAATTCGATTTGATGGTAGAATCTGTGTGCCGAATGATGTGAATGTGAAGAGGCAAGTTTTAGAAGAGGCTCATAAGAGTCAGTTCTCAATACATCCTGGGTCTACCAAGATGTATCGAGATTTGAGGCAATTGTACTGGTGGCTGGGCATGAAAGTAGATATTGCAGAATTTGTGTCTCGATGCTTGACTTGTCAAAGGGTTAAGATAGAGCACCAGAAGCCAGGTGGCCAGTTACAGCCATTGAATGTACCTGAATGGAAATGGGAAAGCATATCTATGGATTTTGTCATGGGATTGCCACGGTCCCAAGATTCTATTGGGGTAGTGGTGGATCGCCTGACCAAGTCCGCCCATTTTATTCCGGTGCGTTCGAATCACAAGGGTGCTAGGTTAGCAGATGAGTATCTCAAGAATATTGTGAAGTTGCATGGAATCCCTACAAGTATCATCTGTGATCGAGATCCCAAGTTCACATCTTGATTTTGGAGAGCATTGAATATGGCGTTGGGAACAACGGTGTGTGTTAGCACCGCTTACCATCCACAGACAGACGGGCAGACTGAGAGGACAATCCAGACATTGGAGGATATGTTGAGGGCTTGTGTACTTGATAGTGGAGGCAGATGGGAGGATCACCTCCCATTGGTAGAATTTTCCTACAACAACAGTTACCATTCTAGTATCGGAATGGCTCCATATGAAGCCTTGTATGGAAGGAAGTGTAGGACACCATTGTGTTGGTGGGATATAGGTGAGCAGAGATTGTTGGGACCGGATTTGGTCCGTGAGACTACGGAGAAGATCCGTCAGATAAGAGAGAGGATGAAAGCCGCGCAGAGTCGACAAAAGAGTTATGCGGATAAGAGAAGAAGGCCGTTAGAATTCGAAGGAGACCATGTCTTTTTGAGACTTTCTCCAACCATCGGGACCGGTATCGCTTTGCGAGCGAAGAAGCTCAGTCCTCGATATGTCGGACCCTTCCAGATTATCGAGCGAGTTGGGCCGGTAGCGTATCGCATTGCATTACCTCCAGAATTGTCCAGATTACATGATGTGTTTCATGTATCACAGTTAAGGAAGTATATTCATGATCCGAATCAACCCTTAAGTTATGAAGCGGCTGACATCAGACCGGATTTGTCTTATCAGCCTACTCCGATCAGAATCATCGAACGTGGCGAGAAAACGCTCCGGACGAGATCAATTCCTATTGTCAAGGTGCTTTGGGACGGTGCGTCATACGACGAAGCGGCATGGGAAGTAGAGGAGAACATGCGGGTGAAATATCCCCATATTTTCGATTGAGGTACGTTTTGTCAATTTTGAGGACAAAATTTTAAAAGTTGGGGTGATTGTAACAACCCCTAATTAGCTAATTTAATTAAATTAAATTAGCAAGAGGTTAAGTTGATTAATGAGCATAATTATTTTAATTATGAGATGGTATCATGGATCAAATAGGTAAATGATTTATTGGTTATGCATAATTGATACATTATGTTAAGTGAGTGAGTTATAGAATAATTGTTGAGTTATAAGTAGTTTAAGTGAGAGTTAAGGAGGGAGGGGCGACTTATTCTTTTCCCATTATTAAATGAACCCCAGCTAAACCTATGCCCAACACCCACAGCAACATTTCCAGAATTTTCAGAAAAAGCATAGAAGTGAGAAAGAGAGGAGAAACGTGAGAGGAGGAGAGGGAGAAGGGAAGGGGAGCATTCAAGGATCCTTCATGCATGTTTCACTTGATCACACCATTCAAATCCATTTTTCCTCTTCTACCTCCTGATATTAACATCTTCCCTTACACCAACCCCAATCCCATTTCACCATTTTTGAGTGTTAGAGCTCCACCTTGACAAAGGTGGAGGATTTCTACTTGCATGTTAGTTTGGAGAGCGGTAGAAACGATTTCGGTGCCTACATCACAGATTGGAACTGTCTAGGAGGTGATTCAGTTACTGGTTTCGAAGTGTGTAGAGCTTGGGTCCAGCTTAGAGCTCAAATGCATGGTCACACATGGTTGAAGATGAAACAACAAGTGCAACAGAAATTTCTGCTGGAAAACCCGTATGACCTACCTCCATTGTTTTCATCGTATCTCACTGTACACTGCTCCGATGATCGTGATTCTTGTCCCTCTGGAAACTAGACTCTATGCGCTTCATTTTGGGCACAAGAACCGTATGATTTCATGGAGAAACGAAGGAGATATCATGTCCCCAAGTTTCGGATTCAGACTCAAGCACTGTCCTGGACCAGTCACATTGTTTCGGGTTTATCTCCCAAGTTACTGGATGCATGCGTGTCAACCTTTGACCATCAGAAAGTAGATAAAATTATCTACATGATGGGCACTGGTTTGAAGGGTTTTGGCCACGATTTGACCAAGATACGCGTGTTTCAAAACTGCTCACTGATTCTGGAAAACGGATGCGAAATTGGAAGTGTTGGTTCCTCAAATTTCGGATCGAATCGCCAAAGTTCGAGAGACGCCAATTCCGTAGCCTAGGAGGAAGTTCAGTAGCTGGATTTGTGATTGGTTTCTGTTCCGAAGTTCAGTTTCGAGTATCGGACGAGTTCGGTGCGAGTACGTGATTACGGGGATTGTTCGAGAGGTTACGGTTCTTGAGGACGTGATTTCTCGCGAGGTCGTCAAATCGGTGAGTTCTATACTCGCTTAGGGACGTTTTGTTGTCGAGTCATGTTATTTTCTGAAACGATATTATGGAAAACCGCTTTGTGAAAACTTAACGAAAACGTTTTTATCGAAAAACCGTAAATCGCATAATTACTCGAATTGCTTGGATTGTCGATTTATGATATATATTGTTTGACTGTTTAATCGCTTTCGCTGGTCTGGAATAATAACTGTTATGTTGGGATATCGATCGGAACGAAATTGGAATCGGAACGAAATGGAATTTACTCATGAAAAGTCTGTTTTCTGGAAAACGGATGGAGACGCACGGATCGTGTGCCTCTGTGCACGGGTCGTGCGCCCCCATCTGATGCTGCACGAAATGAATTTTTAAACACGCACGGATCGTGCGCCTAGTCGCACGGGTCGTGCGTATCTTTCTGAAACTTTCTACAATTTTGTTCAATAGCGCACGGATCGTGCACCTACACGCACGGGTCGTGTGAGACCTTCTGGTCCTCAAATACACAGTACTTTTTTATCTATTCCAAATGATTCCAATCCTCTTCTAATCCATTCCTCATGGTTTCCCAACAACGTAAAGATACTGATATCATGGAATTGAACATGTTTGATAGAAAACTTGTGTATTATGAACAAAATGGAAGACCGTACTTAGAGAACGCGAGAGAACATATGTCAAGAAATAATAATAATACACTGTACTTGACTGATTTGATACACGGTACTTGACTGATATGATACACGGTACTTGATTGAAATGATAAACGGTACTTGACTGAAATGACTAACAGCCCATTGCGGGTACATGGATATATAATGTATAATAAATACAAGAGGAAAAAGGGTGACGACCCTTAGAGGTTAGCATACTAGGGGAGGGGAAGTCATGAGCCCCAAAACCTAGACTCAAGACTGTTTCACCCACTAGAAATAGCGGGATGGGTTCACCAAAGTCAAAGAAGTACCTATAAAATAGGTAGACTGAGGTGTTATGCTAAAAACATGGAACAAAAGATTGTATGCTGCATGTGTCGCTTAGGAGGGCCATGAGCATAGTTGATACAGGAACTTAATATATTTCCACGTGGTTGCTTTTAGGGCCACGAGTTTAAAGCAAGGCATAATGAACCGTTAGAGTTAGTAAGGGGTCTCGATAGGACTCACTGAGATAATGTTTATCTCACCCTTCATATTTGTGGTTTTTACAGAGAAACAGGGGAAAGCAAAGGCGACGAAGCACGGTTAGCCGGTACGACTCTTGGAGTCATTGAAGACTGATTCTCATGTCTTAGACCTTTGTCCCATCTATTGTTTCTATGTTATCGATTGTATAACTTTCATTGTTTAAGTTGTAAAATCGTTTCCGCTACTTTATGTTTTGAGTATTGAACACCAGGATTATGTACAAGTCTTAAGTTTTGGAACTTAAGCATTTTCAGGAAGTTTATGAGGTTCAGAGAACCATTTGATATGTATTATCGAAAGTTTTAGTTGTGTTCAATATTTCAATAACAGGAAGTCACTCTGATGTATGCCATTTAGTGCATTTCGGTGATTCTATATGTTAGAATTTATCGGGGTGTTACACTAGTAGTGAACTTAGGCCTATAATGCAAATTTCTTTTCATGGAAGTGTTTCTTGTGGCCTAGGATGCACATGTTGTTTGTTTTGTACATGCATTTTTCCTAATTTCCATTCAAGCTCATGGATTTTCTTTTCATGTTCAGTACACTTATCACATACCTAATTTGCTTTAAAACAAACAAGACTGTCATTTTCTTTTCTAAGCTCTAATCTTTCCTTAGTTAAAGCAATAACTTCATTTTGAAGATGAGCAATAGTTTTCATAGAATTACTTAATGCCATAGCTAGTTTTAAAGAATCATTATGCAATTCAAGAAATGCTTCATGTAATTCATCATATGCATTTTGTGAAGTTTCAGAGTTAGAATCTACCTCAGTTTCATTTTCACTGTCGTGGTCGGCCATGAGAGCAACTTGAGCATCTTCACTTTCTGAATCATCTGATGATTCCATGTCATTTTCTTCCCATGCTATGTAGGCTTTTCTTCTCTTGTTTCCTTTGGATCCCTTTTTCTCAAACTTTGACAGTTTTCTTTGTAATTTCGGGCACTCCATCTTCATGTGTACGAATTTGCTACATTTGTAGCAAGTTGGTTGACTTGAGGAGTTTTCCTTGCTTGAGACTCTTTTGGGTGGAGAATTCTTTTTGAGTAACATTTTCCTTCTCACGAACTTTTTGAATTTTCTAACCATTAGATTCATATTTTCATCGTCTTCATCATCTTCATTTTCGGAATCATCACTGTCATCAGGTGGATTTGAACTAGAAGCCTTGAGAACTAAACTTTTCTTTTTCTTGTTTTTTCTTCATGCTCTGCTAGATGAGTGAGTTCTAACTCGTGCTCTAGTAGTTTGCCAAAAAGAGTGGCGAGTCTCATAGTGGCTAAATTTTTTGATTCAGCAATAGCAGTTACTTTTGGTTGCCATTCTCTGTTTAGGCATCTCAACACTTTGTTTATCAAGTCTTCGGCAGGAAATGTTTTTCCTAAAGAACCCAATTTATTCATTATGTGAGTGAACCTCTTTTGCATTTCTTATATAGTTTCTCCTTGATTCATTCTGAATAATTCATATTCCCGGATGAGAGTATTTGTTCTTGCTCTTTTTACCTCACTAGTACCTTCACGAGTGACTTGAAGGTTGTCCCACATTTCTTGAGCAGTTTTACAACTTGACACTCTGAAGAATTCATCGGGACTAAGTGCGGAAGTGATAATGTTCTTGGCACAGAAACTGTGTTGAACTTTCCTTTTATCATTATCCGTCCATTCATTTCTTTCTTTGACTATGAGTGCGCCATTAACCATGTGTGTGGAAACAAACGGTCCATTTTCCACAGCATCCCATATATCTATATCTACCCCTTCTATGAATATTCTCATTCTTTCTTTCAAATATGCATAGTCTAGTTGTGTAGACCAACCTCTTGCGTAGACCAACCTGAAGCCATTTCTCTTGAAGCTGCTAGGCCCTTTAAACAAGAGTCTAGTTGTGATACCACTTGTTACCAAGTGGCTTCAGTCTCAATAGGGGGTGAATTGAGATTTTAAAAACTTTTCCCCTTTTAACGACTTAGATTAATTTTTCGCGCAGGTTTATGGAACGAACGAAAAAGAAATAAAACAGTAAAGAACACAGTAGATTTTATAATGGTTCAGTCACCTCCCAGTGACCTACGTCTAGTCCTCACAACCCTGTGAGATTTTCCACTAACAAAACAAAGCTTAACCGGGAGCTTTAAAACCCTTACAGACTCAGGCACTCTTCACCTAGGATACCCCACCTATTAAAGAGCCCTCAAATCAAATACAACAATAAGAGATACCCCACCCTTGTTACAACCAAAAGCCCTAGAGAGATACCCCACTCCCTTGTACAAACAAGAACCCTAGAGAGATACCCCACTCTAGTATAAACAAGTTACAACGTTAAAAACAAATTACAAAGTAAAAACCAAAATACCTCTATGAAGGAGGATACAACAACTTGATGATTCCCAACCCAATCTAACCCTTGAGAGAGATCAGCTCAAAAGATGAAGAACGTGAAGAACAAAAGTGTAATAGGGCTTTCTCTGTGAATTCTGGGTTGTGCTGTTTGTGAAGCCCTAGGTCCCTATTTATAGACTTCGTAGAAATATGACCGTTGGGACAATTTCTAACAAGTAAAAAATCGATTGTTTGCTTAAAATCACTTAGTATGATAATCGATTTTGTGCTTTAAAATAAGAGCAATCTCATAAGTGAATGATCAATTGATTGCTTCTAAAACTGAGTGTGAAAATCGATTCTTTGCTTAAACAAAAATAGGATCAAAATCGATTTTGTGCTTTAAATACATAAGAGGGAAATCGATTTGTTGCCTTAAACAAATAGGCCAAGAATCGATTGTTTGCTTTCCAAAGTGAAGCTCTTTTAAAAACATAAGTGCATAATCGATTCCTTGCTTCCAAAAGACAAGTCATAAATCGATTTCTTGCTTTAAAACTAACAGGCTCAAAATCGATTTTCTTCTTTAAAAGAACAAGTTCAAAATCGATTTTTTTCTTTAAAAGAATAAGCCATGAATCGATTTTAACCTTTAACACATCAATCGATAGTTTTCTTTTAAAACAAGAAGTCATAAATCGATTGTTTACTTGTCATCATTTGTGCCTAACCTATTTAGCATGCTTTTATCAATTGAAGGCATATGTTAGGTTGATTATGTGAGTGCTAGTGTGTTGAGTGATTTGAGCCGATCCTCAAAAGCGGTTACATATCATTCCTAAAACACGACTCAACTTCCTAGTGACTACCCTTGACACGGACTTACTTCTTGAGTCTGTTGTGTCTTGGAGTTCCATTTGTCACTTTCTCTTAGATTACCTCATCATCAAAACTTAACCTGTAACACATGATATCCACAAACACGTGTATCTCCATCCCCACTCTCCACAACTCCCTCAGGAGTGATCCGGAGTGGAGGAACCAGAGGACACCCCCACTGCCCTGACTGCAGCAAAAAGCTCCTTCGCTAGAACCTCCAGTAGAAGAAAGCAATGGGTCAAGGATGGATGACTAGGTGCTCTTCCCAAATGAGGACAAGCACGTCGAGTTCTCTGAGCATTCCTATAGGTGAAAGAGGAAAATGGCTGATGAAGATCCATAGCTCTCTTGCAGATCAAGGACTCCCACCTCGAGCTTCCTGGCATTCCCGTCGCACACTAAAGTTCCTGCGGGAATACTCAGAACTCGGAGAAGGAGATTTGGTCCCAACACAACAGCAAAGCATGACATAGGTGATCAGAGACTCGAGAAGCCTCAACCACCTTTTTATAGCACTAGCACGAGATCGGTTACAAGAACAGACATTAATGAAGCACAAAAAACAACAGTCAAACAGAAGAAACCGATGCGATCAAAGTCAAATGGTCAAGAACCATCAAATCAGTCACCTGTCCAATCAATGGGTCAGCTGCTACAAAAACCGAGCAACACCGTCCACGGGCCGAGGGAGCTAAGCGTTCAGAATCCTTCAACATGAGCTGAAGGGCTAGGGAGCCGAAGGTTCTGATTCAACGGCTGAAGGGCTGCGGACAGCCGAACTCCACTTGTTAATTGAACGACTTCGCGCTCCGCACTTGCCACTCAAAGGGTTCCGTTCCCATCCAGACCGGCCGGTGTACACATACGCTCGGCTGCAGAAGGACCTCTTGGCATGGCTAACCGAACGGCCAGAAATATCTCGCCTCCACCTCTCCCAGAAAGGAATGAAGCGTAATCAAAGGGAAATATCTCTGATTTCCCTCTCGGTTGTCTGTAACGGTCAACTCGGTCATTAAGTGTATTATTCATTATTAATGTACCTTGTAAAATAAGTACAGCCCTGAGAGGCCAATAAACGGATCAAATCCCATTTTTTCATACATCAAGTGTGATTATCTTTTTTCTCGTGTTTGGTCCTTTCTCATCTAGAGAAACCGACCGCAACACTACCAAACAAATAATCCATCCAATTTAAAAACCAGCAATAACAATATGAGATAATGGATTCCCATAATCGATTATGTAATGATTTCAAATTAGAATGCATCAAATTGTTCCTTGGTAAAAGAATTATATATGCCATATCCATGCATAGTCGATGATTTACAATTTCAAAAGCATGGATATCAAATCACAACATAATTGATTATACAAAGCATGATAATAGGTTATGGCTATAAAGGAATTACGTGAAGCAGCTTGAAAAGGCCCAATTGATTATGTCAACGATTATAAATATGGAAAAAATAATCCTTTTCCTCATAATCGACTATTCTAATCAATTATTAAGGAGTGTATCCAATACTAACCCCTCAAAAATAGTTCAATGGTGAACCTTTACTATTTTTAGTGAATTTTAATAAAAAATTATATTGTCAAAAAAAATTATTTTTATTTTCCATTTTTACTATTTTAATATTATTATTTTTTAAAAAATAGTACAGGTCCACCTTTTAACCTTTCTTGAGAAGTTCATATTAGATGCACCCATTATTAAGTGTTTTAAAATTATTTTCATGCAAGCCATATTTTTATGAAAATTAACATAAGTGCGTGATTTATTTTATTTTGGAGAACTTTAGTTCTACTTACACAAATATCCTAAAACATGCAATACAAACAGGGGTGGGAATAGACTGGGCCGAGTTGGGCTTTGCAAGGCCTAAACCTGGTCAGCGTTGAAAAAGTTATGCCTGAGTCTGGCCTGTGGCCTATCATTGGCCCAATTTTTAGGTCTGGTCTGGTCTTTTGGCCTGACAAGGCTTGAAAGCTTGTTTAAAAGCATACGTTGTTACAAAAGCCTACAACCTTTGAGTGATGTATACTTTTGTAAATAGTCTAAGAAGCAAATAGGTCAGTGAGATTAAGTCTATTTTATATGACATCCAATTTAAATTCTATTTTATAATAATAACTTTAAATATGTCAAAAATTGATGTATGTCAAAATGTTTAAATTAACAGAAAATATTAGCAATTTTAAGATCAAATACAAAGTACAAAATTTTATATAATAACAATTGTAATACACAAAGTAATTTTAATTACTTTGACTATTACCTACTTAACTTTAATATCAATTGTGTGAATTATTATATGTATTGATAGGTGTAGTTTAATCAAGAATTTTGTGTGATTTAGACCATAATAGAGTTGATTTCCTGCTACTAAAAAGGGAGGTGCAGTTAGTAAACAGAACTTTTATTTCAATCAGCTCTAAGTTTATAAAGCCCACCCCTTCTCTAAAATAAGCATCAGCTGAAGTCTTATGAGGGGGGAAAACCTCATTTCTTTTGAGGAGAACTTTTGAACTTGAGAGAGGAAACATGGAGAAAGAGAGGAGCTTGAGAGTGAGACTAAGAGTGATGAGAGATGATAGGAACCCCTTCCATTATTTCTTCTCACTAACACATTTAGCATCAGCCTTTCTATCATCTCCTTCACCCTTAAAATTTTTGTACAACAAAGCAACACAAACCAGAATTTTCAACCATTCCTTTCTATGCTCATTTTGAGTTGCATGATGAAGAGGGGAGCTGAAACCAAAGTCTTGGCTACTTGCATGTAAGGCTAGACACTTGATTCGAGCACTAGGAAAGAGGTATTGAAGATAGGAGCATCAAAGGAAGGGTCTTACAGCTAGCATTTCTGAATTGAAGTCTTAGGAGCTTAGTTCTTGGTGGGAACTCAATTTAGTTGTTGCTGAGGAGTATAGCTCAAACTTGTGAGTTCTTCTTCCTTTTTGTGTGTTTGATGTTTGAAAACTGAAATTTCATGAATTGTGGTTATTAAAACCTCTTGCATGTTGACTCGAAACTCTGGTATGCAATAGTCTTGTTCAAATTAAATGTGTGATGATTATTTTTCAATATTTTTTTTTATACAAATTATTTTTCAAGATGAGGGTGATTGGGTTTGTTGATGATTAACTGCTACCTTACATGTTTTAATTTTTGTATGAGAACATTAAATTGACGCAAGAAATGAGTGTTAATGATCCTGATTGTTGTTCAATTGTATGTTTTAAAAGTATTTAATGATAGCATTAGGTATTGAAATGGGTTTGATAGCGTAGGAGTTAGTGTTTACACTTGAACATCTGAAATTTCTGCACTTGCACAACACAGGTCGCGTCGCGACCCGAGTGGTTCACCTCACGGACAATCACGAAAATGTGTAAGGAAATGTTTCCGGTTCGTATCGCGGCGCGATGGGACAAGGTCGTGTTGCGACCATGTGTAATTTTTCAGCAATAGTACATTCACACTGTTTCAGCTATAACTTTTGATCTCGGAACCCATTTGAGGTGTTCTCAGATGCATTGTAAAGCTAATTGAAAGACCTAATTATATCAGTGAATTAATTGGATGATTGATGTGCTTGAGCATAACATTATATGCCCAAATTAGGGATCCTCGTGATCATTTATGTATTATGATGAGGTTATTGCACCTAAACTCTTTATGATGGTTTTGACTCATTTATCTATAATCGGTTGGTATGCTTGAACAAATGGAAAGTGGTGAGTTATTGTGATTCACAATATGTCATATACGAGTGAGAACTTATATGTATATATTATATATTTATATGAGGAAACCTTGGATACATCTTGAGATATATAAGGAAACATTATGGGATGACAATCCCATGATTGTAGCATACTTGGAGAGGAAAGTCATGAGCCCGAGTCCAAGGCTCGTTTGTGCACTCGTCTAAATGTTAAGTGGCGGTTCTCCGTTGAGGTTAACATTTTATTGTTAGATCTCTTTTGGATTGTGCTACAGATTAAAAGACATTAAAAGATATCGTTAGATATGGTGAGGTGTCTCGGATAAACAGGTGTCTCTTTTGTAATCTCATTGTCTGTTTGTGGTGTTTTTCAGATAAACAGGTGGTTTTGGTTGAAGGCAAGATAAAGGAGAAGACTCATTGATGTCTTATTTGGTTAAGTTCACTCATGACCTATCTTGATGATTCATTTTGAGTATGGATGTATTTTAAGACATGAAATCCCTTTAGGATTTTCTTTGGAATCATGTATTACTTTCGATAGGTCATCAAGTTATACGGTTCATCTATCTTAGGATTAAATTTGTGTATTTGGATAAAAGTGGTTTAGTACCACAATTTGGTGGAGTTCTTTTGGGATATAATGTAAACATTATGGAAATTTTATGGGAAAAGTTGAACTCCTTTTGAAGTGATATGTGAAAATTTTAATCCAAACTTAGAGTTGGGCATCTCTAATTGTTTATAAAGTGTGATATAATAGACTTTATGATGTCTAAAAGTTAGGATGTTGTATTTTGGTATCAGAGCAGTTCGACCCAATCGGGCTTAGTGATTCTGCGGTTAATAGATTAGGTAGATCGAGTCAGCTAGGGACTTTGAAAATTAACTGTCAGAACCTCCCAGTATATTGTGTGAAATATTGAGCCGAATCGACTCAATATTTCATACAAGGTACTGAGAATAACGGCAATTGATTGCCTTAGCCCCAAAAAACTCCCGAAAACCTCGAACCATAGGATTCCTGGCCTTCTCCTTATCAAAGTGCGCAGCAAAAGCAGAGGGCTACAAATGATGATGCAGCAGGAGGTGATGGGCATCTGTGTTGGTTCGAGGAATTTTATGTGGCAGCATAGTCGTCAGAGTCGGTCGATCATCACATCAATCAAGAAGTTCAGAGGTCGCTAATCAAGGTGCGACTTTATTGAAACCCTTCTGATTGGGATAATTTCAGTCTCTTAGAATTGTTTCCTAATCAGTGGGCAATCTTGAAATTCAGGTTTCGTTTCAAACCTCCTCTCTTATAACGAGAAGATGTTTGACTTGTGCCTTCTTATTTTCTATTTAGTTAATATTGTTTTGTGCCCCGAGTTACTAGAATTCTAATTCAGTTTCCTTAAGACCGTAGCTCTTTTTTGATGACCTTATGTTTTTGAAAGAATTTTATTCTTACAATAATAGATGAGTCTCATAAGATTTTTGACTATTTTTCATGTTTACTATTCCAGATATAGGTTATTCTTGACTTAGGTCGGGGTAACGACAATGGTCAAGCTATGTCTACCATTGTCATTATATTTTGGGTGTCACAAGATAGTTACTACCCTAATTCTTCAGAATCGGTATCTATATGTATTATTTGACCAAGAACTGTAATTCTACAAGGTTCACAAGTCCATAACTTTTCTGATCAAGCTTTGATTCCTAAGTAGACTGTTTCAATTGAAAAATCTGTTTTCGTTGTCCTTCTCGTTTAAATAAAAGTTTGTATAGCCTTGGTAATAGTGAAACCTATTGCTAACCTGAGATGACTAGTGTTTCGATAAGTCTGAACATCCTTAGGAAGCCTTTCTGTTTTCTAAGTAAGATCCTAATTGTAAGCTTCTGTGATTAATCTTCATTGATTGTGCTGGAAATTGTATTTTTATAGTTGCATTATCTACATTAAATTGCTGAGTTTTTGGATGGGAAATGGCTGAGGTACAAATGGATGTGTAAATGTCAGTGATTCTTGAAATATATGAGTGGTAGAATGGTTCTTGAACTAATTGTGGAGTTGGGAAAGATTTGGAGCCAAATGGAAGGAAAAACTCAATTAAAATTCCAAAATTCTGCATGCCGACAGAGGAGCACGACCCGTGCGTCCTTCTGGATGCTTGTATCATTTCTCAAATTCCATCTCCTTTTGGTGCCGGATCCAATCCAATTTCATACTTAATTCATTTTCTATTGTAACACAGCTTGTGTGACGTTGATTTCAATGGTTGATGAAATCTTTTACCCCCTCCCTCCCCTCTTATTTTAGAGTCACAAGCATAATGTATACCTCTAGCCTATTTCAACTTGATTAGCGTGTTTTTCTGGTGTATTTGGTCCATTCTATGTTTTGTCTTTATATATCCAATCATGGTATAATGTAACATTTTTTCATATGTGCATAGTAAGTTGCTTGATATATGTCTTATGGGATTGAGGAGATGTATGAATATGTGTTGCATGTCTTGAATACTATCTAATTTATAACTTAACCAATGATTTGGAAGTGTTGGGTTGCACCAGAAATGAGAAATCAACTTGAAAAATTGTTGAAAACAGATTCTGAACAGAGGCACGGACCGCGCACCTCACTGGATGAAAATCTTATTTTTCCAGCTTTAACTTATTTATAGGGTGAAAATCATGACCAATCTCAAATCCTCAGTCTTCTTGTAGGTTACATATGATATTCCATGATCTTGTGATACGATGATTGAAAGATGTATTTGAATGACTGCTTATGGGCAACTTATGGTTATAATGAGTATGATATTGTATCTTGATTAGCTAGATTTTAATGAGTATGATATTGTATCTTGATTAGCTAGGTTTGATGCCTAGGATGATGATTATGTCTCAGTGACTGTCCTGTTATGACAACTTATGGTTCTCTTATTATCGAATTAATTGTGCTATGATTTGTATCCCATAAGAATGAATTTTATTTCATCCTGCTGTCATTGTTTCTTTCATTCTTAAAATGGTTAGAAAATGTGAATTTTACACTACTTTCTTAACAAGGTTACACCTCCTATTTTGTTCTTTGTTTTTTTGATCTAGTTGAGTTTTATAGTGTATTTAAATAGGAGAATTGTAATGTTTTGCCCTTTGGGGGTAATGATTGCCAAGGTTTCCTGTGTGGACTGTTCTATTCCTTTTGCTTCAACAGTAGTTAGTTATTCTCAGGATTAAGCAAGAAACATGATAATTGTGATTATTAAGTTGTTTAACATGCGAATCTCTATGAATGTGAAATACAAGTCATCTGACTTTAATTTTGAAATTATACATGTATTTCTACTTACTATTTATTCCTCATCCACTCGGTTTGGGGGGCAAGTGAGTGATTGTGGTACAGTATTTTAAATCGATAGATACACGGTCTGAGAAAATAATATTTACTTTTGGTTGTACTTTAACATAAATTACTCTTCTGTCGTTCATTAGAACTAGTTCTAACACCCGTGCTCCGCACGGGCTTGCCCTTTTTAAATTTTTTGATCTCTTAAAAAACAGGAATATTACTATTATTATTATTATTTGTTACCAAATTTATTATACTATTATTGTTTTATAATATATTATGTCTACAACGTTTATTTACAAAATTCAATGTAATTTTGTATTGCATTATACAGGTAGTCCCAAATAAATTCACTGCATCTTTTGGAAGATCATTAAAAAGTCCGCTTATTTTTTTCTTGGATTTGACAAAATAAAGTGGGTAGTCCATTGGTTGTCAATCCATGGATCCATTTGGTTTACTAATGGATGGAAAGAGTTTGTGGAAATTATGGATTGAAGAAAAAATGATTTCCTAATTTTTAAGTTCAATGGAACTGCTAACATGAAAGTGGACACGATACGTAGTGACGGTGGATTTATTGAAAAAATGAGTAAAATTGGTTGTGTTGATACATTGGACTTGGAGATTAATGATCGAGTAGAAGAGTTGTGGACAACAACTCTAACCAAAGGAGATACCCCATTGGTCAGTTCACAATTTTATTAGTATGTTATTAACAGAAATGCGATATAATACATTATATTTATTTGGAATAATAAAAAAGTTGCAAATGAAATTGTGTTACTTTTGTACTAAAATATTAGATATAGTATTTGCTTACTTTGTTTCTTTCTCGGTTATACCATACAACCTGATATTTGTTACGTCTACTCCGTATGCGGTGGTTGACAACTTAAAAGTCTTCGCGCCGGAGACCCCTATTTATAAGAGTGTTGTTCAACAACCATAAATGTAGTTATGCAAGCTTTAACTGTGGTGGTATCCGCTAATTTAAGCGTAAATACATGGTCTCGCAGTAACTGTGATCGTGGCGAGATCTTTGCTAATAATGATGCCATTGTGTTTTAGACAGATTATGAAATTGAGGTTGGAAAAATACTAATATGCACCTGAATGCTGAAGGTACTCTTAAAATGTTAGATATAGTATTTGCTTACTTTTTTCCTTTCTCGGTTATACCAAACAACCCGTGCAATGCAAGGGGAGCGCCAGTATTAACGAATGTAAAAACACTAATCTGATATTTGTTAGTATTAAATCTACTCTGTATGCGCTGGTTGACAACTTCAAGTCTAACTCTGGTGGTCTCCGCTAACTTAGGCGCAATTACCTGGTATCGCATTAAATGCGATCGTGGCGAGATCTTTGCTATTAATGATGCCATTGCGTTTTAGACACGTTATGGAATAAAGGTTCGGAAAAAAGCTAATATACACCTGAATGCTGAAGACACTCTCAAAATGTTAGATGTAGTATTTGCTTACTTTGTTTCTTTCTCGGTTATACCATACAACCCGTGCGATGCAAAGAGAGTGCCAGTATTAACGAATGTAAAAATACTAAACTGATGTAAAGGAAAAACTAACTACTACATAGAATTGAACTTATTAGTGTGCTAGGTACGACCTGGATACTTTAATAAAAAATAAATTAAAATTCAAATATATATAAATAAAAACATAGTATACAAACATAAATAAAGATAGGAGTAAAGATATATTTAATTACAATTGCTCATGTAGAAAAGAAAACCACACAAAAAAATAGGAACAGAAAGGAGCGAGGTAGTAACGTCTTTTAGGAATAAAATGCTAATTGACTATAGTACGTGTTTTGTTGAGAAATTGAGTAGTATCTCATAAATTATATCTTAATGTTAAGTGCAGTCTTCATAGATAAATTATTTTAACTCTAAATAACGACATACTAAGTGCTGACAACATTTTATTATGCAAGAAAAAGGAGCGGGTTGGGGCGAGTAATAACAAAAAATATAATAAGTACTTTAAATAATTTTTTATTTGGTAAAACAAATATGAAAACATGAAGAAAACCTAACGGAATTCAATCCATTTAATTTTTTTTTTTAGTTTGGATCATTGCTGGCTAACCAAGAGTGTCGCAATACTTTCAATGAAAGACTAATCTTCGCTCGTGTTTAGGATCAAATTTTGCACTGACCAACACTGAATTTATCTACTGCAGGAATTGAACCCGAGAGCACCAGACCAACTCCCCATGTCCCAAGAACGATTAAGCCACTGGGTCAACTGTCTTGGTTGTTTAAATTTGTTTTTTTTACAAAATGTTTAATTTTTTGATACTAAGAAAAACTATGCAAAAAAAAGCTACAGTATTTTTGTCTTACTTAGTAAATAAGAATAGTACATTAATATGTTAATTTTTCAACGGAGTTAGACGGAGACTAACGGAAAAGGGTAATAGTTCTAAAAATTTAAAACATAAAGGACTTATTTGGGACAAAAAAGATAAGGACTAAATCATTGACTGAAATTAGGTTAAGGGACCCGGGAGCAATTTAGGCTATTGTTTATAAATCATGATTACAGACTTACAGTACTATAATATTGTTGATAAATCTTATTTGAGTAATGTTATTTAGCCAAAAATTCTCAGTCAAAAATAGCCAAAACCACTATACAACACTAATTAACCAAGTTTTTTAGGTAATTAACCAACCTACTTTTCACATGTTTTCTAAGTCATTGACTAAAATTTGGTTAGTTGGTTAATTGGTTATTGACCTAAAAAACTTGGTTAACTAGTATTATAAAGTGATTTTTGGCTGAGAATTTTTGGCTAAATAACATTACTCGTCTTTTTTTACAACCTCTCTTCTTTTTTAAAAAAACATTTCACTCTAATTTACATTTTACGAGTCGAAAATCCTAGATTCATTTAAGGCCAAATATACAACTTTCTTCAACTCATTTTTACTTATATTTTATTACAGAAGGAGTTCTTGTCTATTTTAAGACCGTTTCAATACAGAGTATTAATGTGATTTTATTTTTTAAGTTTAAAGTTTCAGAATTTCCTTGTAAATTTTAATAATGAATGTTGGTGTATTTTTATTTTTATCAGATTAAAAGATTGGTCTAGTTTGGAAATGCTACAAATATATTGTTTACTGCAATGTATTTTTTTGGTACAATGTTTAATAAAGTATTCGATTCATGCAATTTATAATTTTTTATCAAACTATAATGAATTAAAGGGCGCAGTCAAACCCAGAGCACGGAGTTCAATGGTTGGGGTTTATCCTCCCTTAATCAATGGTCGGGGGTTCGATCCCCGCCTTGGGTACGGAGCAGCGTTAAAATTCTGGGCCAGCTGTCCTGCCCCTCAAGGCACCTACAATGAGCGAGGGATTAGTCACTGCTGTCCGTGCGGTGGATACCCGAGTTTCTCAAAAATAGGGCATAGTCCAATTCATACATCATCTACGCCATGCACTTTATAAAATTTGTTTATGTGATAATTTATTTTATTTTTTTGAGAAAAGGAGTTATATTTTTTTGATAAACGAAAAGGGGTTATATGGTTTACAACTTTACACTACTTTTTGTGGAAAAAAACGTTATACTGATTTTTATTAAGAATTATTTAGTGATTAATATTGAAAAGAAAACTTCATTTTGACATTCCCGAAAGGAATTTTTTTGAATTGCAGTAATAAATTAGGAATGTGCCATCCCAAGGTAAAAGAGATGAGTCCCACCAATTTCACTTCTAGGGAATGACTTCCATCAAAGAAAAATCCAATTTGCAATAAACTCGATGTGCCATCCGAAGAATAGTAAAAGGCTTTACAATGCTTTCTCATAATGTTGCTCTATTCTCGAGTCAAAGACTCATGGTTTCCAAGAATAATGTCAAGGAAAAACTATTCCATGCCCCTGCTTGCCCCTGCTATTAGACACTCGAGGAAAAACTATTAGACATTATCTTTCTCCACTTTTTTTTTTTCCAGTTTGCCCCTGCTTCTCACATTTCTTCATGTTGCTCTATTCTCGACCTTCCATGCTTCACAATGCTTCTTCACGACCAAGTCTCAGTTCACAACCAGTTCAATAACACAAACCGCCACACACACTTCCTATTCGTTTGTTTCTGCTTTCCATTCCTCTTCCCTCGGCTTTTCTCAACCTCCCATCGTGAACCAGAACCTCCTTCACTCAAGCCTCTTCCTTTTCTTCCTCTCATTCCCACTCTTCGTATCTGGCTCTGCATGTTGCGGATTACCATATTTCTCCCACTTTCTCAATATTTTTCTTTCAGTTTTTCCCAGATCTAGCTTTTGCAGATCAGATCTTCCCATTTCACTCTGATTTGCTCAGATCTATGTTGTAGTGGATTGAAGGTGGATTGCGGTGGTGTATGGCTGAGAGAGATGTGGAGACGCAGAGGGTGTGGTGGAGAGAGATAGATGTGGAGACGCGGACGGATGGAAACTCCTGCGGTGGGGGTGGTCGCCGGCGGTGCTGGAGGTGGTTCATGGAGGTTGTCTCTAGTTTTCTCCTTCCTTCTCTGTTTTAACTTGGCTGAGAGAGAGAAGTGGATATGTTGAGAGATGTACACTGTGGCGGTGGGGGTGGTCACCGATGGTTTTTAAGGTTGTTGACTGAGGAAGTCTACTCTGTTTTTCCCTTCATTCTGGACTCTACACCTCTGTTTTAATTTTGATTCTTCTCTCCTTTTCTCCATTTTCTCTCTTCTATTATACTTTCTTCTTGTTATGTTTTAGAGCAATATTTGCTTCTGAGAGAAACCAGTCGTTGGGACAGGGATGAAGTGTGTGCGTAGGGTTTTCGCTGGATGAATGTATAATAAGACATTAATTTTGCATTATTTACTGACAGTGCCATTGGAGTTTCGCCCGAAAGCCTGACTGCAGGACAATTGCAGGACATTATTCGCTATAGATATAAGATAAGACGATTTGGATCCTCTCCTTCCATTTCTCCCTACATCTCCCTCCATTCTCTTTATCTCTCTCTTAATTCATTCTCTCTCATCATTATCTTTCAATTATTTTAATCATGAGAGAGAGTGAATTAAAAGAGAGATAGAGATGATGGAGGGAGATGTAGGAGAAAGAGAAGGAGAGGATCCAGGTCAGGATTTGGATCCTCTCCTTCCATTTCTCCCTACATCTCCCTCCATCCTCTTTATCTCTCTCTTAATTCATTCTCTCTCATCATTATCTTTCAATTATTTTAATCATGAGAGAGAGTGAATTAAAAGAGAGATAGAGATGATGGAGGGAGATGTAGGAGAAAGAGAAGGAGAGGATCCAGGTCAAGATAAGATAAGATAAGATTTAATTATTTTTATGAAATCCTTTTCACCCTTTTTGATATATCTATTATATATAAGAAGTACTTGATATGGGTGTCATTAAGTTGGGGTGAAATGGAAAGTACTCGAAATAAGGGAGAAGACATAAGATAAACTGCGTTTTGCAAATCAAGTACGTTTTCGACTCTCACTTATTTTGAAGAATACTTCTAATTTAGCTCAACACCTTGATGATGACTCATTCTTCCAATATTACCTTTAGGGTAAAATTACTAAAATATGTTTTTAGTCCCTACAAAATAAATTGGGCTCTTCTAAGGTTAGTTCTTACATTAACGAAATAGGCGTTTTGGTCTCCATCTTATTTTTCCGTTTCCAATATTAGTCCCTGACGTTAATTAGACTAATAGAAGTTCCAATAACCACTGCCACATAAGCAGTTTAGCTTACATGGCATCCACATGTAAGGTTCGCACTGTTCATCATCTTCCTTACCCAGTTTTTTGAAAACGGGTTGTTTTGACCTGTGTGTTAACCCGATTCGTTCTATTGATTTATGCCGCCATTTTCTTCAATTTTGCATCCATTTTAACCGCGATTCAAACACAAGAGGAAGCCCCATATTGATTTCGCGAATGGTTCCACCATTTGTGAAAATTCCAAATCTAAGAAAAACGGGCAATTTCAACCTGTGATAGAGATACTGCTGGATCCGAAGCGACAGGCCACAAAAATAAATGATTTTAAATGGTTTTGTCATACCCCAATTTTGTCTGCCCATAGTCAAAAACATTTTTTTCAGGAAAAAAACAGAGCAATAAGGTAATTCATAATGTGTGGAAAATAGTGGATTTGTGCATTTATGTGTATTCATCCCCTATTTCGCATTTTTATTTGAATTATGCGCGCGCGTCAGTCGTAACTGCGTGAGCTGCCCTGTGCCATTGTCATTTGGCACGTGTTTTTATTTTCAAAAAGGCCATTATTAATTTTTGGCACCCAAAAACATTTTTCTTAATTTTTAGGAATTTTAGAAAATAAAATAGTGCATATTTTTTGCATTTTTGGGCATTTAAATAAAAGAAAAATAATTATTTTTGGACCAAGATCAGGTCAAGGACGTGGCATACATGTTTCTCTACTAAGGGTAATTTTTGTATAATTTTTGGAAAGAAAATCCTATTCCAAAATAATTAAAAATGCATTTTCCCCATTTTTAGTGCATAAAACAACCCAAAAAAGACCATTAAATATTCCACAATTATTAAATGACAATTTTTATTGTCTAGAATAATTAAAGGGAATATTTTATGGTGCTCAAGTATATATGACACATTTTAAATAGGTGCACTTTCACTTCCATTCCCAAAAATTCAAAATTCAAAAGAAGGAAGTGTCATCAATAAGACAAAAGACGAAAAACAAGTTTTTTTTTTCCTCCTCCTCTCCCTTGCTTCATACGAATTCCCTCTCTCTCTCTCACAAAATTCTTCCACACTCTTCTATTTCTTATCCCCTAAGAATATGCTTTGTACTATTTTTAACTTTTCCCTTTTTGGTGACCATCACTCACTCCCACATAGATTTATGCCCTCTTTTGTAAATTTCCCCATCCATTCATACTCACCTCTTCACAAGAAAATACAAAATTACCTCTTTGGTAACATTCCATCTCAATTATACCCTTAACCCTATTTTTACCTCACATCACATATGAGCCTCCATTCCCAAAAAAGGACAAGTTTTTTCACACAAACTCTCCCTCCTTCTCTCCTCACGCCACTCTTTCTCTCTCTCTCTCTCCCTCACTCTCATTTTGTGTTTTCTCACTACCCACAATCCAAGTGATCTCTAATCCTAGCCCTTCATTCAAATTCAAAACCCAATCCTAGAGCACCTAGTAAAGAACAATGACCTAATTACCCCTAGACCTAAAACAACTCTATAAATACCCTCTCATTTACACACATCACAACTTTTTTGCTTCTCATTTTCCTACACTAAAATCCTAGCACACAAATAACCTCTCCCTCTCTCCTCTCAAGGCCGTAGCCTCCTCTCCTCCTCCTCCATCCATTTTTGATTTTCTCTTCACCCAAACACCACCATCTCACTTCATTCTCATCCCTCTTTCACATATCTCCTCCACTTTCCATTCAAGTTCAAACATCATCATCAAAGAAGGTTTTCATCAAGCTTTTGTGGGTTAGAGTTGAAGAACCTTGGAGTTTTGTTGATTTGTGTCTAGTTTCATCTTCTAAGCTCATTTCCTAGCTTGGAGTTAAGGTAAAATCCTTAAAACCTTGCATCATATTTGAGTTCTTGCCTCAAAAATGTAAAATCATTCATCTTATCATCTTCATATTCTCATATTGTTGATTGTTGTTGGTGAGAAGTGTCATAAGCACTTTGACAAGCACTTAGGGAGGCTTGGGTGCTTATGGTGCTTCTCACCCTTGAATGATTGTTGATTTGTGTTGATTTGATCTTGATCCTTGCATTTCATGAAATAAAATGTTGTTTTATGGCATATTATGTTTCGCATACTTGTAGAAAAATAGGGTCTATGTTAGTTTTGTGCATTTCTTTGCCTAATCACATAAACCTTTACCAAAAATTGTAATCTAGTTTGTTTTCCTATATTATCTCATTGGCTTTCAAAAATAAATAGGTTTTGATTATGTATTTGGGTCGCATATTGTGAATAAATAGGGTTTTTATATGTTTGCTTATTGTTTAAGTTGATGATAGGCAATGTGACTCTCACTTGTGCCTAGTGCACCTTATTCTAAGTGATGAAGATTTGCTCTATGTGATTCAACATCTTTTGGTAGTTTATGTGTTAGCTTATTGTTTTAAGTTGATGATAGGCAACATGACTCCCACTTGTGCCTAGTGCACATTGCTTAAAGTGATGAGGATTGTTCTATATGATTCAACCCTTTTAGTTTATGTGTTGTTTAAATTGATGATAGGCAAAGTGACTCTCACTTGTACCTAGTGCACCTTATTCTAAGTGCTCTAGGTGATTCAATTCTCCTTTTAGTTTATGAGATTGCTTATTCTTATGAATTACTTTACAATTTGTCTTAGGTTGATGATTGGTAAAGTGACTCTCACTTGTGCTTTGATGCACACTTTAAGTGTTGAGGATTGCCTAAGAGGATTCAATCTCTTTTGTGATCCCTAGTGAACAAGGATGCAAATTTGAATTTCCTTTCCTTGCCAATTGTTTTGATTACCAAAAACAATTTATAAATCATTTTGGAATACTTTTGGTTTTGCAAATAAATAATTGTTTTGAAACAATTGTTAGTTTTGTGTTGATGATTTGGTAAGAGGATTTGACACTTATGCACTTGTGCATATCCCAAGTACCAAAGATTACCCAAAGTGATTCAACATGCTTTGATGCTTTGATTGCTAAGATGACTTGCTTGATTATGGTTTGCCAATGATCATGCATGAGGCTACTCTTTTGAATTCGCTTGTGCTTTGTAATCTCCTTGTTTACTCCCATATTGTATCATCAATACTTAGATAGGTCCGTTCCATACATTACATCTTCCACTATATGTGCATTTAGATTCCCTTGCGTTTTGTAGAAATATTTGAGTATGGTCCTCGCCTAGCATTTTCCATTAGATGTGCATTTAGGTTCAATCTTGCCTACTCTTGCATTTTTGCTTAATGCCCAATTCAAGTTCATTTTTTGCCTATTTATGTGTTGTGGTCTAATATGTGTAGTCTAGGCTAATATTCGCTCAAGAATTCAAATGAGGTTAGTTGTAAAGTTATGTCCATGTTGTTGTTTGCCTAAGGATTCGATTTCAATGATTGTGCCATGCTTGAATCTCTAAATCTTCTTGCATTCATTGCCTTCTTTTCTAAATAGCTTAAGCATGAAAATGGTGACTAGTGACAATTACCCATAACCTTTGTTAGTTTGGTTGTCCTAAGAGCCTAAATTTCAAAAAAAAAAAGAAAGATGTTTTCATATGCATAAGCTACTAGTGATAATCACCCATAACCTTTGTTAGTTTGATTATCATGAACGCTTTCAATCTCAAAACATATTTTCCTAAGCATCAAAAGTCATAGCAAGTGTAGTGTTGACCACCCATAACCTTTGTTAGTTTGGTCATCATGAAGGCTTTCATCTTTCAAAAGAGATTTTTACATGCACTTAAGTGGGTTTTAGTAGTGATCACCCATAACCTTTGCTAGTTTGATCATTATGAACGCCCTTCACTTTTCAAAACCAAAGCAAAAAGACTTTCACTTTCAAGGCTCGTTAGAACTACGTCGCTTTGATCCCCATTTGGGATACGTAGGAGCGAGCCACAATCTCGTCAAGCGCAACCATAAAAAATTAGCATTTGCATAACAAAAAGAAAAGAGTTATTTTCATAACACAAAAAAAGAATCACTTTTGCAAACCAAGATCATTTTCAGAACAAAAACATTCTCCTTTCAAGAATCATTTTCAAACCCATTGTCGCTAGTGGCTAATCAGAACCTTTGTTCGTCTAGCCATTGGTAACACTGTCTTTTTCCCAAAAGAACAACAAGCGATGATCACTCATAACCTTTGTTAGTTTGATCATTCGTGCCAATCAATCTCTTTCGAAAACCACTTTCAAAAGAGCAAATAAAAAACGAGTTGCTACTAATAGTCAATCAGAACCTTTGTTCGTCTGACTGGCGGTGGTGACTCTCATTTTCAAGAGTACTTAGCGGTGATTACCCATAACCTTGGTTAGTTTAATCATTCACTAAATGCTCGTCCTATTTCGAAAACTCACTAAAAAGATAAAAGACAAAAACCTTTTCAAAGAAAAAGACAAACAAGAACTACGTAGCTTTGAATTCTTCATTGCACCGGGAGATACGTAGGAGCGAGAGGCTAACTCTCGTCAAGCGCCAAAAATAAAAATGTTCATTAAGTCTTCTCATTCCCTTTTCAATAAAGAAGCAAATTTAAGTATTTTCCAAATCAACACTTAAAACCACACGTTTAATTAAAGGTTCCCTTTCGGTAGAAAGGAGGTGTGGGGTGCTAATACCTTCCCATGCCTAACCGACCCCCGAACCCAAATTTTCCGGTTTCCAAAAGGCCATTCGCTTTCCAAAAAGGTTTTTCTTCAATATTTTCCTTATAAAAAATATTGGTGGCGACTTCATTGTTTTAAAAAGTTGTAAACGAAGAAAGATCTCCTCAGGGACTTTTTCGGGTGCAACAGGTTTTGTTCGTGATTCATTAACAAAAGAAAACCCCATGGTAATTTTCAAAATCATCCAACCAATATTGAGATTATTGAATTCAAAATCCTATTGAAAAACAGTTTTGCAGCGAATGTTTACTGAGATTTAGAGAATGGGGGATTAATGGGACATGTATCACATGGGGATCTTGGAATGTGGAGTAACTGAATGCGAATGGGGAGGATGTGGTATCATAGATTAAGCATTGGCCCCATCTTCTTCTTAGTGAGACACGATGAACACTGTTTATTTTGGGGGGGGGGGGGTTTCTTCTGTTTTTTGTTTTTGTTTTGTGATTAGGTGGATGCCATGTCATCTAAAAGGCTTATGTGGCAGTGCTGATTGGGACTTCGGTTAGTCTAATTAACATCAGGGACTAATATTCGATAGACGTATGGGTGTCGCTTGCTTTTTATTATCATTTACAAATCCTGATCGTTTCATATATTTTTATCTTTATCTTTATCATAATCCTGTCGATTATGGGGTTATTTTATTGATTATGGGGAAAAAGACTACACTATTGCGCTAATCGCAACTTGATTGGCAGCGTAACCTGCCTCTAAGGAATGGCCTGGCCTAACCCAGTGGTCCACTTCCAAACTGATATCATACAGCTCCTACCCAGACTTTCCTCCCCCTGTCTATTTATAAGTCACATAGATAGGTAATAGGTAGGTGAGCCATTTACAAAACCCATAACTCCCTTCCCAAAACAGAAAAATAACTAACTAAACTACCATAACTAACTTAACAACAATAACAGAATCACAACTAACCATAACAACAATAACGGAATTATAAAAGAGAATTATATAACACCCATTTCTACCCGGCAAAATATTAATAAAATCAGAGTTTCAAAAATTGTTTTCAGCAAAGAAACGGATGCTACATTTTCGACTGAAAAACACTAACAACATAATTAAGTCATTTGTAAAATCGGATACATAGCACCCTCACTCGGATGAACCAATAAACGACCTCTTTAGTCTTTAAAATGAGTCTACTATCATCACTACGCAGCGGAATTCAAAAATGTTCAACTCAAACAATCATAGCATCTTTGATAAATTCATGATAACAATAACTTCAAAATTCGACAATAATATAGCATATAAAATAGAAAGCAAGCGTTCATCCCCCCGAGTGCTATGTATCAGAGCGACGACACCGACTCGACTAATGAAGGTAAAAGCCTTCATTCGTGATTACCTGCACTTACCAACATGGGGGTAACATTCAAACAGAAGGGGTGAGATATCGAAGCATATAATAAGATATAGGAAAAACGATATATTAGAAACAGGGCATATAATTTCACCACTTCGCAACAATCACATAACTTCAATCATCACGAGTCATCAATATAGTCACATGAATATGTAATGCGGAATGCGACTCAAAACTGTGCACATGCATGTGGTACCATTTGGAGTAGAACTCCCGACGAGAATCTGCCAATAAATAGAGGCATCAACGACTAAATTTGCCAATCCAGGCCGACGTGTTTGAGCATAGCTCCAGGACCGCAGCCCTCGACAAAAAAATGCAAATGCTATGCATGCGACGCAATGATAAATGCTCAGGCATATCAACAACAATGGCTACATAGCAGCTCAACAACAATAGGGTCTCAACATTGGCCATAGGCCTACGACATAATATCCTTGCCAATAAATAGAGGCAATCCGACTAAAGTACAGCATCATTAACAACTTAACGACCAAGCTAATAATTTAGCAATTCACCACTTTAACAACATCAACCAGCAATTAGCAATTAACTAATTTAACAACTCAGCCAATAATTAGCATTTAACCAATTTAACCACTTAGCCAAATCAGGGCAGCCACACAACAAGCAACAGCAACAAATCAGGACAGCCAAACATGGCGCCCACTGCGTCCAAACAACAATTAGGGCAGCCAAACATGGTGCCCATGGCGCCCACTGTGCCCAAACAACAATTAGGGCAGCCAAACATGGCGCCCACTGCGCCTGCGACCAGCAAGGCGGCGCCCAGTGGCGCCCAGAACCAGGAAACGGCGCCTTATGCGCCCAGACAGCAACAAACATGAAATTTTGTAAAAATCCTAAACTGATTTTTGAACATCAACAATGAATTTCAAGAATTAACAATAGATCAATCATCAACAATAGTTCTCAATCATCAAACAAAACCTAGGGTTCCTTATCTTCCTACATACAGCCCTTCATACACCCTATTATAGAGTCAGAACCCCACCCTTACCTTGGATTGAAGTTGAAACTCTCTCTTGGTCCTTGCCCTAGCCTCTTCGCCACCCCATCCTCAAGCTCTCTCTCAAATCCTTATTTTTTTTATTCCAAATGAGCAAACCCTAAAATAACACCTATTTATAATTTATTTAGTCTTATGGGCTTTCTCATCCACTTATGCGACTTAGCTATCATGGGCCTTCTCTACACCCCTTATTTTACTACTCCTAACACCAACAATAGGCCCACATACGAAAATATATGTTTACTCTAATATTTTCCTATCACTTAATTCCTAATTAATTCAATTAAATAATTAATTAAGTTTTGGGGCGTTACAACTCTCCCCCATTTAGAATATTTTCGTACTCGAAAATTTACCTGACTCGAACAACTCGGGATAGGATTCCCGCATCTTGCTTTCCAGCTCCCACGTCACGCTTTCTCCGGCAGCTCCCAACCAGACTACCTTCACCAAAACGATCCCCTTGCCTCTTAGGGCCTTCACCTCATGATCCTCGATTCGCACCGGCATAGTCTCTGTGACGCCCCAAAATTTAATTAATTATTTAATTGAATTAATTAGGAATTAAGTGGTAGGAAAATATTAGGGTAAAAATATATTTTCGTATGTGGGCCTATTATTGGTGTTAGGAGTAGTAAAATAAGGGGTGCAGAGAAGGCCCATGATAGCTAAGTCGCATAAGTGGATGAAAAAGCCCATAAGACTAAATAAATTATAAATAGGTGTTATTTTAGGGTTTGCTCATTTAGAAGGAAAAAAATTAGGATTTGAGAGAGAGCTTGAGGAGGGGGCGGCGAAGAGGCTAGGGCAAGGACCAAGAGAGAGTTTCAACTTCAATCCAAGGTAAGGGTGGGGTTCTAACTCTATAATAGGGTGTATGAAGGGCTTTATGTAGGGAAATATGGAACCCTAGGTAATTGGAACCTATTGTTGATGTTTAAGAATTATATTTGTTGTCTTGAACCTATATGTTGATGTTGGAAATCCATTGTTGATGATTGAAATTAGTTTAGGGGTCTTGGAAAACAAAAATGCAAGAAAATCTGGTTCCTGGGCGCATAGGGCGTCGTTGTCTTGGTTCTGGGCGCACTGGGCGCCGTCTGGCTGGTCGCAGGCGCGGTGGGCGCCGTTGTCGTTCTGGTTGCTGGGCGCCGTGTGTGGCTACCCTGTGGTTCCCCAGGCGCATAGGGCGCCGTTTTCTGTTTGTTGGGCGCACTGGGCGCCATGGGCGCCATGTGTTGCTGCTTGTTGCGTGTTGGTTGCCGTCGTTGCTGGCGCAATGGGTGCCATGGGCGCATGTATTGCTGCCCTGTTGTCCCCTGGGCGCATAGGGCGCCAGTTCCTGTTGTTGTTGGGCGCATGTGTTGCTGCCCTGTTACCCCCCTGGGCGCATAGGGCGCCAGTTCCTGTTGTTGTTAGGCGCATGTGTTGCTTCCCTGTTGTTCCCTGGGCGCATAGGGCGCCATTTCCTGATGTGCATGGGCGCCATGTTTGGCTGCCCTAATTGTTGTTTGGGCGCAGTGGGCGCCATGTTTGGCTGCCCTAATTGTTGTTCGGGCGCAGTGGGCGCCATGGGTGTTGCGCCCGAAAAAGTCCCTGAGGGAGAACCTTCCTCGTTCACAACCTTTCCTAAGACAATGAAACCGCCACCAATATTTATTAAGGAAAATATTAGGAAAACCTTTTTTGGAAAGCGATTGGTCTTGCGAAACTAGAGAATAGGGTTCGGGGGTCGGTTACGCGCAGGGAAGGTGTTGGCACCCCACACGTCCTCTCTACTGAGAGGGAACCTTTAATTAAATGTGTGGTTTTAGTGTGTTGACTTGAAAATACTTAATTTTGTCTCTCTACTTCCTATTGAAAATTTCTTAATGAAAAAGAAAAAGGGGAAGAATGTTTTTTTAAAAAAAACGCTTGACGGGACATGGCCCGCTCCTACGTATCTCCTGGTGCGATGGAGAACTCAAAGCTACGTAGTTCTTCTTTATCCTGAAAAGTTTTTGTTTTTTATCTTTTTTTTAGTGAGTTTTTGAGATAGGACGAGCATTAGCGAATGATTAAACTAACCAAAGTTATGGGTAATCACCGCTAAGTGCTCTTGAAAATGAGAGTCACTACCGCCGGTCAGACGAACAAAGGTTCTGATTGACTACTAGTAGCGACTCGTTTTTATTTATTTTTGAAAGTAATTTTCGAGAGAGATTGATTGGCACGAATGATCAAACTAACAAAGGTTATGAGTGATCACTCTCGTTGTTGTTTGAAGGAAAACAACATTGCCACCAATGGCTAGACGAACAAAAGTTCTGATTAACCACTAGCGGCGATGGGTTGAAAATGATTTTGGAAAGGAAGAGGTTTTTATTCTTTATCTTGTTGAATTCTGAAAGTTGAGCTTTCATGATGATCAACGGGGAAGGGCTCCAAGTGACCACCATTAGCACTCCATTACTAATAATCATGCAAGCGAAGGCTTCGCAGAATTACTAACAAAGTTTGATTTTGAAGAGTTTTCGCAATTGGGTTGATTCTTGTTTGGGGAAAAGAAAATCTATTGTTTGGAAAAAAAAAGGTTTGTGAAGAGAAAGAAAAAAAAATAGATAAATAAATTTACTTAAGGGAAAGGAACAAAATTTAAGAAAAAAGGAAACGGGGAAGTGCAATAGTAAAATGGGGTGCAAGTTACAGGGGGCTGTATTATCAAAAATGGGGTGTAAACAGTGAGGAGGGTTGCATTTTAAAAATAGGGGGTGCAGAAATCAGGAAATTGTTCCAATGGGCTGCGTAAATGCTGGGTTCTTTCAAAGGGGTTAAGTTATCAAAATTAGGGGTGTAAAAAAAAGGAAGCCCAGTTCGCATAGGAGGGCCCAGTTAGCAAAACTGGGCTTAAGTGAGAAAAGGGCCTTATGCTTGAGTCTGGGGGTGCGAGTAGCAGTTTGCTTGTTTACTAAAAAAAAATGTCTCATCTGCCTCTTTTTTTTTTGCTAAGGGAATGTTTTTTTTTGTTCTTTTTTTTTATTCTTTTGTTATCATTTTTTGGTTGAGATAATTTCTGGTTAAAAAATAAAAAAACAAATAAATAAATAAATAAATAAAAGAATAAAACATAAAAAATCAGTTTACTTGTTTACTTAATAATAGTAAAAGAAATGTCTTGACTACCCTTTTTTACTAATTACTAAGAGATGTTTTTTCTTTTGTTTTTGGGGGTTCTTTTGTTATCATTATTTTTATTTTTATTTTTTTTAAAAAAAAAAACAGAAACGAATTATTTGGATAAACAAAATTAAGGCCATTGTGCGTTTATGGAAGCATGAGCAGATTAAACATGATAAGCCTATTTTTTGGGATATTATATGAACACTACATGAAGATAAGCAAGAACGGATTAATTTTTTATTTTGATTAGTAACAAATAACTTATAACATCATAAAAGAAGATAAGATTTACAGTAAAGTGGAGATGAAATAGAAATAAAAATGATTACCAAATATTCTGCTTGTACAGTGAAGCACGTTTCCAGATTTCACCAACAACAACAGAATACAAAAAAAACTATGAAAATTTTATGGAGAAAAAAAAGGAACGAAAAACAAAATCTCTCTCTCACTGAAACTTCTCCAGATCCGCTTTTGCTTCCTCTTGCTCCTGGATCCTTCAAGATTTCGACCTCTCCCCTCCTTTCTCTCAAAAAAAGACCTCTCCTTTCTTCAAAACCGTACCCCTATTTATACCAAAACTTGATCTTGTAGTGATGCGCTTTGTCTTTCGGTTTTTCACCAAGCCTTGTGCACAGATCCGTTTGCGTGCTAGCCTTAAAGAAAACGAGGTGGAAAACATGTTTTCCTTGAATGAACCCGTGAGCTTTTGAGGGACCAACGGCCTCCTTGTGTGGTGATGCCAAAAATGGCGATTTCGTGGGAGAGGAGAGAAAGAAGCACCAAGTATGGAGGTTTCGTGAAAGAGGAGAGAAAGGAAGCGTAGAAGGAAGAGAAGAGGGAGTGGACGAAAGAGAAGAGAGGAGGATTGATGGCTAGGGTTTGATGGGAATGATAGGAGTGACGTTTTGGAAGGAGGCGTGGGAGAGAGGAGATGAAAGGAGGCATGGAAAGAAGAGAAAGGAGGCGTGGAAGGAAGAGGAGAGAGGAGGGTTGTACGGCTAGGGTTTGATGGGGATGATGGGAGTGGTGCTTTGGAAAGAGGCGTGGGAGAGAGGATGTGAAATGATGGTACGACTGATGGGAAGTTAGGGTTAGATGGAGGCAATTAGGTTTAGTGAGTGAGTGAGGGAAATAAGGCAATCCGGGTCAGGCCAATTCGCATGGGCCTCTGGCAGTGAGCCCAATTCGCTAAAACACCAATAAACATAAAAAAAAGTCACTTACACCCCCCTTTTTTTTTACTAAATCGCCTCTCCTTTTCTCTTTTCTTGTTTTTTTTTCTTACTTTCTCTTTTATACTGTTAAATATATTCACTAACTAAATGGGAAGTAAAGTATAACTTGAAAATGAATTTGTATTTTTCAACTTTTACGAAATAATATATATAGCGACAAAGAAGAAAATCGTTATTATTTTTGGATGGACAAAATTGGGGTATGACAGCTGCCCCTCTTTATTTGGATTTTGACAAGGAATATGAATTGGCCAAACATATTCCGAGGCAAAGTTGAAATAAAGAATTTAGAAATCATACCAATTTTGTCTACTTAGAGAAACCTGAGCTTTCCTTTTTATTTTTTTTTTCGAATCAACACTTGGAGCGTCGATGAAAAAACCATAAACGAAGCGGTTAACAACATGCACGCTAACTGCGAAAGGCAAGGAAAGCGCTAAATGAAGAAAGCAATAAAGAAAACGGTAAAATGCTCGGGCTGCCTAAAACCCGCAATCCTTAAACGAACCCTTGACGAATCCGAGTTTGCACGTGGCTTTGAGGAGCACGCTCTTCCTGTTGGCCTTTTCGAGCGACCGGGGGGATCGTTATCAGCTCCGGAACCGATATACAGATCAATACACGGCGTCCACTGTATCTTAGGCTGACACAACTATTCCGTTGAACCTCACATGGGGCTGCGGTCCACCGCGTTGCTCGTACATGATGTGAGACCTGGGCAGAAGGGAGCGATGATCTATCTGGGCTCCAATCCGCAATGCGCGCCTGAGCGCTCTCTTTTCTTTTCTTTCTTTCTTTTCTTTTCTGTTTCTCTCTTTTCCTTTTTCTTTCTGAACCCCCAACTGGGGCAGCACTTTCTGGAATTTGAAGGCGAGGGCTAACACCGAAGTGCTCATCCTCTCTTTGTACCTGCTGCTGAAAATGAACAAATGCATGCAATGCAAATGCCATAATTACTGTTTTCTTTTCTTATGATGAATGTAATGTAAATGCCTGAATTTCTCTTTTCTTTACTTTATTTTTATTATTTTCTATGTCTGATGAGTGCATGATTTTATGCTTGGTGAATGTAATGCATGACTTTATTTGTTTATTGCTCTTTTGTTCTTTCAACCTTTTCTTTTCTCTTTTTTTTTTTATATATATTTTTCTTTTTGTGCTCTTTTGGCTTTTCCTTTGCTGGTCCGATCCACTCGCGGGACTTGCGTCATGAGACACCATGATTATTTATGATAATTATTCGGGAGCCGAGCTTCGTCCTCTTGTTTTAATGCAATCAGCGTTTCTTATTTAATTTTTGTGAGCTTACTTGACTGAAAGATCGTCTCTTTTTGTTGTCATTTTCAAAAATTTCGCAATGATCTTAATGCTATGACTTATGCACATTTCCATGATTTATTTATCATCTACCATAAAACGTAGTTAAAATCAGAAATGAAAGGAAAGCAATGATAAGACAGCGAACTGATGGAGTGAAAAATTTGGACTTTTATTCATACAAAAGTCAGACGCGCAGAATGTCACGCTGACTGAAAAGGGTACATTGGAAATTTTCCTGAAACTAAGAAAAAGAAAAAGGAGAATGGACGCAGCAGATCTTATGAATATTCTTTGTCTCTGGAGCGTTCGATGCCAACCGCTCATACTTATAGCCTTGGTCACCCTTTTACCCAAGCTTTTGGAAGTACTGCTTGCCCCTTTCCTTTTTATGTCCAACTTTTCTGACCCTAATTTTTGCCTGGATCGCCCTTTTGGGTTTTCAATCCACCGGGTCGCTCAATTTTGCCTAGGCCGCCCTTCCGGGTTTTCAACCTAGCGAGCTGATTCTTGCTTGGATCATCTTTCTCTTTTTTTCTATATATTCCTTTTAGGCATAGTACTTCTTGACTGCATCTGAGTTCACTGGGAGTGAGAGGTCTTCACCATCCATTTTTGCGAGGATTAATGCCCCTCCAGAGAATGCTTTCTTCACCACATAAAGTCCTTCATAATTAGGGGTCCATTTTCCCCGGGAATCTTTTTGGATAGGCAGGATTTTCTTGAGTACTAGGTCTCCCTCCTGAAACTGTCGAGGACGAACGTTCTTCTCAAAAGCCTTCCTCATTCTTTGCTGGTACAACTGCCCATGGCACAGAGCGACTATTCTCTTTTCTTCAATGAGATTCAACTGATCTAGACGAGCTTGAACCCATTCTGCTTCTTCTAATTTGGTTTCCATTAGCACCCGCAGGGAGGGTATCTCGACTTCAATAGGGAGGACTGCTTCCGACCCATACACCAAAGAGAAGGGAGTTGCCCCGGTTGAGGTACGCACTGAGGTACGATACCCGTGAAGAGCAAAAGGAAGCATCTCGTGCCAATCTTTATAGGTTACTACCATCTTTTGCACAATCCTCTTAATATTCTTATTGGCCGCTTCGACTGCCCCGTTCATCTTAGGACGGTATGGAGAAGAGTTATGATGCTTGATCTTAAACTCTGTGCACAATTCTTTCATCATTTTACTATTCAGATTGCTACCATTGTCTGTGATAATTTTATCCGGAAGACCATAACGGCACACCAGGTCTTTCTTTACGAACTTGGCAACCACAGAACTGGTTATGCTGGAGTATGAAGAAGCTTCAACCCATTTAGTGAAGTAATCAATTGCAACTAGGATGAAGCGGTGTCCGTTTGACGCCTTGGGCTCTATGGGACCAATGACATCCATGCCCCACATTGAAAATGGCCAGGGTGCAGTCATGACATGTAACGAAGCCGGTGGCACGTGTATGTGATCGGCGTAAATCTGGCATTTGTGGCACTTTCTTACAAAACTGTAGCAGTCTGTCTCCATCTGCAGCCAATAGTAGCGAGCCCTTAATATCTTTCTTGCCATAGTATGCCCGTTGGAATGGGTTCCGAACGAGCCCTCGTGCACCTCTCTCATGATCCTTTCTGCTTCCTCCTTTACCACACACCTAAGGAGTACCTTATCATGATTCCTCTTGTAAAGCACCTCGCCGCTCAGGAAAAAATTCATTGACAGTCTTCTAAGCGTTCTTTTATCATTTTCCGATGCCCCTGGAGGATACTCTCTGTTCAGGATATACTGCTTGATGTCATGATACCAAGGTTTATCATCTCTGCTATCTTCAATTGCTGCGCAGGAGCAGGAGTGTGCCGGCAAACCTCGATGCTGGATTCTGATCTGGGTCAAGTTCTTATCACAATTGACATTAAACATTGAAGCTAAAGTGGCCAGCGCATCAGCCAACTGATTCTCTCTGCGAGGAAGATGTTGAAACGTGATTTCTTCGAAGGACTCAACCAGTTCTCGGATGTAGTCCCTGTACAATATCAACTCAGGATCTCTGGCTTCCAAATCTCCGTTCACCTGATGGATAACTAAGGCTGAGTCTCCGTACAAATCTAATCTTTTAACTTTCCAGTCCAGAGCTGCCTGAATACCCAAAATACATGCCTCGTACTCCGCAATATTATTTGTGACATAGAAGCTCAATCTAGTAGTGAATGGTATGAAGCGATTGTCCGGGGACACCAGCACTGCCCCAGCCCCGTGCCCATAGCTGTTGGAAGCACCGTCGAACACAACTCTCCACCTTTCATTTTCTGGGGACTTTCCTTCTTCGAATAAAGCCAGAATGTCCTCATCCGGGAAATCACACTGCATCGACTGGTAATCTTCAATAGGCTGATGTGCCAGGTATTCAGCTAGCGCACTACCTTTGATGGCCTTTTGGGGTGACCTAGAGAAGATCATATTCTGACAACTGCATCTGCCACCTCGCAATTCTTCCTGTAAGCGCGGGCTTCTCGAAGATATACTTGATGGGGTCCATCTTTGACACCAACCAGGTGGTGTGACTTAACATGTATTGCCTCAAGCGATGAGCAGCCCAGGCCAAGGCGCAACAAGTCTTTTCTAATAACGAGTACCTCGTCTCACAATCGGTGAACTTTTTGCTCAGATAATAAATTGCGTGCTCTTTCTTGCCAGTTTCGTCATGTTGTCCTAACACACAACCCATTGAATTTTCTAGCACGGTCAGGTACAGGATCAAAGGTCTGCCATGCACCGTGTAACACCCTAATTTTGTCCTATCCGAAAATAAGAAATTTTATCTATTTTTAATAAAAAAAAATAATTATTTTATTTTCATGCCATGCTTTATTTTATTTTAGTTTGCTACAAGTCCCAATTTTTGAAAAAATAATGATAATTAGAAGTAAAGAAACAAAATAAGCAAAGGAGGAAATAGGGGAGGTTTGTAAAAAATATATAGAGGTGCATTTAGGATTGGGCCATCTAAAGCCCACTCCTCCACCAAACCTTATGCCCAATTCGCATAACCCTAGACCTAACCCATATCCAACTCCTCCACCAAGCCCAATCCAACTCCTCCACCAAACCCAATCCATATCCTAACCCTAATCCATATCCAACCCATGACCCAACACCCAACTCCATCCAACCCACTCCAACTAAACCCTAATTCGCATACCTCCCCCCTTAACCCTAAAATGTGTCCACATTCACTCTCCCCCTTAACCCTAAAATGTGTCTACATTCACTTTCCCCCCTAGCCTTAAAAATCATCCACATTCATCCCCTCTCTCCTCCCTAGAAATCCGCCCCCCACTCTCCTTGATTCCCTCCTTGGAACTCTCAATCCCACTTCCCCACATCCACTTCCCCATACACTCCACCCTTCCCATCACTCCCTCTCCCAACGGCTCTCTCTCCTTTCTCTCACTCCCTACGCCCCTTCTCTTTCTCTCTCCCTCACACATCACTCTCTCACACACTCACACACTCAACCCTTCCCCCCCTACGGCCATCTCTCTCTCTCCCTCACACATCACTCAACTCACTCTCTCACACACTCACACACTCAACCCTTCCCCCCCCCCTACGGCCATCTCTCTCTCTCCCTCACACATCACATACCCACTCTCATCCTTTCACACACTCAACCCTCTTTCTCTCATACACTCCCACACTCCATCAAAGAAAAGAAAAGAAGCAAACATCACTTCTACTTCACAACTACAAGATGAAGTTTTAGTATAAATAGGGTTTCGGTTTTGAGGTAGGGGGACTTTTTTTTTGGGAGAGAAGAGAGTGAGAGGCCGAAGTCTTGGAAGATTTGGGAGCAAGAGGAAGCAAAAGTGGATCTAGAGAAGTTTTTGTGAGAGAGAGATTATTTTTCGTTTTTTACCTCTACTAAAATTTTCATAGTTTTATTTTTGTTGTTATTGTTGGTAAAGTCTCACCAAAAGGTTCATTACTCAAGGTTGGTTTAGTATTCACTCTTAAATTTCTTGTTTCATCTTATGATCTTTGCATCTCTATTTTGATCAAGGTAAATTTGTTGTCTCATAAATCCTTTTTGTTCATCTTCACGCATATGGTGTTCTTGAGATTTTGAGAGATTGAATGTTAGATTTGCTTTATGTTCTAATGCTTTTGTTGTGTTAAAATAAGAATAATACGATTTTGATTGCTATCTTTGAATGTCATGTTTCTCTTTGAAGAAATGTAGCAATGTCCTTTTCTTATCAATAGTAATCATCATCATCAAAATAATGACAATAAGAAATGTAGCAATTTTTCTTCTAATATCAAAGAAGGATTTAAGGTAAAATATTTCTCTAAATAATTAATAGATCTCTTTCATACCAAATACCAACAAAAAACACCTCACAAAAATCATTTTTCGGAAAAAAAAACTCAAGAAAAACGTTTCCTAGTAATTAATAAAAGAAGGCATAGTCAAGACGTTTTTTTTATTATCACTAAATAAACAAGTAAACTAATTTTTATGCTTTTTTTCTTTTATTTATTTATTTATTTCGTTTTCTTTATTTAACCAAAAATTATTTCAACCAAAAATGGTAACCAAGAACTCTAAAAACAAAAAAACATTTCCTAGTAATTAACAAAAAAGGGGGTAGTCAACACATTTCTTTTACTATTATTAAGTAAACAAATAAACTAATTTTATGTTTTTTTATTTATTTATTCACTTTTTATTCAGGAATTAATAAATAAAAAAAAACAAAAAAACTTTTCCCTAAAAAAAAAGAGTGATAAGTAAAACCTTTTTTAGAAAAAACAAGTAAACTGATATTTACACCCCCCAGGCTCAAGCATAAGGCTCTTTTGGTCACTTAAGCCCAGTTTCGCTAACTGGGCCCTCCCATGCGAATTGGGCTTCATTTTCTGCACCTCCATTTTAAAACACAACCCTTCTCACTGTTTACACCCCATTTTTACTAATACAGCCCCCCTTTTATTTGCACCCCCATTTTACTATTGCATTCAAAAAATAACATATTTCCTGCCCCACATAAATCTTTTCTTACATCGAAAACAAATATCTTCAAACATCGAAATCAAAATTAATCATCACCAATGATCACTCGTGCCGTTGCCGTTTGATTGTGGGTGATGATTTCATTCCTGTGGGAGCTAGTAGTGGGGCCACTCTGAACCGTTGTTGTTTGGTCCTTACAAACGCTCTCCTTCAATTGTGAAAACCTTTTCAATACCCAAAATAAAAACCGATTGTCATTAATCACCACTCGCGCCGTTGCCGTTTGGACGTTAATGATAATTCATTTTCATACGAGTTAATAGTGCGACCACTCTAAACCATTGTTGTTTGGTCACCACGAACGCTCAACCTCTTTGCGAAAAACTCCAAAAAGATTAAAAAACAAAACCCTTTTCAAAAAACCAGAACTACGTAGCTTTGAATTCTCCATCGCACCGGGAGATACGTAGGAGCGGATATCCTCCGTCAAGCACAATAAACTAAAAACATTTTTTTTTCTCCTAAAAAAGCAACAAACACTTTTGCCAAAAATAAAAATTTTCATTAAGTCTTTTCATTCTCTTTTCGAAAAAAGGGCAAATTTAAGTATTTTCCAAATCCGCACTTAAAACCACACATTTAATTAAAGGTTCCCTTTCGGTAGAAAGGAGGCGTGGGGTGCTAAAACCTTCCCTATGCCTAACCGACCCCCGAACCCAAATCTTCCGGTTTTCCAAAAGGCCATCCGCTTTCCGAAAGGTTTTTCTTCAATATTTTCCTTATAAAAAAATATTGGTGGCGACTTCATTGATTTTCAAAAAGTTGTAAACGAAGAAAGATTCCCTCGGGGACTTTTTCGGGTGCAACAGCTGGCGACTTCACTGGGGACTTTTCTTTTTAAGTGGGTCAAGCCTAACTAATTAAATGTGTGGTTTAGTGTGCTATCGATGTGATTTGGATACTTTGTTTGCTTCCATCCCTTTTCGGTTTGCTCTTCTTTATCATGTTGTATGCATGTGCATTCGTTTTCTCTCCTTCCATGTTTATTTTTCTCGTCTTCGCTTATGTGCTTAGTACCCTCATGCTTTTACCCCATCTTGTTATGTTCCTCTCTTCTTGGCCCCCTCTCTCGAGGAAAGCAAAGCACTTGATTATTGTTGAAACCCTAGGGTAGTTAATTTGATATTGAACCCTAGTGTAGACAACATGTTATCGCTTGCTATTGTTTGGACTGTTCCGGGTTTTCCTTCGCAGGTGGGGTATATGTGGGTAGTTTTAGGCGGTATGTCCCCGCTACACACACTCACCCCCTTATGATTATGTGCTTTGAGAGAGGCCTAAAACCCAAGGTCTGAAAAAAAAAAACACCTAGGAGAGTGGAAACGAGTAGTGACTGCCAATTGGACCGATGTCCTTCTGCTCTCACGAAAGTTTCAGCCAGAGTATGCTCTTTTATGGTACCCCACACCAGATGGCATTCCATCGTTGTGGGTGTTATCATGAAAGAGATTTAGCTCTGGTAGCCTTTGCGAGGGAGTGAATAGAGCCACATGGGAGGATTACCCTTTAAATTGCCCTAGATCGTAGGTCTCACCCCTTTTTAGGTCACAAGGGCTTTCCAAATTGTGTGCTGCATTGTAAACTAGGCGTTTTCAAAAAGAAAAGGAAATTTTTCGAAAAAAGAGAAAATAGAGAAAGAGTTGCCGTTGTAACCTTTCTTTCGCCGGTCTGTATGAAGTGACATGTGAACCACTTTTTTTTTAAAAAAAAAAAAAAAAAAAGAGGGAGTGAAAGAGTTACCGCTGTAGCCTTTCTCATACCGGTCCATATGAAATAACGTACGACCCGCATTTTCCCAAAAAAAACTCGAATCACTGCCAATAAGGACTGGTCTCTGAGTTACATAGACATAGAACATCATCATCATTTACACGCATCCTTTGCATAAAACATACATAGTTTTCGCATGCATCTTTGCATCTCATCATGGTTTGCTTGCTGAGAACCCCAAGTAATAAGAAATTTTTGTCATAGATACGGCATGGAATCTAGAAGGGAAACGGTGTATACTCCAAGGTACCCCGCTGTAAACAAGGTAGATGTGACTAGTCTGAAAAAATGTGTTGACCTGATGGGACCGATTGAAAGGGGATCGTTTGATAATGCTTATGGGAACCTCCGGAAGTTGTTGTTGCTAGAGGTGCAGACTGAGGCTATTGTGGCTTTGAGTAGATTCTATGACCCAGAAATCAGGTGCTTTCTTTTCAAAAATTTTCAAATGGCACCCACATTGGAGGAATATCAACAGATTTTGGGTTTCACTCAGACAGAAGCTGCTCCCTACCGGTATCAAGAACAGTACTACACAGATGAGGGGTTCGCTGCATTATTACAAGTAAGTGTAGAGGATTTGAAGCTCCAAAAGCAAAAGAGAAACAATGTGATAGGATTCCCGCAGAGTTACCTTGAAGGTTTAATGGAAGCCTATGCTAGAAGTAAAAATTGGGTCGTCTTCAAGCGAGTTTTAGCCTTAGCAATTTTTGGGGTTGTTCTCTTTCCGCAGATTGAGAGGTATGTGGATGTGACCGTTATTGGTATTTTCCTAGCTTTTCAGAATAGGAAGAGTCCCATCAATCCAATTCCCGCCATCCTTGCCGACACTTATTCTGCTTTCACTCATCATTATGAGTTGAGAAGGAAGAAAATCTCTTGCTCTTCTCACCTGTTGTATGCATGGCTTCTCATTCACGCCTTCACCAACCCAACACGAGTGGAAAAATTGATTAGCTACGCTGTAACTTGTGAGGTGAAAGCTATGAGTATTCAAGAATGGATCCAGTTTCTAGGGGGTCTAGATGAGCACTCGATCCGTTGGTATCTCTCATCTTGCTGGGAAGATAGGCCTAAGGTAGTCTTCCGCTGTGGTAGTTTTCAAAATGTCCCGCTGATGGGCACTAAAGGATGCATCAACTACAACCCGTCCCTGACTCTGAGGCAATTGGGGTATCCGATGAGGAATTCGCCTACTGAAGAGATGATATTCCCGCTTTACATCTATGAAGGAGGACCAAAAGATGACAGTTTGCTTAGAAAGGTCTTGCAAGCCTGGAGTACGGTGGTTCGCATGGGAAAAATAGAGCTCGCTCAGAGGACTAGTGGTATCACCTTCGCTCAGTGGCTCGGAAAAAGGATCCAGAATGTTCAACTGCCTTACCAAAAAGAGTTGCAAGTCGAGAGGGAAGTAGTAGACGCCAGTGCCCCCGTTGTCGAAGAATTAGGCGAAGTTAAGTTGGCTCTGATGAAGGCAGAGGAAGAGAAGAAATCTTTGCAAGCTGAGATAGAGAAAATGGCTTTGAAGAACAAGAGGTTGAAAGAAGAAAATGCCCTGAAGTCTGCTACCATTGAGAGTTTCAGTCAGAAACTAAAAGGGGAAGAGGAGAGCAAGTTAGAAGTTCAAAGGTATCTGCAAGGAGCCAAGGAGGAAATCAAGAGACGAAGCTTGAAAGAGAAGAAGGCCCTGGAAGAAGCCAATCAGTGGAAAGAGTTATGGGATGAAGCAAAAATGGGAGAGAGAACGGCGAAAAGCTTGCTTGCCAAGTCAAAGAGAGAATCCCACATGTTACAAGCTGAATGGGAGAGTAAGTTAGACAGTGTTGTGCAAGAGAGAGACTCTTTTGAGAACATCCTCAGGGAATATCAGCGGGCCCTAAGAGCAGAGCAAGAGGATTCTGACGAGTTGAAGGAGCGTCTTTGTCACATCAGTGATGCGTACCGGCAAGTGAGGGATGAAAGTCAGTATTGGGAACATCGCTATGTTGAGCTGCTCGGTAGGATTGAAGAGCAGGCAGTCATCATAGAGCTGAGGGATGAAGTTCAACACTGGAAGGATAGGTTCTCCAAGCTATCAGAATTGGTCAACCAGGCTCTTGTTGGTATGCCCAGGAGATTAAGAAAAGCTGAAACTGAGATGTATCCCCTCAACACCCCGCTTGAGGTGTACAAGTTTGTGGAGTACTGCAGAGCCCTAGTTGAGGAAGCCAAAGGAAAAGCCGGAAGTACCTCTACCAACAACAAAAGGAAAAAGAGTGGAAATGTCAAAGCTCTTTGTATTTGAGCTTCTTTATTGTAATTTTCCATTGTACCTTTCCTTTTTTTAATCATTGTATCAGAATGTCGTACTTTGGAGTATTTTGTTTAAGTACACCCGTTTCGCTTCCAGATTCCAATATAATCCAAAGAAAATGATATAACAAAAACAATCAAAGATTTACCTGCGTATCTATGACAAGACATAATACACTGCGATTCTCGGCAAGAAAAACTAAACACGCATTCATTCGCATTGCATTCATTTATTCGTTCTTGTGTTCATAAGCGTGTTCCGTCAACAGAAAATTAGGCAAGCTGGTTAATCATCGCTATTGGACGCGTCTGCAAGCAAGAAACATGGAAAACGATCAAGCCAACCATGATCAGAACGATCCGCAGCCACATCAAGATGACGGAATCCCAGGAGGTCCGGATCCTAATGGTCAGGGTCAGCACGATCAGAATCAGGGGGAATCAAGTCACTCAAGCTGAGATGGAAGTCCTAAGGGCTCAAATGGCGGAGGTCATAAGAGTGCTAAGTGCCTTAAGAGATGTTGGCACAACTGAAACCGCTGTTGCTGGGACGAACAATCCTCCTCCCCTTCCTGGGTCTGGGATCTCTCAAACCCTTCAAGCTGCGCAATGGCCTCCCTATGGTCTCCCACTGGGCTATACGCCTCCTACTGCTGATGCAAACCCTGGAGGGGATCCTTCAGGAACCACGGGGCACGCTCAGCCTAATACAGTTGTGAATGAAGTTGGAACAGGGACGCATCAAGCCCAGATTCAGATCCCAATTCCTGTTATTGCTCCAGGAACTCCGGCGGGTTTCAATTCACCAATAATGGTTCATCCACACGTGCAGGGCCCAGTCCCTCAGAATATTGCTCACCGACACATGACCCCGGTCGTGGCGTCGATGAATAACCCTCACTATGGTGCCGGCGTTTTCCCACAGAATTATCCTGCCGAAGCTAGAAGTCAGTATCAGATGCTGGAAGAAAGGTTAAGAGCTGTTGAAGGGGCAGGTTCCCGAGCCAGGAATGCCCATGAGTTGTGCTTGGTTCCTGATCTAGTCCTGCCACCCAAGTTCAAAGCACCAACTTTTGACAAATACAGAGGGACAACTTGCCCAGTCAGCCATGTGACAATGTACTGCCGAAAGATGACTGCCTATGCCCGTGACGATAACTTAGTGATGCATTGCTTCCAAGAAAGTTTAGCTGGAGCTCCCCTTGACTGGTACATGCAGTTAGAGCCAACTAATATCCGTTGCTGGAAAGACATGGCGGATGCCTTCATGCGTCAATACCAGTATAATAATGATTTGGCTCCAGATAGAACTCAGCTACAATGCATGTCTAAGAGGGATAACGAGTCGTTCAAAGAATACGCTCAGAGATGGAGGAACCTTGCGGCTCAAGTAAAACCCCCTCTGCTGGACAAGGAAATGGTCCACATGTTTATGGAAACCCTTCCTGCAGTGTATTATGATAGGTTGGTTGGCAGCGTAGCCTCAAACTTCTCTGAGATGGTGGTCACAGGGGAAAGAGTAGAGAATGGTATGCGCAGTGGAAGAATAGCTCATAGCCCGACGCCTCCTGCCAGTCAAAAGAAGCCATTTTTTGGGTCTCATAAGAAGAAAGAAGGTGAAACTAATGCAGTCATCGGAGCCAGTGGTCCGTCGCACAGCAATCCATCGCAAGCTATTTCGGTCCCTCCTCAGGCACCGCTGGCACAGCCTTTTCAATCAAATTATCAGTACCGGAACTATAATGAAAGGAAGCCTGCTGTCTTTGATCCCATTCCCATGTCCTACACGGACTTGTTTAATTATCTCATCACCAACAAAATAATCAGTACTCGTCAAATGAAGCCATATCAGCCTCCCTATCCTAGAGGGTACAACGCAAATGCCACCTGCGCCTTTCATTCTGGGGCAGTAGGTCATGTGGTGGAGGATTGTAAAGCATTCAAATATGTGGTGCAAGAATTACTTGATAAGAAAAGCATATCATTTCAACAACCCAATGTAGCCACCAATCCGTTGCCAGGGCATGGAGGATCTGCTATTAATGCCGTTGACCGTCAGAGGGGTCAGTGTTTGGTTAGAAAAGTTGATTGCATTCAGATGCCCTTGAATTTTATCCATGCTGAATTATGTCGTTTTGGTGTCATCAAAGAATGGTGTGCTAGGAAAGACGCTTGTGATAATCCTCGCTGCATCGGGGCATGTGAAGGCTTTAAACCAATCCTCCAAGATCTCTTAGACAGACACCTGGTCCAAGTGGGAATCCAGGAGAAAGAAGAAAATGTACTTACCTTGCAATCAGGCAATGGAGGCTTCAGAAGACCGATTGAAATTCCCTGCAATCTGAATTCCAGCCTAGCTGTGACGAGACCCTCGACTGTTGTTATTCCAGTACCTGCTGCTACCCCTAGTGGGGATACTAGGATGACTCCATGGAGCTGCAATGTGCAAATGCAAGCGGAGGTCCCTAAAGGCACTCTGGATATAACAAACATTGCTGGAGGTAGTTGTATCACAAGGAGTGGAAGGATGTATACTCCTGAAAACCTTAGAAGAGAGCAATCCAAGGGAAGTGAAGAAAGGGCCCGTAAGGTAAAAGACAAGGAAGCTGTAGAGGTCAGGGATGTGTCGGACAAAGAAGCTCAAGAATTCTTGAGGGTAATGAGACAGAGTGAATATCGGGTGGTAGACCAGCTGAATCAAACCCCATCCAAGATCTCAATGCTCTCTTTGCTGCTTAGTTCAGAGGCACATCGTGCTGCACTGCTAAAGGTCCTGAATGAAGCTCACGTCTCCCATGACATTACAGTAAACCAGCTTGATGGTATTGTTGGCAGCATTGTAGCCTCTAATTACTTGACCTTCTCAGACACTGAGCCGCCTCCGGCCGGAAAGAGTCATAATCAAGCTCTTCATATCTCAGTCAAGTGTGGGGACCATATACTTGCCAGGGTGCTTATTGATAACGGTTCATCCTTGAACGTGCTGCCTAAGTCTACAATGGATAAGCTGGATGTAGACTGTTCATATCTAAAACCGAGCTCCACCTTGGTCATAGCATTTGACGGGTCAGTGAAGGAAGTTTTTGGAGAAGTGGAAATGCCGCTGCAGGTAGGCCCTGAAGTATTTTATGTTGTCTTTCAAGTGATGGACATCAATTCATCCTACAGTTGCCTGCTAGGACGTCCTTGGATACATGCGGCTGGGGCAGTGCCATCCTCACTTCATCAGAAACTCAAGTTTGTGGCTAGGGGAAAGCTGATAGTGATCTCCGGAGAGGAAGAAACATTGATAAATCGATCGCCACCTGAATATTATGTGGAAGCAGCAGAAGAGTCCTTTGAGACTGCTTTCCAGGGATTGGAGATTTCAAACGCTGTCTTCGTCGAAGGAGAGCCTCGGTGGAAGCCTAAGTGGTCCAGGGCAGACATGATGACTGCAAAAGTGATGCTGGGACATGGGTATCAGATTGGTAAGGGCTTAGGAAAAGCTGCTCAAGGAATTGTAATGCCTATCCAGTTGAAGGGTAATATTGAGAGGTTCGGTGTTGGATACATCCCAAGTCTTGCTGATCGGGAGAGGCTGACATCTGACAGGAGGGAGAAATGGCTGGCTAAACTCAGAGGAAGGGCACCCAATCAGGAGAGAATAGTCATCGCTAATCTTAAGGACAACTTCCGGAGTGCTGGTATGCTGAACCCTGACCAGGTCAATATGGTTGAAGAAGGATCAAGCTCAAGTGGCCGTGCTGAAGGTCTGGTGCGCTGCTGTGCGGCTGGAGAGAAGCTGTAAAACTGGGAGACCATGGATTTCCCCGTATTTTCCAATTTAAAGTAATTATCATTGTAATGCAAATCCCTCGGCTCTGCCCAAGGCCTTGGGATATTTCATTCGGGCACACATGTTTTCGTCGAAAATCATCAATCAATAAAGTGTTATTTTGAATTTTCAATAAAATTTCTGTCTTCATCTTTTATCTGTGTTGCTTTTTCTTTGTTTTTATTCGCCGCTCCATTCTAATGCAGATCAAAAATAAACTCTGAAAATAATAATGCCCATAACTCATACTGTGATTTTGATTACCCGGTTAATCAAGCCGAGGAAGACGCTGAGAATGATTGGGATACTCCTCCAGAAATCATGAGAATGGTAGAACAAGAAGAAAAGGTCATCGAACCCCATGAGGAGTCTACAGAAATGGTCAATTTGGGTACTGAGGAAGACAGGAAAGAGATCAAGGTTGGTACCGCAATGGAGGATAAAGAGCGCAAAAAGTTGATTCAGCTCCTGTTCGACTACGCTGACGTATTCGCATGGACATATCGGGACATGCCAGGGTTGAGCACAGATATTGTTGAACATAAATTGCCAGTGAAATCAGAGTGTCCCCCTGTGAAACAGAAGTTAAGGCGGATGAAGCCTGAAATGTCTTTGAAAATCAGGGATGAGGTCAAGAAACAGTTTGATGCAGGGTTCTTAGCTGTGGCAAAATATCCTGAGTGGGTAGCGAACATTGTCCCAGTCCCTAAGAAAGATGGGAAGGTCCGAATGTGTGTCGACTACCGTGACTTGAACAGAGCAAGCCCTAAAGATGACTTCCCTCTACCCCATATTGACGTTTTGGTGGACAGTACTGCTCAGCATTCGATGTTCTCCTTCATGGATGGATATTCCGGCTATAACCAGATCAAAATGGCTCCGGAGGATATGGAGAAAACCACCTTCATAACCCTTTGAGGAACTTTCTGTTACAAGGTCATGCCTTTCGGGTTGAGAAATGCCGGGGCAACCTACCAAAGAGCAATGGTAACCCTATTCCATGACATGATGCATAAGGAGATCGAAGTCTATGTGGATGACATGATCGCTAAATCAAAGACTGATGAAGAGCACGTGGTTAACCTACAGAAGCTGTTCGAACGCCTCAGAAAGTACAAACTCAGGTTGAACCCCGCTAAGTGCACCTTTGGGGTTAGGTCAGGGAAGCTGTTAGGGTTCATTGTTAGCCAGAAGGGAATTGAGGTAGACCCGGACAAAGTACGAGCAATCCTGGAGATGCCAGCACCTAAGACAGAGAAAGAAGTTCGTGGTTTCCTGGGAAGACTAAATTACACCTCTCGATTCATCTTCCAGTTGACTGCGACTTGCGAACCAATTTTCAAACTGCTGTGCAAAAACCAAGAGATGAAGTGGAATGATAAATGTCAAGAAGCATTTGAGAAAATCAAGGCGTACCTTCAAAGTCCACCCGTCCTAATGCCACCTGTGTCCGGCAGGCCCCTCATCCTATACCTCACGGTGCTAGACAACTCTATGGGCTGCGTGCTGGGGCAACACGATGAGTCTGGAAAGAAAGAACACGCGATCTACTATATAAGCAAGAAGTTCACAGACTGTGAGGCAAGGTATTCATCATTGGAGAAGACTTGTTGTGCTCTAGCCTGGGCTGCGCATCGACTGAGACAGTATATGCTGAGTCACACTACCTGGTTGGTGTCCAAAATGGACCCAATCAAGTACATATTTGAAAAACCTGCGCTCACAGGTAGAATTGCTCGTTGGCAAATGCTTCTGTCCGAGTACGATCTCGTGTACGTAACCCAGAAGGCGATTAAAGGTAGCACACTGGCAGACTACCTGGCACATCAACCGGTTGAGGATTACCAATCAATGCAATGTGAGTTCCCAGATGAGGACATTATGGCATTATTTGACGCAGGGAAGTCTCAAGATGATGAAAGGTGGAGAATTTTGTTTGACGGTGCCTCTAACATGTGGGGGCACGGAATCGGAGCAGTGCTGATCTCCCCAGACAACCGCTTTATACCAGTCACCGCTAGACTAAGCTTCTATGTCACAAACAATATTGCGGAGCATGAAGCATGTATCTTGGGTATCCAGGCAGCTCTCGATTGGAAAGTCAAGAGACTCGACGTGTACGGAGACTCAGCTCTAGTTGTCCATCAAGTAAAAGGAGACTGGGAAACAAGAAATTCAGATTTGATTCCTTACCGTGACTGCATTCAAGAATTAATCAAGCCCTTTGAGGAAATCACTTTCCAACACATACCCCGCAGCGAGAATTAGCTGGCTGATGCCTTGGCAACTTTGTCCTCTATGTTCAACGTCAGCTGTGACAAAAGTCTGACAACTGTCAGAATCCAGCACAGAGAACAACCTGCTTATCACTACTGTATGGCAGTCGAAGAGGGATCAGATAGTAAGCCTTGGTACCATGACATCAAGCAGTATATCACAAACAGAGAGTATCCTCCCGGAGCTACAGAGAATGACAAGAGAACCCTCCGGAGGCTGTCAACAGGTTTCTTCTTGAGTGGAGACGTCCTTTACAAGAGAAACCATGACTTGGTACTCCTCAGGTGTGTAACAGGAGAAGAATCAGTAAAGATTATGCGAGATGTTCATGAAGGCTCATTTGGGGTTCATTCCAACGGGCACACAATGGCTAGAAGAATCCTGAGAGCTGGATACTACTGGTTGCAGATGGAATCAGACTGTTACAGTTTTGTAAGAAGATGCCATAAATGCCAAATCTATGCAGATCACACCCATGTACCTCCAACTTCTCTGAATGTTTTGAGCGCACCATGGCCATTCTCAATGTGGGGCATGGACATCATTGGTCCCATTGAACCCAAAGCTTCCAATGGTCACCGTTTCATCCTGGTTGCTATTGACTACTTCACTAAGTGGGTGGAAGCTGCCTCTTATCCCAATGTAACGAGCTCAGTGATTGCTAAGTTCATCAAGAAAGACTTGGTTTGCCGCTATGGCCTTCCAAACAAGATTATCACAGACAACGGTAGTAATTTGAACAGCAGAGTGATGAAGGATTTGTGCAAAGACTTCAAAATACAACATCACAACTCTTCTCCCTACCGCCCAAAGATGAATGGGGCAGTTGAGGCAGCCAACAAGAACATCAAGAAGATTGTGCAAAAGATGGTGGTAACCTACAAGGATTGGCATGAGATGCTCCCATTTGCCCTGCATGGCTACAGAACCTCAGTACGCACCTCCACAGGGGCAACCCCTTACTCCCTGGTCTATGGGTCAGAGGCAGTCCTCCCCATTGAGGTTGAAATACCATCCCTGCGGGTGTTAATGGAGACAAAACTTGATGAAGCAGAATGGGTTCGGTCTCGTCTTGACCAGTTGAATCTCATTGATGAAAAACGGGTGGCCGCAATGTGTCATGGACAGTTGTACCAACAGAGGATGAGGAGGGCTTTTGACAAGAAAGTCCGTCCTCGTGAGTTCCAAGAAGGAGATCTTGTGCTCAAGCAGATCTTGCCGATTCAGACAGACTCTAGGGGCAAATGGGCTCCCAAATATGAAGGACCTTATGTGGTAAAGAAGGCATTCTCAGGAGGAGCTTTAATTCTGGCAAGCATGGACGGAGATGAGATCCCAAATCCAGTGAACTCAGATGTGGTCAAGAAGTATTATGCCTAGAAAAATAGACGAAAAAAGAGAAAGATAAGCCAAGGAAAAATCAGCTCGCTAGGTTGAAAACCCGCAAAGGGCGACCTAGGCAAAATCAGAGCGGCCCGGTGGATTGAAAACCCGTAAAGGGCGATCCAGGCAAAAATTAGGGTCAGAAAACTTGGGCTTGAGGAAAGAAAAAGGCAATCAGCGCTCCAAAGGTTCGGATGAGGGGGTGATCAGTATTATGAGTATGGACGGTGGGCACCGTTACTTCAGAGATAGAATCACGAGATCTGTTCCTTTTGCTTGTATTTTTTGTAGTTTAAAAGAAAGATTGCAATGCACTTTCGATTGGCGTGACTTTCTGCACGTCCAATTTCTATATCAATAAAAGTCCAACTTTTCTTTCATATGTGTGCTTTTCGTGTCTCTGTTTTCATCTGTTCAGTTTCTTTCAAAATAATAACTTTTATGATTGATGAAATCGAATTGCAAAACATGTGCACATTCAGAGCATTACAGGATCATTACGAAATCTTTGAAAAAAATACAGAAAGAAATGATTTCCCAAGTGAATAAAATTGCAGAAAAGACAGTCATAACGAACCAGTGTGCAATCCCCGCGGGATCATCGTCCTGGAGCAGCCTTCGCCCGGCAGATCGATTTAACCAGCAAAAAAAAAAGAATGCCAAAGAAAAACAAATAAGCAGAAAAAAGAAAGTTGCTTAAAGAAAACAAACAGAATAAACAAAAAACAAAAGAGAAAATCACAGAAGACGGAACATAAAAGAACACAACATCTTCATTCATCATACCATCCATACCATTCGTCATTAAACAGTGGTGCATTACACCTTCAAATTCGCATCTCAGAAGAGCGGAGAATAACAAAAGAAAAAGAAGTGGATGAAGAATCAAACAGAAAAAGCATCCCACCAAAATCAATCATTGCATTCATGCACATCCAAATACCCAAATGCATGCATTTCATGCACCATCCAGGAAAGTTGCTTCGGACCAGAGGGTCCCAAAAATCTTATTTTTCAGAAAATCACCATCAGCACTGAGTTAGTAAACTCCATCAACCCAGAGTTAGTAAACTCCATCAACACAGAGTTAGTGAACTCCTTCCACAGATCACAACATCGTGTACGAGCACGCGATGGATCCATCAGACTTCGTTAAGTCCTTCGGATTAGTTGTGTCAACCTAAGGCATAGCGTAAATCCATTGATCAAATCAGTTCCGGACCTGATATTGATCGGCCGCTCGAAGAGGCCACCCCAAAGCTCGGACTCGACAAGAGTTCGTTAGAAGGTTTTTAGGCAACCTCCGAATTCCCAATTTACCGCTTTTCCCAATTTACCGTTTTTCCCAATTTACTGCTTTCCCGTTAATGCGACAAGTGTTAACCCCCGTTCCCAAAAAGAAAATAACAAAAGAAAATCTGAGCTTTTCCGAAGCGGACAAAATTAGTGTTATTTCTATATCTTTATTTCCATTTCACCAACAAATATGAAAAGGCCAAGTCATATTTCTTGGCGAAATGTGAAATAAAGAGGGGCAGCTGTAACACCCTAATTTTGTCCTATCCAAAAATAAGAAATTTTATCTATTTTTAATAAAAAAAACTAATTATTTTATTTTCATGCCATGCTTTATTTTATTTTAGTTTGCTACAAGTCCCAATTTTTGAAAAAATAATGATAATTAGAAGTAAAGAAACAAAATAAGCAAAGGAGGAAATAGGGGAGGTTTGTAAAAAATATATAGAGGTGCATTTAGGATTGGGCCATCTAAAGCCCACTCCTTCACCAAACCTTATGCCCAATTCGCATAACCCTAGACCTAACCCATATCCAACTCCTCCACCAAGCCCAATCCAACTCCTCCACCAAACCCAATCCATATCCTAACCCTAATCCATATCCAACCCATGACCCAACACCCAACTCCATCCAACCCACTCCAACTAAACCCTAATTCGCATACCTCCCCCCTTAACCCTAAAATGTGTCCACATTCACTCTCCCCCTTAACCCTAAAATGTGTCTACATTCACTTTCCCCCCTAGCCTTAAAAATCATCCACATTCATCCCCTCTCTCCTCCCTAGAAATCCGCCCCCCACTCTCCTTGATTCCCTCCTTGGAACTCTCAATCCCACTTCCCCACATCCACTTCCCCATACACTCCACCCTTCCCATCACTCCCTCTCCCAACGGCTCTCTCTCCTTTCTCTCACTCCCTACGCCCCTTCTCTTTCTCTCTCCCTCACACATCACTCTCTCACACACTCACACACTCAACCCTTCCCCCCCCCCTACGGCCATCTCTCTCTCTCCCTCACACATCACTCAACTCACTCTCTCACACACTCACACACTCAACCCTTCCCCCCCCCCCTACGGCCATCTCTCTCTCTCCCTCACACATCAATACCCACTCTCATCCTTTCACACACTCAACCCTCTTTCTCTCATACACTCCCACACTCCATCAAAGAAAAGAAAAGAAGCAAACATCACTTCTACTTCACAACTACAAGATGAAGTTTTAGTATAAATAGGGTTTCGGTTTTGAGGTAGGGGGGACTTTTTTTTTGGGAGAGAAGAGAGTGAGAGGCCGAAGTCTTGGAAGATTTGGGAGCAAGAGGAAGCAAAAGTGGATCTAGAGAAGTTTTTGTGAGAGAGAGATTATTTTTCGTTTTTTACCTCTACTAAAATTTTCATAGTTTTATTTTTGTTGTTATTGTTGGTAAAGTCTCACCAAAAGGTTCATTACTCAAGGTTGGTTTAGTATTCACTCTTAAATTTCTTGTTTCATCTTATGATCTTTGCATCTCTATTTTGATCAAGGTAAATTTGTTGTCTCATAAATCCTTTTTGTTCATCTTCACGCATATGGTGTTCTTGAGATTTTGAGAGATTGAATGTTAGATTTGCTTTATGTTCTAATGCTTTTGTTGTGTTAAAATAAGAATAATACGATTTTGATTGCTATCTTTGAATGTCATGTTTCTCTTTGAAGAAATGTAGCAATGTCCTTTTCTTATCAATAGTAATCATCATCATCATCAAAATAATGACAATAAGAAATGTAGCAATTTTTCTTCTAATATCAAAGAAGGATTTAAGGTAAAATGTTTCTCTAAATAATTAATAGATCTCTTTCATACCAAATACCAACAAAAAACACCTCACAAAAATCATTTTTCGGAAAAAAAAACTCAAGAAAAACGTTTCCTAGTAATTAATAAAAGAAGGCATAGTCAAGACGTTTTTTTTATTATCACTAAATAAACAAGTAAACTAATTTTTATGCTTTTTTTCTTTTATTTATTTATTTATTTCGTTTTCTTTATTTAACCAAAAATTATTTCAACCAAAAATGGTAACCAAGAACTCTAAAAACAAAAAAACATTTCCTAGTAATTAACAAAAAATGGGGTAGTCAACACATTTCTTTTACTATTATTAAGTAAACAAATAAACTAATTTTTATGTTTTTTTATTTATTTATTCGCTTTTTATTCAGGAATTAATAAAAAAAAAAACAAAAAAACTTTTCCCTAAAAAAAAAGAGTGATAAGTAAAACCTTTTTTAGAAAAAACAAGTAAACTGCTATTTACACCCCGCAGGCTCAAGCATAAGGCTCTTTTGGTCACTTAAGCCCAGTTTCGCTAACTGGGCCCTCCCATGCGAATTGGGCTTCATTTTCTGCACCTCCATTTTAAAACACAACCCTTCTCACTGTTTACACCCCATTTTTACTAATACAGCCCCCCTTTTATTTGCACCCCCATTTTACTATTGCATTCAAAAAATAACATATTTCCTGCCCCACATAAATCTTTTCTTACATCGAAAACAAATATCTTCAAACATCGAAATCAAAATTAATCATCACCAATGATCACTCGTGCCGTTGCCGTTTGATTGTGGGTGATGATTTCATTCCTGTGGGAGCTAGTAGTGGGGCCACTCTGAACCGTTGTTGTTTGGTCCTTACAAACGCTCTCCTTCAATTGTGAAAACCTTTTCAATACCCAAAATAAAAACCGATTGTCATTAATCACCACTCGCGCCGTTGCCGTTTGGACGTTAATGATAATTCATTTTCATACGAGTTAATAGTGCGACCACTCTAAACCATTGTTGTTTGGTCACCACGAACGCTCAACCTCTTTGCGAAAAACTCCAAAAAGATTAAAAAACAAAACCCTTTTCAAAAAACCAGAACTACGTAGCTTTGAATTCTCCATCGCACCGGGAGATACGTAGGAGCGGATATCCTCCGTCAAGCACAATAAACTAAAAACATTTTTTTTTCTCCTAAAAAAGCAACAAACACTTTTGCCAAAAATAAAAATTTTCATTAAGTCTTTTCATTCTCTTTTCGAAAAAAGGGCAAATTTAAGTATTTTCCAAATCCGCACTTAAAACCACACATTTAATTAAAGGTTCCCTTTCGGTAGAAAGGAGGCGTGGGGTGCTAAAACCTTCTCTATGCCTAACCGACCCCCGAACCCAAATCTTCCGGTTTTCCAAAAGGCCATCCGCTTTCCGAAAGGTTTTTCTTCAATATTTTCCTTATAAAAAAATATTGGTGGCGACTTCATTGATTTTCAAAAAGTTGTAAACGAAGAAAGATTCCCTCGGGGACTTTTTCGGGTGCAACACACCGGAGGCATTAAAACAGGCGGATCTTGCAGGTATTTCTTAATCTTCTCGAAAGCTTCTTGGCAATCATCATTCCACCTAGTCTCTCGATTCTTGCACAGCAATTTGAAAATCGGCTCACATGTGGCAGTTAACTGGAAGATAAACCTAGAGATGTAGTTCAGTCTTCCGAGAAAACCCCGAATTTCTTTTTCGGTCTTAGGAGTAGGCATCTCGAGAATTGCACGCACTTTATCTGGGTCAACCTCTATCCCCTTTTGACTGACAATGAACCCCAATAGTTTTCCTGATCTCACCCCCAAAGGTGCATTTAGACGGATTTAACCTGAGCTTGAACTTTCTCAACCGTTCAAAAAGTTTCCGCAAATTAACAACGTGCTCTTCATCTGTTCTGGACTTTGCGATCATATCGTCCACGTACACCTCGATCTCTTTGTGCATCATATCGTGGAATAACGTGACCATAGCTCTTTGGTAAGTAGCGCCGGCATTCTTCAACCCAAACGGCATGACCTGATAGCAGAACGTTCCCCAGAGAGTTGTGAAAGTAGTCTTCTCCATATCCTCAGGAGCCATTTTAATCTGATTATACCCCGAATACCCGTCCATGAAGGAGAAAAGGGAGTGCTGTGCTGTGCTGTCTACTAGGACATCAATATGAGGCAAGGGAAAATCGTCTTTGGGACTGGCACGGTTCAGATCTCTGTAATCAACACACATTCTAACTTTTCCATCCTTTTTGGGCACTGGCACAATGTTAGCAACACACTGTGGATACTTGGCTACGGCTAGGAAACCAGCGTCAAACTGTTTCTTCACTTCGTCTCTGATCTTTAAAGACATTTCAGGCTTCATCCTCCTTAACTTCTGTTTAACCGGAGGGCACTCAGGCTTGACTGGCAGCTTGTGCACCACTATATCAGTATCTAACCCGGGATATCTTCATACGACCATGCGAAGACATCGATGTAGTCACGCAGGAGTTGAACCAACTTCTCATATTCACTCTTTTCCATTGAAGTGCCAACCTTGACTTCTTTCTTTTCGCCCTCTGTGCCTAAGTTGATGATCTCAATAGTTTCCGCATGCGGCTGAATAACCTTTTCTTCTTGCTCAACCATTCTCATCAATTCCGGAGGAGCTTCCCAGTCATCCTCAGCATCCTCCTCAGCTTGATTAACGGGGTAATCAAAATTAACATATGAGCCGCTGGCATCATTATTTTCAGAGGTATTCATTTTAGATCTGCATTTGCGGGAATAGAAAAGCAATGAACAAGCAAAAATAGAGACACAAAATGGAGACGCAAAAAGCTATTTTTATTCATTTGAGAATTCAAAACTACATTTCATTGATAGATGATAAAAAACATGTGTGCCCTTATGAAAAGGTCCTAAGGCCTTGGGCAGAGCCAAAGGACTTGCATTACAAGGATCATTGCTTTGAAATGAAAACAACAGGGAAATCAACGATCTTCCAGTTGCCAATTTCTTCTCCTGCAACACTGCGACGAACCAGGCCTCGATCCACGCCTTCTTCAGCTAACTCCTCCTCGATGACAGCTATCTGATCAGGGTTCAGCATGCCAGCACTCCTGAAATTCCGCTTGAGGTCATCTATGTGGACCATCATCAATCGGGGTTCTCTCCCCTGAAGCCTAGCCAATCTCTTCTCACGCTTTTCCTCAGCCATTCTTCTCTTATCAGCTGGAGTGGGCCAGTAACCTAACCCACATCTGTCCTTGTATTCTTGCAGATGCACAGGCGACAAAATTCCTTGCTCAGATCTTCCTAGCCCCTTCCCAATCTGATAGCCACTCTTCAGCATAACTTTCGCTACCATAATATCAGCATTGGACCACTTGGGTACCGGTACTGGGGACTCTTCACTTACGAACATAGCGTTCGCAATTTCTAGGGATTGAAAGGCGGATTCGAGGGATTCCTCTGTAGCTTCAATATAATGAGAGGGGACAGGTTTGCTGATTGTGAACTCTTCCTCCCCACAGACAACTACAAGCTTATCGTCGACTATAAACTTGAGTTTTTGGTTAAGTGTTGAAGGGACAGCGCCTGCTGCATGGATCCAAGGTCTCCCCAAGAGACAGCTGTACGAGGACTCAATATCCATAATTTGAAAAGTCACACAGAACACCTCAGGCCCTATTTGCATTGGGAACTCCATTTCCCCTATGACTTCTTTCTTAGACCCATCAAAGGCTCTGACCAGGGTTGAGCTGGGTTTCATGTAGGAACAATCTACCTCTAACTTGTTCATCGTTGACCTGGGCATAACATTCAATGAGGATCCATTGTCAACGAGAACCCTGGAGAGTGTATATTCACCGCACTTCACTGAGATATGCAACTCCTTATTGTGCCCCTTCCCCTCTGGGGTGAGTTCATCATCAGTGAAAGTAATGTAATTAGATGCAACGATGTTCCCAACTATACCATCCAACTGATTGACAGTAATATCTTGGGCGACATGGGTCTCGTTCAGCACTTTAACCAAGGCATCACGGTGGGCTTCTGAGTTTAGTAGTAGGGACATGATGGAAATTTTGGCTGGGGTGTGATGTAGCTGGTCCACCACTTTGTAGTCGCTCTGCCGCATTATCTTCAAGAATTCAGCGACCTCTGGGTCTGACACCTTCCTATTTATCACAGGCCCCGGCTCTACATTCTTTCCTTTTTGGATTCTCTCTTCTGTTGCCTTAGAAGGATCCTCTTCCTGAGCTTGGGGAACATACACACGCCCACTTCTAGTTACCCCACTACTTCCTGCAATATTGGTGACGTCAAGAGCAGCTTGAGATCTCGGAGCTGGAATTGGCACACCGTATCTCCATGGGACATCAGTGTTCTTCTGGCTAGGAGCCGAAACTGGATCACAATAGTCTTTGGTCTTGCCGCAGTCGAATTCCGACTGTATGGCACCTCGATAGGTCTCTGCGCATGTTGTGCGAAAAGGTGATGTGCAAGTATACACAATCGCAACAAGTAATATATTGATAAGTAAAGTTCGTTCCCACAAGGATTGGAATTAATCTATGAAGTTTAAGTGATTAGAATCTTAGTGAAAAGGATTAAGTAACAAGTGGAGGTAAAAAGTTGTAACATTATAAGTTGAGATAAAACAGTAATTAGTTTGCAGTAATTAAAAGTGAGTTGGATAGCTCAATAGTTATGTAAGTCCCCAAGAGTAATGTTAGATAATACTAGACGCTGTAGCGTTAAGCGCTTCAGAATCCTTAGACGCTGTAGCGCCTTGGTGGCGTGCCTTTCAGTCACTTTCGTCAGGGCTATGTTACAAGACTCCTATGTCTAGGCTCTAAATAAGTTTTACCCCTGTATATTAAGCTCCTACAACATTTGCCTTATGAACTACTATTCCCCTATGTCTAGAGCTAAGTAGTGCTTCCTTTAAATGTCTTTAAAGGGTTTTCATTCATATCATTCCTTGAGTTCTCTTTGTGAACCATGTCTGTACCCACAAAGTTACCTTGTTTTAGTTGATCATTCCCAAACCAAGATTGAAAGTATTATAACACAAGGAATAAAACACAAACATCATAATATTATACAAAAGTTACTCAAGGTTCATTACATATCAAGAACAATCCAACTACAACAAAGTTAGCTCATCGCAAGTTCCATCAACATAATACAACTAGAGAGTATGTATTACCGTATGAAGACAAGAGAAGAGTGGTTGCAAAAGCTACACTCCACTGTTCCCAAGTAGTATACAAGAGATGAAGTTGAGGCGTGAGCAAAACCTTGAATGAGAACTTAGAAAACTATGCTAAAAAATAAAAGCTCAAAAGTGTGTATCAATGGAGAATAGCTACTACGTATGTATGTAGTTCTTCTCTTCAAGTTACCACACTTGTCTACGTACATTGCCTATTAGTGAAGCAATCTTAATTAATCTAAATAATATCTAAGTCTTAATAGATTAATAATATTACATGATGATTATTAAACTTAGATATTATCCTTAAAGCACTTTATAAAAAGTGGTAATGATGGAATACAACAACTATCACATGGGTTCCATTTAGGAGGCGCCAAGTGTAATTTAGCATCCACTTGAAAGTCAACAATTCCAGCTGAGAGGAAGAGATAAGGGTGATGACTCATCATGTCCTCAAGTGGCCACACAAATATCTCAATGGTCAGCCGTCATATAACGCTGTAGCGTTTCCTTGATAGCACACGTTGCAGCGCTAAAGCAAAAACATCAAAAATATTCACAAAGGCATTAACTATGCCCAAGTTTTTAAGGAATTGACTTATAACCTACATTTATCCTAATATTCATATATTCACATATTTAAGTACTAAAATTACTTGAGAAATAAGCATAACTTAAGTATTAGGAGCATAAATAACCTATATAAAATAAGGTTATCACACCCCCAAACTTAAACCATTGCTTGTCCCCAAGTAATGACACTTGAACAAGATAAAGTTCTTATATAACTAGCTGCAGCTTTTAAATTAAACAGGATTTATTCAAAAGCTAAATCTTATCATTTTCACACACCATAGTGGTCCACAATTCAAATAGAATCATTACTGCTCAGTTGTGAGTGTGTGATATCAAAGCTCAACTTAGTCCCTAGTTAATTTCAGAATCTCTCTAAGGTTTGGGAAGAATGGATTTCTTTTGGGTTAGGCAAAGAATGTTTTCAAAAAGAAGAGTGGAATAACAATTTCACACAAGATCTGAGGGGCTTCAAAGCACAGCAAAGGGCTTTAATTAGGCATTTTTCAGATTATTGGTCGGTGCATAAACTTTTGGTCTATTGATTAAACGCTGTAGCGCTTCAAAGTCCGTAGACGCTGTAGCGCTAGATTTTATGATTAAAACTAGATGCTATCTTCATTATTGAGCTCCTTATTTGCATTTTCTTTTTATGCTTTTTGGAACAGCTCAGCAATTTATTTAAGATATTTTGCAACTTTTTTCAAGACCACATTCATTTTTATTTTTCATTTTGCAAAGGCCAATTTTTCATCTTTTGTTCCTAGCCTTAACATAACCGATGCTCCCCCAAACTTAGCTTTTAAAACAACTCTCAATTTTTAATGAAAACTTGACTAACCCTTTGGTTATCCAAAACTTGACTTTATCCTTAGATTATTCCTGGCTGACTAGGTTCTTCACTAAGCTTGGATTTTATGTAAAAGCAGCAACAACATCATTTCATTGTTTACACAATGCTGCCTTACTCAAAAATTCTTATTTATATTTGGCTATATGAATTAGCTTTTGCTTACTAAGAAATTTAAAACATGCAGCTAATCATACTTCCCATTCAAGCATACAAAATATAAAACATGCAACACATGCAAAATATGGCATAATTATACTAAATATTTAAAAACATCATTGTGCTTAATTTAAAAACACTGTTAACCATAAGGTCCTCCCCCAGAAATGAAATTCAGCAGTGTCCTCACTGCTTGGTTGAGAAGAAAGGGAAAGGCCTTAACATAACAACAAAATAAAGTCAAAGTACATAACTGGCATAAGAAGCCAACAATTCTTGCCTTTTTAGGCCTTCTTGAGCCTCTTACTGGCTCTTGAAGGTTCTGGGGCTCCTTTTGCTGCCTTCTTCTTTTTTGGCTTAGGTGGAGCAGGGCTTTCAGCCGCTACAGCGGTTGGTGGCGCTGTAGCGCTTACATCTTGAACTGCTGCTGCTGCAGCGTCTGACTCCTGCTCTGCTTCTTCCTCTACTGTTTGCTCTTGCTCCTCTTCTTCCACCTGCTCTTCCAGCACTGACTCTTTTTCATCCTGCATATTTACCAGCTCCTCAGCAGCCTCTTTTTCAGATTCCTCTTCTGTGAGATGCACCTCAGGCAATGGGTCACTAGGTACTGCAGACATAGTTGCTGCAGCGCCTACTGGTTGAATACCTTCTTCTGGGTACTCAGCCAGTTTGACACCTGTGGCTCTTCTAGGCTTTATGTATGACTGATAAATTTTCTTGAGCTGCTCAGTGGGTTTTTCTTTTGGTGCTGGTTGTTTTGGTTCAGGCTTCTTTGGTGTTACTTGCTTGGTAGGTGTTTTCTTAGGTGTTGGGTTGGTTGTTTCAGGGATGGAGGTAGGGGTTGATGGTGGATTGATTGTTTTGGCAGTGGGGGTTGGTTTGGAAGGTGTGGTTTTTGGTTTCTTTGGGCTTGGGGTTGGATCACATTGTATTTCTTCAGCTTGCTCCTTCTCCTCACTCTCAGTTTCTTCTTTAGACTCACTCTCCTCTCCTGATGATTCTTCATCATCTTGCTTTTCCATCTCTTTCATAACTGCAATTGTTTCTTCTTCGTCTTCCTCACTAATGTTCTCAATGTCATCAGAATCCAGGCTTTCCTCCTCTACTACGGCTTTTTGCACCTTCTTGGCCGGGCTAGGCTTTGTTTTCTTTGATGGACTAGCCTTTGCTTTCTTTGATGGACTAGCCATAGCCTTTTTCTTTTCTGCCTTAACTCCCTTTTTCTCTTGCTTTTTAATTGGCTCTTCTTCCAGCAGCCAATCAGGGAATTGAGGAGGGGGAATTGATGTTTTTCCTTTGGATATTTGAGCATACAATGCTTTTTCCCAGTCAAATTTTTCTTTCACAAATTTGCAGAGGACCTGCTGCTTCAGCTCTAAGCGCTGCAGCGCTTGAGAGTCAGAAGACGCTGTAGCGGCAGGTTTCTGCTTAACTTTGAAAATGCAAGGAAATGCCCCAATAGGGGATCTTCTTTCTTCTTTCATTTCTACTTCTACATCAGCCTCCAGACACAACTCAGAAATTAAACAAGGAAAATATAAATTACCTCCCTTTTTAACTATGCACTTCTCTATCTCTCTTGCTATCAATCTGCCCACGTCTATCTTTTCTCCTGCCATTATAGCATCAATGACAATGAGTCTTTCTTTCTCCACAAATGTTGTGTGAGATGTAGGCAGCAGGGAGTGTTTGATAAAACTACACCACAGATTTGCTTCTTCACATAGATGGGCTTTTTTAATTTTGTATTCAGCTCCAAATTTGTCCCAAGTTGATCCTTCCACACAAATCCTTCTTCGAACAGCTTCCATTTCCTCATCTCCCCAGTTCAGAACTTTAGTTTCCAGCGCTTTTCCATGATAGCCCAAATGGAAGATATCATTGATTGTTCTGGAGTTGAAGTTTACAGTTTCTCCTCTTACCAGTGAATGGGTTTGAGACTTTCCCTCCTTAGGTTCTTCAATGCCAGAATAGAACTCTCGTACCAAAGATGTCATGTAATCTTTGCGATGCTTGATGAAGCTCTCCCATCCCAGCGATGTGACAGCGGTTGAAAACGCATCAGGAGCATTTTCTGTCTTGAATCCACTTTCAGCTATGAAATCCATCTTCCAGAACCTTTGAGGATCTTGAGTTGCCTTAGGCATGGTGTTTTTCGTAGGATTTGAGGGTTCTGGTTTCTTAGTAGCTCCCTTACCAGATCGTTTGAGTGCGGCTTGCTTTTTGGTCATGGTTGGTTAAGAGTTTTGCGTATTTGTTTCTGGGCGCTTTGGGAAGTGTTGGTGTGTGTTGGGACGAAGGAAGAAGAAGGAGTGGAAGTTATGAGTGGTGAGTGTAACGGTTGCGAGCAGTTTCTGAGATGAAGGAAAGAGAAAGAGAAAAGAGAATGGTGGCGTGGGGAGTTGTGGATATTAAAGTTACGGTTTTGTGAGTGAAGTGGGAGAGAGAAGATGAAACTGTTGATTTGACAATGGCAGGTGAGTAGGTGCACGTGCTTGTCAGGCTAAGGATGGGGGTACAGTGCCAGCTCATCCTGAGCAAGATCTTTTTTTATTTTTTTGTTTGACCTCACCCAGCCCTGATTTAGAACAAGTGCTACAGCGTTGTTGTTACAAGTAACCGCTGCAGCGTTTATCCTAACTTCCTGCATAGAAAATAAACATAACAATTTTGTTAGAATTCTTGGGGTGCCTCCCAAGAGCGCTTGCCTTTAAAGTCTGCAGCCAGACTTTCTCTTTCAAATTAGAGATCTTTAAGCTCAATTGTGGTTTTGTCCCTTACCACATTTTCACCAAAATATTGTTTAACCCTTTGGCCATTCACCTTGAAGGTGGTATTGGTTGTTACATCATAGAGGTCCACAGCCCCATGGCTATATATTTTTATCAATTGAAAAGGGCCTGACCACCTAGATTTTAACTTTCCAGGAAACAATCTTAACCTGGAGTTGTAAAGCAATACCTGTCCTCCTTCTGTGAGATCTCTTTTTATCAGTTTTTGATCATGCCATATCTTGGTTTTCTCTTTATAGATTGCTGCATTCTCATAGGCAAAATGCCTAAGTTCTTCCAATTCATTCAATTGCAGCAATCTAGCATCTCCTGCTTTCTTATAGTCAAAATTGAGTTTTTTTAGAGCCCAATGGGCCTTGTGTTGAAGTTCAATTGGTAGGTGACAGGACTTCCCATAAACCAACCTATAGGGGGACATCCCCAAAGGTGTTTTATAAGCTGTTCTGTAGGCCCATAAAGCATCATCTAGATGTATTGACCATTCTTTTCTTGAAGGCCCTACCATTTTTTCCAACATCCTTTTTATTTCTCTATTTGACAATTCAGTTTGACCACTGGTCTGTGGATGATAAGCAGTTGCTATTTTATGTTTGACTCCATATTTAGCCAATAGGGTCTCAATTAGTTTATTACAAAAATGAGATCCCTCATCACTTATGATGGCTCTAGGAGTTCCAAAACGAGTGAAAATGTTTTTCAATAAAAATTTGCTCACAGACCTTGCATCATTGTTGGGTAAAGCAACAGCTTCCACCCATTTTGAAACATAGTCTACTGCTACTAAAATGTATAGGTTTCCATGAGAAGGGGGAAAAGGTCCCATGAAATCCATTCCCCAAACATCAAAGAGTTCAACCTCTAGAATGTTTGTTAAAGGCATTTCATGTTTGTTTGAAATATTCCCTGCTCTTTGGCACCTGTTACATTTTTTAACAAAGTCTTGAGCATCTTTGAAAAGTGAAGGCCAAAAGTAGCCAGATTGCAATACCTTTGCAGCAGTTCTAACACCACCAAAATGCCCACCACATGGTGCAGAATGGCAGTGCTGTAGCACTTGCATTTGTTCTTCCTCTGCTAGGCATCTCCTCATTAACTGGTCTTGACATTTCTTGTATAGAAAAGGTTCATCCCAATAATATTGTTTCATTGTGTGGAAGAACCTTCTTCTTTGCTGATAAGTCATCTCAGCAGGTACCACCTTGTTGACCAGAAAGTTTACTATGTCAGCATACCAAGGTGTTGCTGGTTCAGCCGCTACAGCGTCAAGTGTTGTTATACTGACCGCTACAGCGGTTGTTCAGTCATCAGTCATTGCCAACAGCTGTTCATCTGGAAAGTATTCTTTGATCTCCCCACCTGCTGTACCTGCAATGTCTCTTTCTAATCTAGAAAGATGATCAGCAACTTGGTTCTCCACTCCCTTTTTGTCCCTTATTTCTAAATCAAATTCTTGGAGTAGGAGAACCCACCTAATTAGCCTAGGCTTTGCATCTTTTTTTGTTATCAAGTATTTAATGGCAAGACTATTACCTTGGTACCAACCAAATATGATCTAAACTTATCAAATGCAAAGACTACAGCTAATAATTCTTTTTCAGTCACTGTGTAATTCAATTGAGCTTCTACAAGTGTTTTGCTAGCATAATATATAGAGTGAAAAATTTTATCATACCTTTGCCCAAGGACAGCTCCAATGGCAAAGTCACTAGCATCACACATAAGCTCAAAAGGCTTACTCCAGTCAGGAGCTATAATAACTGGTGCTGTTATTAAAGCTTTCTTTAACTTATCAAAGGCTAATATGCATGTTTCATCAAATATAAAGGGGTTATCATGCTGTAACAGTTGGCACAAAGGTTTGGAGATTTTTGAAAAATCTTTTATGAATCTCCTATAAAATCCAGCATGCCCCAAAAAGCTTCTAATACCTTTGATGTTTGTTGGAGGAGATAGCTTCTCAATGACCTCTATTTTAGCCTTGTCCACTTCCAATCCTTTTTTGGATACCTTATGCCCCAAAACTATACCTTCTTGCACCATAAAATGGCATTTCTCCCAGTTCAGCACAAGGTTAGTTTCTTCGCATCTAATCAAGATTTCTTCCAAGTTGGATAAGCATAGATGGAATGTTTCTCCAAACACAGAGAAATCATCCATGAAGACTTCCATGGATCTTTCAATGTAATCAGAGAAAATTGCCATCATACACCTTTGAAAAGTGGCAGGTGCATTACACAGGCCAAATGGCATCCTTCTAAAAGCAAAGGTGCCATATGGACAAGTGAAAGTAGTTTTCTGCTGGTCCTCAGGTAATATTGCAATCTGGTTATAACCTGAATAACCATCAAGAAAGCAATAAAATTCTTTACCTGCTAGCCTGTCCAGCATCTGGTCAATGAAAGGTAATGGAAAATGGTCCTTTCTTGTTGCCTTATTCAACCTCCTGTAATCCATGCATATTCTCCAGCCTGTTATCTTTCTGGTTGGAAGCAGCTCATTCATTTCATTGGTTATTACTGTTACCCCTCCCTTCTTTGGCACACACTGCACATGACTAACCCATGCACTGTCAGAAATAGGGTATACAATACCTGCATCCAACCACTTGATGATTTCCTTCTTCACCACCTCTTTCATAATTGGATTCAACCTCCTCTGCCCTTCAATGTAATTTTTAGAGTCTTCTTCTAACACTATTCTGTGCATACAAATGGTTGGACTGATACCTTTTATGTCTGACATTTGCCAACCAATTGCATTTTTATGCCGCTGTAGCGTCTGAATCAGATCCTGTTCCTGCTTTTCAGAAAGATCAGCAGCAATTATAACAGGCAAAGTATTATTGTTACCTAGATAAGCATATTTGAGGTGTGAAGGTAAATCTTTAAGTTCCAGAGTTGGTGGTTGTTCAGTGGAGGGGAGATCCTTTCTTATGTCTGAATTCTCCTGCTCCAAAGATTCATATTTCTTAGCCCAAATTTCTTTGGCTGTCTGTTCCTCCTCTCCTATAGCTTCTGTATCAGACCATGTATCTTTACTGTTGTTCAGTAATTGCCTCAGATGATCTGTGCTTTTCTGGAAGTGATCTTGAACTACTTTATCAATAACAGACACAAAGGAGCACTCTTCAATATTGGGATCTGGGAATTTCATAGCATTGAGAATGTTGAACTTGACTTCTTGGTCATTGACCCTCATGATCAATTCTCCTCTTTGCACATCTATCAAAGTTCTTCCAGTGGCCAAGAATGGTCTTCCCAATATGATGGGTACTTCTTTATCTGCATCAAAGTCTAAGATTACAAAATCAACAGGAAATACAAATTTGTCTACCTTTATTAGAACATCTTCTAAGATTCCTTCTGGATATGCAAGAGTTCTATCAGCAAGCTGCAGTGTAAGTGAGGTAGGTCTGGCAGTTCCCACTCCTAGCTGAGTGTATATGGACTTAGGCATGAGATTTATGCTGGCTCCCAAATCACATAGGGCACGGCCAGAGTAAAAGTTTCCAATTGAGCATGGTATAGTAAAACTGCCAGGATCCTTTGATTTGGGTGGGAGCTTGTTTTGCATCAACATGCTGCATTCCCCAGTCATTGCCACTGTTTCAAATTCCCCTAGTCTCCTCCTCTTAGTAAGCACATCCTTCATAAACTTTGCATAGTTAGGCATTTGTTGGAGAGCCTCCACCAAAGGAACATTAATGTGCAATTGTTTAAGGACTTCTATGAATTTGTTGAATTGCTTGTCTTCATGAGCCTTTCGAAGTCTTTGAAGATATGGAGGATCTGGGTATGTTGGAATAATTTTGGGTGGTGGTGGTGTTCTCTCAACAACAGGCGCTGTAGCGGTAGGTTCGGGCGCTATAGCGCGTGTTGTAGGTTCTTTTTGTTTTTCAGAATTTTTGTTTTTTTCATCATCTGAAACAGTTGAAGATCCTATCAAATCTCTCCCACTCCTTAAGGTTATAGCTTTTACATGCTCCTTCCCTGCAGTACCTGAAGTTGAAGCTTCTGTAGTGGATGGTAATGATCCACTAATTCTTTGGGAAAGGACATTAGCCATCTGCCCCATCTGCACTTCTAGATTTTTAATGGAAGCTTCATGAGTTTTCAGGGCTGTCTTGCAATCACTCATGAAACCTTTCATCAATCCTTCTAATGAATTATCTATCACAGGGGCATTCTGTCTTTGGTAATTCTGAGCAGGGAATCCTGGTGGATTTGCTGGAGCACTATAATTAGGTGCTGTTGCATTGTTGGCTCCCCATCTGAAATTGGGGTGGTTCTTCCAACCAGGATTATATGTATTTGAATAGGGATTATTGTTTTTATTGAACCCCACAAAGTTCACAGAGACAGGATTACCAGGACATTCTTCATACAAATGCTCTCCTCCACAATATACACAGCTTACTGACCCTGGAGAGGCTTGCTCAATAACAGCTACTGTAGGTTCATGTATCGCTGCAGCGGTAACCGCTACAGCATTTGATGTGCTCATAGATTTTATCATGTTAGTAAGAGAGGCAACCTGTGCAGATAATGCAGAAACTTCACTTACTTCATGTACACCAGCTACCTTCTTTTGCTGAGCTAACCTTTCTGTAGGCCATTGATAGCTATTTGTGGCAATGTCATCAATCAGTTCACATGCCTCATTATAGGATGTTTTCAACAACACACCCCCTGAAGAAGCATCTAGCATTTGTCTGGTTGTTGGATCTAGTCCGTTGTAGAAGGTCTCCATTTGGATAATCACAGGTATACCATGATGAGGGCACTTTCTCAACAGCTCTTTCCATCTCTCCCATGCCTCAAACAGTGTTTCAGCATCTCTTTGTCTGAATGCAGTAACCTCATTCCTCATTCTTGCATTCTTACTTGGGGGAAAGTATTTTGCTAAGAATTTCTCAGCCATTTCATTCCAAGTATGGATAGAGTTAGGCTCAAGAGAAGTTAACCAGGCCTTTGCTCTATCCTTCAAGGAATAAGGAAAAAGTTTTAATCTGAATGCATCATCACTTACCCCTGGAATGATGAAGTTACTGCAGACTTCCAGAAATTGCTTTAAGTGTAAATATGGGTCCTCTTGAGGAGCACCACCAAACTGTCCCACTGTTTGCAACATTTGGAACATCATAGGTTTGAATTCAAACTGAGCTGTGTTGAGAGTAGGTCTTGCTATGCTTGTCTCCATGGTTTGTGGATCAAACACAGCATAGTCCCTCATTGGTCTATCTCTGTCATTTACCATTTAAGCAGGTCCTTCATTTATGAATTGATGTCTATACCAGTCCTCTTGGTCATGTAAGGTTGGAGTGGGTGGCTGCTGATGTCTACCTCTACCCCTTCCACCTGGTTCAGTTCCTCCTCTACCAGAGCTAGATCTGCCATGTAGAGTGGTAGCTCTACCAGAATTGGTTCTATGACTATGTTCTGACATGGTGGGTCTGAGCCTGTGAAGATGTCTTAGCTTCCTGAACCTTCTCTCTGGTTCTAAGTATGGTTCAAATTCTGGTGGTTGAGACCTGGGCATACGCTGTAGCGCTTACTGCTGCATCAACAAGAAACAACACAACAGTGTAAAATAGGCACTAAGTTTACTAAAAACTTAAACAATGAAAATTAAATGCAATCCCCGGCAACGGCGCCAAAAACTTGTTGTGCGAAAAGGTGATGTGCAAGTATACACAATCGCAACAAGTAATATATTGATAAGTAAAGTTCGTTCCCATAGGGATTGGAATTAATCTATGAAGTTTAAGTGATTAGAATCTTAGTGAAAAGGATTAAGTAACAAGTGGAGGTAAAAAGTTGTAACATTATAAGTTGAGATAAAACAGTAATTAGTTTGCAGTAATTAAAAGTGAGTTGGATAGCTCAATAGTTATGTAAGTCCCCAAGAGTAATGTTAGATAATACTAGACGCTGTAGCGTTAAGCGCTGTAGCGCTTCAGAATCCTTAGACGCTGTAGCGCCTTGGTGGCGTGCCTTTCAGTCACTTTCGTCAGGGCTATGTTACAAGACTCCTATGTCTAGGCTCTAAATAAGTTTTACCCCTGTATATTAAGCTCCTACAACATTTGCCTTATGAACTACTACTCCCCTATGTCTAGAGCTAAGTAGTGCTTCCTTTAAATGTCTTTAAAGGGTTTTCATTCATATCATTCCTTGAGTTCTCTTTGTGAACCATGTCTGTACCCACAAAGTTACCTTGTTTTAGTTGATCATTCCCAAACCAAGATTGAAAGTATTATAACACAAGGAATAAAACACAAACATCATAATATTATACAAAAGTTACTCAAGGTTCATTACATATCAAGAACAATCCAACTACAACAAAGTTAGCTCATCGCAAGTTCCATCAACATAATACAACTAGAGAGTATGTATTACCGTATGAAGACAAGAGAAGAGTGGTTGCAAAAGCTACACTCCACTGTTCCCAAGTAGTATACAAGAGATGAAGTTGAGGCGTGAGCAAAACCTTGAATGAGAACTTAGAAAACTATGCTAAAAAATAAAAGCTCAAAAGTATGTATCAATGGAGAATAGCTACTACGTATGTATGTAGTTCTTCTCTTCAAGTTACCACACTTGTCTACGTACATTGCCTATTAGTGAAGCAATCTTAATTAATCTAAATAATATCTAAGTCTTAATAGAATAATAATATTACATGATGATTATTAAACTTAGATATTATCCTTAAAGCACTTTACAAAAAGTGGTAATGATGGAATACAACAACTATCACATGGGTTCCATTTAGGAGGCGCCAAGTGTAATTTAGCATCCACTTGAAAGTCAACAATTCCAGCTGAGAGGAAGAGATAAGGGTGATGACTCATCATGTCCTCAAGTGGCCACACAAATATCTCAATGGTCAGCCGTCATATAACGCTGTAGCGTTTCCTTGATAGCAAACGCTGCAGCGCTAAAGCAAAAACATCAAAAATATTCACAAAGGCATTAACTATGCCCAAGTTTTTAAGGAATTGACTTATAACCTACATTTATCCTAATATTCATATATTCACATATTTAAGTACTAAAATTACTTGAGAAATAAGCATAACTTAAGTATTAGGAGCATAAATAACCTATATAAAATAAGGTTATCAGCGCATCTCTGCCTCCTTCTGATTGGAGGGTCAGGACATCCTCCTCTCTCCCCTGTATACCCACCTGGATGACGTGGCGGTCCATCAGATCCTGTAACACCACCTTGAATGCTTCACATGCTCCTACACAGCTGACATTGGCACAAACTCCTTTCTGAACACAACCCATCCTAATAATCCCGCATTTGCACAATTCTGCATGAATGATTTCTAGGGGGGTCTGGATATCTTCAACTGATCTGATTAGGGACTGCTCTTTCATATCCATGATTGCATTAGTGGCATGCTTCCCATGACCAGGCAGTGGGTTAGTCGTGATATTTGGATCCTCCTGCTTGAAAGTTATGCCTTTTTTATCTATCAAGTCCTGCACCACTATCTTGAAGGCTTTGCAATCCTCCACAACATGCCCAATTGCCCCTTCGTGGAAAGCACAGGTACTATTGGGGTTGTATCCTCTGAAATAAGGTGGTTAAACAGGTTTCATAGGTCTTGTATTGATGAGCTTATTGGTGATGAGGTAGTTGAATAGGTCTGTGTATGACATGGGAATTGGGTCAAAGGTTGTTCTGTTTTGATAGGTTCTTTGGTGGTTGCTTTGGTTGTTGTTTTGGAATGGATGGACCGTTTGTGTGGGAGTTGGGACTGGGATGTTGGGTGGCTGGTATGGTGGGCTGATAGTGATGGCATTGGTTTCCCCCTCTTTCTTTTTGGGAAAGCCGGGGAATGACTTCTTTTGGGAACTTGTGCTACTTGTGGACCCATGTGCGATCTTTCCACTTCTCAATCCGTTCTCCAATCTCTCTCCCACAATCACCACATCTGAAAAATTGGATGATGCACTACTGATCAGGCGATCATAATATAGCGGTGGTAAGATTTCCATGAACATAGAAACCAATTCTTTGTCTAAAAGAGGAGGTGTGACTTGTGCGGCCAAAGCCCTCCATCGCTGGGCGTACTCCTTGAATGACTCATTTTCCTTCTTGCTCATATTCTGCAGCTGTGTTCGGTCTGGCGCCATGTCCGTATTGTATTGATATTGCTTGAGGAATGCATCTGCTAAATCCTTCCAGCAGCGGACTTGGGATGGCTCTAACTTCATATACCAATTAAGGGATGCCCCGGCAAGACTATCTTGGAAGCAATGGATTAGCAATTTGTCATCACGGGAGTAGGTGGACATCTTCCTACAATACATTGTCAAGTGACTCTTTGGGCAGGTCGCACCTCTGTACTTGTCAAAATCGGGGACCTTGAATTTTGGCGGCAACACCACATCAGGAATAAGGCATAAGTCTCTGGCCTCCCTAGCCCTGGAGCCAAAGCCTTCAATCATTCTTAGTCTTTCTTCCAACATCTGGAACTGCTCTTTGGTCTGTTGGTGCTCAGCGGAATAGACTTGAGGGGAATGAACTACACCATAAGGAGGTGGAGGCATTGAGTGCTGAGCCTGAGGGTAGACGGAGTTTCCGGATACGAAGCCTTGAGTCTGTGGAAAGGCAACCGGCTGTGGAGTGAGGTTCTGAGGAGTAGGCTGAGGTATAACAATTGAATGCGGGATCTGAACCTGGGGTTCTCCAGCCATTCCTTCTGACCCGACAGACGTTGGCCGTACATTCTCGTCTATTTCCCCGAGACCAGCTCCTGGGTTAGCCCCTTGACTTGGAGGACTATAACCCAAAGGAAGGCCATAAGGAGGCCACTGGGCAGCTTGAAAGTCATTTCCGTTTTTCAAGGACAACAGGAGTCTCATCATTTCACTCATTTGTGCCTTCATGGCATTCATTTCATTTCTCAATTCAGGATCATCTTGACTGGAGCTACCTGGAGCTGAATGGTTCTGATTCTGTACCTCGGGGCCTTGGCCTGTTCCATTTTCATTCTCTGAGCCTGAAGCTGGAGGATTCTGATTCTCTGGTTGAGGTTGATCGGAGTCACTCAAAATTGCCATTCCTCTGGCCTTTGAACGTGTCCAATACGGATGTGGTCGCACCAGCTTGCCTTATCTTCTGTTTGAGTTGAAAACATTTTTATAAGCAAAGGAGCAAATTAATGAATGCAATGCACATGATTTTTTATTTTTACTTATTTATTTATTTTTTATGTTATTTGTTGTTTATTGCCGGGAATCACAGTGCGACTTGCTCTTGTCGTAGGTGTTTGTTCGAATATTTTCAAGGACATAACGCGGCTGGGATCAGCAAGTGAGATAAACGTACTTCATTCAAGCATCATTCCAAGAACAAGATACAATATCCTTAAATGTGCAACACAACGCTTTGAAAAGAAAAACACAACATCCATTAAGAAATGAAAAATTACAATCTCCTAGTGAACATTCTAAAAAAGAGAATTTAAATCTAAAAACCTATTGCCTTCATCTTCTCTCGGTTCTTCTCCTTTCTGCTAGCTGCAGCAGCTTCTCTTGCCCTTTCCATGAGTTCCTCGGTCAGAGATCGGCAGTACTCCACGAATTCATGTACTCGCACCGGAGTGTTGTAAGGCAGCATCTCAGCTTCTGCCTTTCTCAACCTCTTGGGAACATCCCTCACCGCCTGGTTAGCCATCCATGCCAATTTGGAGAACTTGTTCTTCCACTGCTGAATTTCTGCCCTCATCTCAACTATGATCTCTTGCTTTTCAATCCTACCCATTAGCTCGAGAAGACGGTATTCCCAGTACTGACTCTCCTCTCTTACCTGTCGGTAAGCATCACTGATGTGACCCAGATTCCTCCTTAGCTCATCTGAATTCTCTTGCTCCACCCTTAAAGCCTGCTGATACTCTCTAAGGATGTTCACAATTGCATCTCTATCTTGTCTGATGCACTCTATTTGACCTTCAAGCTCACGCGTCACAGATTGAGACTTTTTCTTGAATTCCTCTAGTGATTCCTTTGTAGCTCTCTCACTTTGCGCAGACTTCTTGCACAACTTCCTCCATTCGTTGGCTCTCACCATGGCCTCACCCACCTTGGCATTCAATCTTTTCAACTCGTCTTTGGCACCTTTCAGATATTCCTTCATTTTTTGACTACTTTCCTCTTCTTTCTTAAGCCTCTTGCTGCTTTCTTTAAGGGCCTCGGCCTTGCGTTCATTCTCGTTCTCTAACTTTCTCTTCTCAGAAATTACTTTCCCCAACTCATCCTGTAAGGCTTTCTTTTCTTCTTCTACCTTGAACAAAGCAGATTTGACCTCACTTAGTTCTTTGAGACTTGGAACGTGAAGCTCTGTGACTTCTTTCTCAACTGACGATGAATTCTGACGAGGCGGGCTAACATTTTGAATTCTTTGGTGAAGCCATTGGTAGAAAGTAACATCACCCGTTTTCTTTATGATCTCCGATTTATCCTTGTAAACTACACCTTCCCAAGCCTTTGAAATTTTCTGAAGCAAGCCTTGGTTCTTTGGATCTTCTTTATCGAGAAAGATTGGGGCCAACATGTCTTCAGTGGGTGCATTCTTCATAGGATACCCAAGCTGTCTGATGGTGAGAAAGGGATTGTAATTGATGCAGCATTGGGTTCCCATTAAGGGTACATTCTGGAAATTGCCGCACCGGAACAGTATTGATGGCCTATCTTTCCAACACGGATGATTGAACCAACAGACTTTGAGAGCACTGAGATTCTCTAAAGTGTGCACCCATTCTTGTGCACTTCTGTCTTCTACGTCACAACACAGGGCATATCCTACTAAGTCCGCGGCTTTCGTCTTATGAGTGACAACATGGTTAAGGAACCAGGTGTAGAGAACATGGAAAGAGCAAGCAACCTTCTTCTTTCCTAACACACGGTGATGAGTGAAGGAATAATAGGTATCTGCAAGGATTGCTGGCACAGGGTTAATCGGATTTTCCTTACTTATGAATGCTAGAAAAAGCCCAATAGCGACCTCATCAATGAACTTCTCGACCTGAGGGAAGAGGACGATCCCAAAAATAGTTAGGGCTAACAGCTGCTTGAAAGGACCCCACTTCTTATTCTGGGCATAAAACTTCAATAAACCTTCGAAATAGCATAGCGAGAAACCCCTGATACGGTTCTTCCTTTCCTTATGAAGCTCTAATTCCTTCACACTGACTTGCAACAACAAAGAGAGTCTCTGGTCTGAATACCGATGTTTCTGACATTGGTAGGGTGCTAACTTTGACTTTGAGAACCCCAGAATCTGCTCATACTCCTCGAGAGTTGGTGATAACTGAAAGTCTTTGAAGAGGAAGCATCGAATGTCCGGATCATAGAATCGACTCAGGGCCATTATAGCACTCTCTTGGACATCTAGTTGTAACAATCTGAGGAGGTTACCATAAGCCTTCTGGAATAGATCCCTCTCTTCCGACTCCATCAAGGAAACAAACTCTTTCAAACCCTCTACATCTATTCTCTTGACAACCGGGAACCTTGAATTAAGTACAGTCTCGCTTCTTGATCCCATGTTGCTTTATCTTTCCCACCTAAGACAAGATTCCAAGTTACTTTACAATCCCGGCAAACAACTCAGATGTCTGATGAATGATTTTCAAAATTGAGTTTTATTTAATGCAAATGATGCAAATGATGTAATGGTGCAATGATGCCATGATGCTTCTTTTTTTGTGTTTTTGCAGAAAGAGGATATTTGCAGGTGGTAATTTGAAAATTTTCACACTATGCCATCTCATATAGGCGTTTATTGAAAAGGAAAAGCATATCTTTTTTGATTTTCGAAAATTCTGGAGGAAAAAATTGATTTGAACTGAATGCAACGATGCATCACACAATTTGGAAAGCCCTTGTGACCTAAAAAGGGGTAGAACCTATGATCTAAGGCACTTTAGGGGTAATCTTCTCATGTAGCTCTATTCACACCCTCACAAAGGTCATCAGAGCCACAGTCTCTTTCACGAAATTCCTTGTAAATGCAGCAAACTGCTAGGTACAAGGTATCACGAAAGAGCACAACTCTGATTGAAACTTTCGCGAGTAGCCAAACGGACAAAGGTCCTGATGGGCTCCCACTACTCGAATTCACTCATCCTATGGTACCCTAACAGACCTGGGTTATGGTCTCTTTCTCTAATCGTATAATCTCAACGTACAAGCGTGTGTGTGCGAAGGGCATTTCCTTAAAAACTACCCCGCCTGCAAATGAAAATCCAGAACAGTCCAGACAATAGCATGTTGTCTACTCTAGGGTTCAATATCATACAAACTAAGCATATAAGCAATGGAGCAACCATCTATTACTTTAAACAAAAGCAAGCATAGAAAGAGAAGAAGGATGCACAGGAATGCAACACGAAAGTATGAAAAAGAAAAAAAAGCATGGAGGCAAAACGAGATATTCAAATCACTCACACAAGCCAACACACTTAATTAATTAGGGTTGACCCACTTTTGAAAAAACTGTTTTTCTTTTTAATTTCCCCAGTGAAGTCGCCAGCTGTTGCGCCCGAAAAAGTCCCCGAGGGATAACCTTCCTCGTTCACAACCTTTCCTAAGACAATGAAGCCGCCACCAATATTTATTAAGGAAAATATTAGGAAAACCTTTTTTGGAAAGCGATTGGTCTTGCGAAACTAGAGAATAGGGTTCGGGGGTCGGTTACGCGCAGGGAAGGTGTTGGCACCCCACACGTCCTCTCTACTGAGAGGGAACCTTTAATTAAATGTGTGGTTTTAGTGTGTTGACTTGAAAATACTTAATTTTGCCTCTCTACTTCCTATTGAAAATTTCTTAATGAAAATCTTTATTTATTATGAAAAAGAAAAGGGGGAAGAATTTTTTTTAAAAAAAACGCTTGACGGGACATGGCCCGCTCCTACGTATCTCCTGGTGCGATGGAGAACTCAAAGCTACGTAGTTCTTCTTTATCCTGAAAAGTTTTTGTTTTTTATTCTTTTTTTTAGTGAGCTTTTGAGGGACCAACGACCTCCTTGTGTGGTGATGCCAAAAATGGCGATTTCGTGGGAGAGGAGAGAAAGAAGCACCAAGTATGGAGGTTTCGTGAAAGAGGAGAGAAAGGAAGCGTAGAAGGAAGAGAAGAGGGAGTGGACGAAAGAGAAGAGAGGAGGATTGATGGCTAGGGTTTGATGGGAATGATAGGAGTGACGTTTTGGAAGGAGGCGTGGGAGAGAGGAGATGAAAGGAGGCATGGAAAGAAGAGGAGAGAGGAGGGTTGTACGGCTAGGGTTTGATGGGGATGATGGGAGTGGTGCTTTGGAAAGAGGCGTGGGAGAGAGGATGTGAAATGATGGTACGGCTGATGGGAAGTTAGGGTTAGATGGAGGCAATTAGGTTTAGTGAGTGAGTGAGGGAAATAAGGCAATCCGGGACAGGCCAATTCGCATGGGCCTCTGGCAGTGAGCCCAATTCGCTGAAACACCAATAAACATAAAAAAAAAGTCACTTACACCCCCCTTTTTTTTTACTAAATCGCCTCTCCTTTTCTCTTTTCTTGTTTTTTTTTCTCTTACTTTCTCTTTTATACTGTTAAATATATTCACTAACTAAATGGGAAGTAAAGTATAACTTGAAAATGAATTTGTATTTTTCAACTTTTACGAAATAATATATATAGCGACAAAGAAGAAAATCGTTATTATTTTTGGATGGACAAAATTGGGGTATGACAATGGGTGCCATGTTTGGCTGTCCTGATTTGTTGTTGTTGCTTGTTGTGTGGCTGCCCTGATTTGGCTAAGCCGTTAAATTAATTAAATGCTAAGAATTGGCTAAGTCGTCAAATTGGTTAAATGCTAACTATTGGCTAAGTTGTTAAATTAGTTAATTGCTAATTGCTGGTTGATGTTGTTAAAGTGGTGACTTGCTAAATTATTAGCTTGGTCGTTAAGTTGTTAATGATGCTGTACTTTAGTCGGATTGCCTCTATTTATTGGCAAGGATATTATGTCGTAGGCCTATGGCCAATGTTGAGACCCTATTGTTGTTGAGCTGCTATGTAGCCATTGTTGTTGATATGCCTGAGCATTTATTATTGCGTCGCATGCATAGCATTTGCATTTTTTGTCGAGGGATGCGGTCCTGGAGCTATGCTCAAACACGTCGGCCTGGATTGGCAAATTTAGTCGTTGATGCCTCTATTTATTGGCAGATTTTCGTCGGGAGTTCTACTCCAAATGGTACCACATGCATGTGCACAGTATTGAGTCGCATTCCGCATTGCATATTTAAGTCGCACTCAACTCTGAAACTCTGAATATGTGGTTTGATCATGTGATGTTGATTATGGTTACTGCCGTTGATGTTGCGGTTAATATCGTTGTCGTTGTTACTGCTGATGTAGTGTAGTTGTTGTTGCTGTCGTTGCTGTTGCTATTGTTGTTGTCGTCGTTGTTGTAGTTGTTGTTGAATTGCTGTGAAGTGACGAACTGAGATGTCCTAATTCTAATATATATATATATATATATATATATATATATATATATTGTTCTTCATATGTCTTATTATATGGTTGGATATCTCACCCCTTCTGTTTGAATGTTACCCTTTATGTTGGTAACGTGCAGGTAACCACGAATGAAGGCTATTTACCTTCGTTAGTTCGAGTCGGGTTGTCGCTCTGATACGTAGCATTCGGGGGGATGAACGCTTGCTTTCTATTTTATATGTTATATTATTGTCGGATTTTGAAGTTATTGTTATCATGAATTTATCAAAGATGCTGCTATGTTTTTTGAGTTGAACGTTTTGAATTCCGCTGCGTAGTGGTGATAGTAGACTCATTTTAAAGACTAAAGAGTTCGTTTATTGGTTCATCCGAGTGAGGGTGCTATGTATCCAATTTTACAAATGACTTAATTATATTGTTAGTGTTTTTTTGTCGAAAATGTAGCATCCATTTCTTTGCTGAAAACAATTTTTTGAAACTCTGATTTTATTAATATTTTGCCGGGTAGAAATGGGTGTTACAATAGTGGTATCAGAGCAATGGTTGGTCCGTCCGACCAAGTTGTCATGTTGTCGTGTCGTTTGACAATCTAGTATTGGCATGTAGCTCTAACTATTGTTTGTGTTGTTTATTGTGCTTTCCGATGTGTGAACTCTAAGTAGAGTTGCAAGCATCGCTTATTTTATTCTTGGTAGTTGTTAAGCTGACTAATTCAGTCGGTAAGTTTTAAGGTAATGAGATATGCGATAGGTATTCCGTAGAGGAATCATCAAGGTTATAACAGATAAAAAGAAGTTAGAATCTTAGTGAGAACTCAAATGACTCCTTCCCTTAGAGAGGATCTTTCATAGAGCTTGGTCCATTCTTTAGGCCGTGTGTTGTGTGTCTGGTATGTTTTCTCTTTGTGAACTCTGTAATTTTCCTTTTGTTTTGTATTTGTTGTTCTATGAATTCTGACTTCATTAGTCTGAGCTTCTAGGATTTGACATTGTAGTTGTTATAAAATTATTTGTGTTGTGATTTGGTGATCTAAGAATAAAATGTGTACTTAGTCTGCTTGGATACTTCTATTAATTTAGTTTGTTGTTGGATACTCACGTATGTTTTTGATTTGTTTAACTCGTTCAATTTGTTTAATTTGTTTTAATGGATTAACACTAAAGTCTTTTTGTCGCGTATTTTGATGTTAGAGATTGAATGCATCGTAAAATTGTTTTGTTGATTATTTTAAGTTGTTACTTCACTATTAACTTGCTACAGTGCTTTTAATCAATGCGAGTAATAATGTTTTTGTTTAAATGCTATAATTATTGTCTCTTTATTTTTAAAAATTTGCAATTGGATATAATGATTTTAGCTATGGACTATTTTCTCATGTTATTACTACCTTCACTTGTTTTATTCTATTTGCTTAATTTTTCTCAACGTGCAATGTTGCAAACTCTGAATATTTAAAAATTGTTTCGTGACATTCATATATAGTCTTTAGCTGTGAACTCTAATTGTGTACATTCACTGGGTTTTTATGATTTTATTTTGCATTTAATTTTATGATTTGTTTTACATGGTTTTCAAGTCTATCGATGAGACTGCTTGTGCACTTCTATTAAATTAGTGTTAATTGCTAAATGTTCACATGAGTATTTAATTTAATGTAGTTGAACTAATATCAAGTCTTGTATCGAAGCAATTGTTTTATCATGCTATTATTTCTAGGCATTGATGCCCTACTAATGTGCTGCAATGTTTGAAAATGATAGTCTTCTTGTTTAAATGTTGTAATTACTGCTTTCTATTATTTTCAAGCCGACTATATTTAGCTCAAATGAATTTAATCGTTGACTTCATTTTTTATGTTATTAGTATCTTCAATTATTTTATTTTTATTCTATGTGCATGATTGTTATCAAGGTGTAATGGTGTGAGTTATCCTAACTAAGATATATAGCATATCAGGTACTACACACGCGAAATATCTAAAAAACTATTCTGTCCTATATGAAACTAGCGATAATTTGTATAGGTTAATGGAGTGAACAACTTAATTGATTGTGAGGAGTTTTTGGGTTGAATTAATAAGTATATATATGACACACCTTATTATGTTTGTTGCTTGTTAAGAGTCGGGATATATGTTGTAACCACATAATAACCAAAACCAACTTTATGTTTAACACTTTTAAAGTTAGACCACAGGAAGGTTTGTACTGCGTTTTGATTATAGTTGATGATTTGATGATATGCAATTAATTGAAATTGGTAGAATTATGTTAGGTTGATATCAAGAAAAAAAAGAATTACTTTGTTGTATTTAATTCCTTTGAAACTTTGCTAACGAATGTGTTATTTACTTCTCCTTCAGAATTCGAAGAGGAATATTGTTGATGTTACTTTAAAATTTTCTTAACTTGTTTTTTTATTATTTCTATTGACGTATATAAGTACGTAAGTTAATTAATCTACTAATAATAAGTCTTTTGATTGTACGACTTAGGTACATCGTGATCGCTGTGCTCGCATGACTTCTATTTTCTTGTTATTTTCATTGTTTATTTGCGTGTCATTGTTTGGTTAATGAGTTTATAGGATCTCCATAGTAGTTTATCCCTATGTTTTAAGATATGTCAATTGTGTGATTGTTGTTCTGCCTGAATTTTGTACTATAATAGTGCCTGAATTTTGTATTATAATAGTGTTGTCTGTGTTGTCGTGATAACGTAATTATACTTGGTTTATGCTATTTTATTTTTAGTGAGCCTTATTTAATATCATTAGGATTAATTTTTATGCTTGCTAGGAAATGCCGAGTTTAAGATCCTATAATATTATATATTGCGACATGAGTTCACTAGATACTCTTATAGCAACTAATGATTCATGATTTTTGAGGATGTGTGACTCTATAGTCTTAAACTATACCCTCAATTCTTCTTCTAAGGCTCTTCGCTAAAAGTTTGTCAAGACTCAATCATGTAGCTCTCCGTTCCCAAATATCTAAGTTATGTTTGTTGATATTCTAGCTTTCTTTTCCTAGCAATTTAAAAGTTCTTTTAATTGACTCTTGTGTTACTCGAAATTGTATTAGACAATTGAGTCGGGAAAGTTCAGTGTTCACTCTTAGTTTGAAAATTCCTTGCTTCAAAATGTGTCACAACAATTTTTCTTGAGTCGTGATACTTGTGGGTATTTACGTGGAAGAATAACTTTTGATAGAGTCTTGTTTGTAAGGGTGTGTTAGGCCGACACATTATTTACGATCCAAAATTTATTGGAGGTATTTTGTACATTCAATGTTAACTATTCCTAGTCATAATTTTTTTTTCCCTGTACGAGTTTGTATCTTGTCGTTCGTTGATGCCTATATGTTAATTTTTCTAAGTCATTAACTCTTGGGTATGCTATTTCTTTTGTGTTGTGAGTTGAACTTAATACCATTGGAATGATTCTTTTTTTGTTATAAAGTGCTTATTTTAGAATCGAGATGTTTAAATTTTGCGACCTGAGTCCATTGATCACCCTTATAATGACTCAATATCACCGGTGGGTGCAAAACCCAACAATCCAAAGCATTTTCATTCGAATGACAACTTGGGTTCTATTATAGTTTCTCTTGTATGATCATTGTCACTGTCTCTGTTTTCCTCTAGATGTTGTTTCCATTTCCTCTTTTTGACTCCGATGTAGATTTGATTATTCTCACTTGTTTGAACTCTTAAAGCATTTTCCTCCTTGATTTTGGTCTTGAGCTTATGAAATTTCGAGGACGAAATTTCTTTTAAGGGGGGTAGAGTTGTAACGCCCCAAAATTTAAGTAATTATTTAATTGAATTAATTAGGAATTAAGTGGTAGGAAAATATTAGGGTAAAAATATATTTTCGTATGTGGGCCTATTGTTGGTGTTACGAGTAGTAAAATAAGGGGTGTAGAGAAGGCCCATGATAGCTAAGTCGCATAAGTGGATGAAAAAGCCCATAAGACTAAATAAATTATAAATAGGTGTTATTTTAGGGTTTGCTCATTTAGAAGGAAAAAAATAAGGATTTGAGAGAGAGCTTGAGGAGGGGGCGGCGAAGAGGCTAGGGCAAGGACCAAGAGAGAGTTTCAACTTCAATCCAAGGTAAGGGTGGGGTTCTAACTCTATAATAGGGTGTATGAAGGGCTTTATGTAGGGAAATATGGAACCCTAGGTAATTGAAACCTATTGTTGATGTTTGAGAATTATATTTGTTGTCTTGAACCTATATGTTGATGTTGGAAATCCATTGTTGATGATTGAAATTAGTTTAGGGGTCTTGGAACACAAAAATGCAAGAAAATCTGGTTCCTGGGCGCATAGGGCACCGTTGTCTTGGTTCTGGGCGCACTGGGCGCCGTCTGGCTGGTCGCAGGCGCAGTGGGCGCCATGGGCGCACTGGGCGCCGTTGTCGTTCTGGTTGGTGGCCGCCGTGTGTGGTTGCCCTGTGGTTCCCCAGGCGCATAGGGCGCCGATTTATGTTTGTTGGGCGCACTGGGCGCCATGGGCGCCATGTGTTGCTGCCTGTTGCGTGTTGGTTGCCGTCGTTGCTGGCGCATTGGGCGCCATGGGCGCATGTGTTGCTGCCCTGTTGTCCCCTGGGCGCATAGGGCACCAGTTCCTGTTGTTGTTGGGCGCATGTGTTGCTGCCCTGTTGTTCCCTGGGCGCATAGGGCGCCAGTTCCTGTTGTTGTTGGGCGCATGTGTTGCTGCCCTGTTGCCCCCCTGGGCGCATAGGGCGCCAGTTCCTATTGTTGTTGGGCGCATGTGTTGCTGCCCTGTTGCTCCCTGGGCGCATAGGGCGCCATTTCCTGATGTGCATGGGCGCCATGTTTGGCTGCCCTAATTGTTGTTTGAGCGCAGTGGGCGCCATGTTTGTGTAACACCCCGGTAGTTTTTATCGAGTAAAAATACCCAAGTGTACCAAACCTAACTCATCAGAGATATATTTCCTGTTTAAATACTGAACACCACTATAAAATTTTCACCGAATAACAATAGAACAGTCTTAAACATAAATAAGACCATAAACCATCAGTGAAATACAGTGTTCAATATCGCACAAGAAAGCGGAAATAAATACATAACTTTTACAACAGTTAAAGCCATAATGCCGTGATACATAGATAACAAGGGAAAACACAACTTTAGCATAAAAGCTAAGTCTTCAGCAGCCATCCGAGTACCACCTACTCGTGCCTCTTGGATCTCCACTTTCCCTGTTGATCTGAAAAACCACAACATATAAACAATGAGATACAATCTCAGTGAGTTCTACCGAGACCCCTACTAACACTCTCGGTTCAATTATGAAATTTTGTTAAACTTAACACGACACCGACTGCACACACTGCTAATCCCGGTGAACCGTGTGATAGAATTCTAACTTGGTAGGACACCGACTGCACGCACTGCTAATCCCGGTGAACGCGACACGAAACCATTTTACGTAACACCGACTGCACGCACTGCTAATCCCGGTGAACGCGACACGAAACCATTTTACGTACCACCGACTGCACGCACTGCTAATCCCGGTGAACGTGACACAGAACTTTTTAACATAACACCGACTGCACGCACTGCTAATCCCGGTGAACCCCATAACCAATAGTGTTTCCTAATGGCACAGAGCCTAGGGTAGGGGATCATGACTGCCCCTCCTAGTATGTCAACATGGGTCGTCACCCAACTCGATATAATAAATATATCTACAGACACATGAACATTTAGTCCATTTACATTTGACCGATAACTGAACACAATACCCGCATTGGGCCGTTTCCTATAGTCGATATAATATATATATCGTGAATCGTAGACCGGTTTAGACGAATAAGTAATAACCATCACGCGTCAGTTATACCATACCACGTAGGACTCATCGTCCGCTTTATTATTAATAAAATATATCCGCACACGCGTACTATGGTTCGGCTTTTCGAAACAATTTCAATTCCAAAAGTATTTCATAAAACCCTTTTGAAACATACCCAAAATCATGGCATTATAAGCCTAATATCATTATGGAAGGGTTAGGAAAGGATTAGGAGAGGATTGGAATCGATCGGGATCGTTTCGGGCAAGTTTGGAAATTTGGACAGAACACGGCGCACGGTTCGTGCTCCCACACGCACGGGTCGTGCTCCCTGTAATGCATTTTTGAAAACAAAACAGAATGACACGCACGGTCCGTGCGCCTGGGACGCACGGGTCGTGCGCTTTTGACAGCATTGTATTTTATCCCGTTTTCGCAATTTTCGTCGTTCCGACCAATTCCGATACCTGTTCCAGTCTAGTCCTAACACCAAAATAGTTCAAAAACATGTCCAACGTCCTCACTCGATCAACCAATCCAATCAAAGACTCAACACATTCAATTTTCATCAAAATTCGACATATTTAAAAATAATGGTTTTTGACTCAAAATCTTCCGAAATTAAATCACTAAAAATTCCATTTCAACACGACTCAACCCGAGACTCGCTCCGATCAATTCCTAACTCGAATCAGACAGTATCAAGAAATATTCCAGTCCAGCGAAAGCGATAAAACATTAATCAATTAATTCAAAAAACAAAAATCCTAAGCGTGAGTAGAACTCACCCTTGACGCGTGATCCACGATCGAGCCGAAATCACCGAGTAGTCACACGAACGCTCCCCGCTCCGGCGACACCCAATCCGCTTCCAAAGCTTTCCACTCGATCGCGAAACCTCTTTTTGACCGAAAATACCGAATTCCCCGAAATCCTCCATGGACACTATTCATCATCCCTAACCTCCAAAACTACTATTTACACATAAACCCAAATTTTAGATTTTCAACCCCAAATCACCCAACTAGCTTCCAATCTTTCAATCGAACTTTAATACTCGAGCAATCCACCTTGGGTTCGTTCCTAATCGAACTCAAACCTTCAAAACCAACTCAAATCGGATTTCCCTCAAAACCTCCAAAACTCTAAAATGGCCAAGTGAGAGAGAGTGAGCTGATCATCACGAAATTGGTACCAAATCGAAGAGGAAGTAGCGCTGAACATTTTTCGTGTCGGACGGAAGTCGTTTCGGTGAAGTCTTCTCTCTCCCTCTTCTCTTCTCCCTCACGCCACTTTCTCTCCTTTTCTCTCTTTTTCTCCTCTGTAACTCTCTCGTATTCTTTCTCTCTTTCTTTCTTAATTCTTTTCTTTCCTTTCTTATTAACACACACACACACACGTATATACATATATTTATTTAATAAATATATGGCAACGTGGTCAAATTACCATATTGATCTAAATCTCCTATTTCGATTCCGAAACTTCCTTGATCCGTATTATCCGGTTAACGATCCGATGACAACCAATAAATAATTTTAGCACTCAATAAATTTACCAGTCAAGTACTAAATTAATTTAATTGGGTTAACATCCAAATAATTCGGTTAATTATTTTGCGGATGTTACATTCTCCCAAACTTAAAAGAATTTTGTCCTCAAAATTTCGCTAAGTCTTTCATCCGACTAACCGAGGGTTGACATTCCCAGAAAGGTCTAAATTTGCGAGAAAACAATCTTGAATTAACGAAATGAGTAGAAATCTTCACGAAGTTGGCACATCAATCTCCAAGTATGATCCACTACTGCCTTGATACGAACTCTCTGGTTACGAATCTACACAAGAAACCCATGATTCGCCTACATAGGCTCGGCACCGCGTTTGAAAACACTTCCGAAGCTTCATTCCTCACTCGCTCCCCAACTTTGATTAATCCAAATCAAAGTACTCCTCGGTAGACGTAAAACAAACACGATTCCCTCGAAAGGTGTAAACACTTTCTCAACAAATCTTCTAATATCGTTAACGGTTCTCGTACATACCGACAATGTGACGAAAAAGTCACTTGTGAAACTTCTTGTCTCGCCCCCAAGATTTCGAGATAATACTCCTCGAAGGAAGATGAAATAAGGATTTACCAGAAACGTTTATCTTAAACGTAGAAATAAACCACGGGGACATCAAATAAATTGAACGTAATGAAAATCAGCTCAGTTGTTCTCTAAACAACTATCAAACAGAACTCGGAGCTCCTTTCCGAATTATTCAATAGCGTTGAGAGCTTCCCCTCAACCTAAGTAATCCTCCTAGGATTTTCCTCCTCAATCATATCCTATTAGCCTCTTAATTCGTTCCCAAAATTAACTTTAGCATGCGGGTTTTCACAAAAACGATTTTTCAAAACTATTACACCGCACGCCAAGCTTCACTTCGGAAATTTCAGTCACTTACAAGCAGATCCATCAATTAATCCTTTGATGGCTATTCGTAACGCGAAAACAATCAGCAGTTACCTCACTTACATATTCGTATTCACGTTTGACTTGTCAAACGGAATTACTTATTACAATCTCATTGTTAACCTTCACAAAGAAGAGATTAACAAACTAATACCTTGCCACTCATACATCTGCTTTACATTTCTGTACATCTTGGAACAGAATATAAACTTCGGTGTGCTTCCTCTACACTTGCCTTTTGTTGTTCTCATCATCGGGCGCACAGATTCTACCGTTGAAACAACTGCCTCTATCACTATCCATGGTGAAATCTGGAAATACCTTTTGTGATTGTGGCTTCACATCAACTTCCTGTGCTAAGCGTATAGAATCCCTTAGGGAACTAGAGATCCTCATATGGCTCAACACTAACCGGTTCCTCCTAGATCTTGAATTCGGGTTTAAGTCTCTAAAAGACTCCGATAATTCCATCTCATGCATCAAGAAACTCGGCCACGCAGTGCATCAGTTACAACACTGGCCTCTCTTGAAGGCTACATCAACACGAATTTATAATCCTCCAGAAACTCAACACACTTCTCTGCCTGCTATTCAGTTCTTTCTGATCAAACAGATACCTTGAACTCTTGTGATCACTAAAGACATCGAAACGAGACCCATACAGGTAACGTCTTCAAATCTTCAGTGCATACACAATAGCTGCCAACTCATAATCGTGAGTCGGATGACTCTTCTCATGAGACTTTAATTGTCTGGACGCATAAGCTACCACTTGTTGATTTCGCATTAGAATACATCCTATACCCTTCCCTGAAGCATCGCTGTATATTTGGAATTCCAAAGGCGGATCCGGAAGAATCAGGATTGGAGCAGAAGTCAAAATCTTCGGCTCTTGAAAACATTCTTCACAATCGGCATCCCACGTAAACGGATGACCCTTACGAGTTAACCGAGTAAGTGGAAAACTAACTGTGAGAACCCTTTAACAAATCTCTTATAGTAACCGGCTAGACCCAGAAACTTTTGATCTCTGTGGCTAATGTCGATCACTCCCATTCAACACCGCTTCCTTCTTACTGGGATCTACAGAAACTCCCGACTTGGGAAATCACACGTCCCAAAGACTTTACCTCTAGCACCCAAAAATCATACTCCGAAGGTTTCAAGTACAACTTCTTTTCTCTGAATACCTTCAGAACAATGCAGAGATGTTGGACATGCTCCTCAATGGTCTTCGAGCACATCGAGATACCATCAATGAAAATGACCACAAATTGATCTAGGTAATTGAGGAAAAACTTGGTTCAGGTAATCCATGAATACCGCTGGAGCATTAGTCAAACCGAAGGGCATCACTACCCACACATAATGTCCATACCTAGTACGGAAAGCTGTCTTCGGAATATCTAAGGCTCTAACTTTTATTTGATGATGTCCTGACCTCAGATCAATTTTAGAAACACTGCAGCACCTCAAATTGCTCGAGCAAATCGTCTATCCTTGGTAAGGGATATTTATTCCTGATCGTCACTTTGTTAAGTTGTCGATAACCGATGTACAATCTAATGCCACTATATTTCCTTTTGACTAATCACATCAGAGCACTCCCTAGAGGAGCACTCAGTCGAATAAATTTCTTTAACATCGACTCTTCAAGTTGAGACTCCATTTCCTTTAATTCTCAAGAAACCTTAAATAAGAAACAATAGATATTGATCCCGTGCCAGGAATCAATTCTGCCGTAAATTCTACCTCTAGCTCTGGAGGTTCGGAAGAAACTTCATCGTGAAAACATCCAGAAAGTCATTCACAACCTGAATGTTCGCCAAATCTAAACTAGTTTCAGTGGATGCAGATAACATACTAACATGTGCTTCCGCACCTTGGAATGAAGGTTGACCGTCTAAGGTGAACTCGGTAACCGCTTCCGAATTTGTCTTAGACAATTCAACTGATTCTGAAGAGGAACTGACAGTTGATTAACACAGTCGATTGCAACATGATTTGCAGTCATCCAATTCATACCCAAAATGGTGTCCACCCTTCTCATAGGCAAACAATAAATTCTACAACGAAATTCCTGCCTCCTATGACAAGTAGACAATTCTACACAAAGATTATGTCTGGACACGACCCTTAGCAGCAGTTAAAATAGTTACCGGCCCGGATAGCGATGATAAGGCTAATCCCAACCGATTCACATGCGATCGGGATATACAGCAATAGGTTGCACCCGAATCATATAATATACTGATCGAGTTATTGAAAACTGATCTCATACTCCTCAGTAGATTGTCTGCAGTCGTAACTGCCTAAACATCCAGAATGTTGACTCGTCCTTGCCTTAGAGCTGCTTGTGACTCATTGGAACTTTTCCTTACGGGCACTCTTTACCATAGTGACCCTCTACATTTCTATAATAGCACCGATTAGATCTTCGCTTGCAATCACCGCTGTGAGGCTTTCCCCAGTTAGAACATCTTCTGACCTTTGAAGAATCAAAGAATTGCATCTGCTTTTCCTTTGATGAAATTATCTTAGGACTTTGCAGTCGGAGTTGATATTTCAACTACCTTCTTTCCTTTCCCATATTTCCTATGAGATCATCCTCGGCGACATAGGATGATTGCATCAAGGCAACATAATTTGTAGCAGTATAAGAACTGAGACCATAAATCATAAAAGCACTTATGCCCGTCTTATACTTCTGCATTCTCCGTTCGTCATCCGAAGCTTACTTTACCACTTGGTAAAACTGAGACAACTCCTCAAACTTAGCGGTGTATTCTCCCACCGTCATGTCACCTTTCCTGAGGATGCACCGGTTGAAGATTCCGATTGTGGTCGAGGATTGCATCTTGATCATCCAGTCATAATTCCGCTTATGATGCACTAAGTATTAAGTTGATCAGGCTCAATGTCTCTTAGCATCACAAGTGTAATTACAAAAAGGACTAACAAGGAATCGACTCAACCCTAAACTAAGTCCGACTAGGTCGAACTGCTCTGATACCAACTGTAACACCCCCGGTATTTTTTATCGAGTAAAAATACCCAAGTGTACCAAACCTAACTCATCAGAGATATATTTCCTGTTTAAATACTGAACACCACTATAAAATTTTCACTGAATAACAATAGAACAGTCTTAAACATAAATAAGACCATAAACCATCAGTGAAATACAGTGTTCAATATCGCACAAGAAAGCGGAAATAAATACATAACTTTTACAACAGTTAAAGCCATAATGCCGTGATACATAGATAACAAGGGAAAACACAACTTTAGCATAAAAGCTAAGTCTTCAGCAGCCATCCGAGTACCACCTACTCGTGCCTCTTGGATCTCCACTTTCCCTGTTGATCTGAAAAACCACAACATATAAACAATGAGATACAATCTCAGTGAGTTCTACCGAGACCCCTACTAACACTCTCGGTTCAATTATGAAATTTTGTTAAACTTAACACGACACCGACTGCACACACTGCTAATCCCGGTGAACCGTGTGATAGAATTCTAACTTGGTAGGACACCGACTGCACGCACTGCTAATCCCGGTGAACGCGACACGAAACCATTTTACGTAACACCGACTGCACGCACTGCTAATCCCGGTGAACGCGACACGAAACCATTTTACGTACCACCGACTGCACGCACTGCTAATCCCGGTGAACGTGACACAGAACTTTTTAACATAACACCGACTGCACGCACTGCTAATCCCGGTGAACCCCATAACCAATAGTGTTTCCTAATGGCACAGAGCCTAGGATAGGGGATCATGACTGCCCCTCCTAGTATGTCAACATGGGTCGTCACCCAACTCGATATAATAAATATATCTACAGACACATGAACATTTAGTCCATTTACATTTGACCGATAACTGAACACAATACCCGCATTGGGCCGTTTCCTATAGTCGATATAATATATATATATCGTGAATCGTAGACCGGTTTAGACGAATAAGTAATAACCATCACGCGTCAGTTATACCATACCACGTAGGACTCATCGTCCGCTTTATTATTAATAAAATATATCCGCACACGCGTACTATGGTTCGGCTTTTCGAAACAATTTCAATTCCAAAAGTATTTCATAAAACCCTTTTGAAACATACCCAAAATCATGGCATTATAAGCCTAATATCATTATGGAAGGGTTAGGAAAGGATTAGGAGAGGATTGGAATCGATCGGGATCGTTTCGGGCAAGTTTGGAAATTTGGACAGAACACGGCGCACGGTTCGTGCTCCCACACGCACGGGTCGTGCTCCCTGTAATGCATTTTTGAAAACAAAACAGAATGACACGCACGGTCCGTGCGCCTGGGACGCACGGGTCGTGCGCTTTTGACAGCATTGTATTTTATCCCGTTTTCGCAATTTTCGTCGTTCCGACCAATTCCGATACCTGTTCCAGTCCAGTCCTAACACCAAAATAGTTCAAAAACATATCCAACGTCCTCACTCGATCAACCAATCCAATCAAAGACTCAACACATTCGATTTTCATCAAAATTCGACATATTTAAAAATAATGGTTTTTGACTCAAAATCTTCCGAAATTAAATCACTAAAAATTCCATTTCAACACGACTCAACCCGAGACTCGCTCCGATCAATTCCTAACTCGAATCAGACAGTATCAAGAAATATTCCAGTCCAGCGAAAGCGATAAAACATTAATCAATTAATTCGAAAAACAAAAATCCTAAGCGTGAGTAGAACTCACCCTTGACGCGTGATCCACGATCGAGCCGAAATCACCGAGTAGTCACACGAACGCTCCCCGCTCCGGCGACACCCAATCCGCTTCCAAAGCTTTCCACTCGATCGCGAAACCTCTTTTTGACCGAAATACCGAATTCCCCGAAATCCTCCATGGACACTATTCATCATCCCTAACCTCCAAAACTACTATTTACACATAAACCCAAATTTTTGATTTTCAACCCCAAATCACCCAACTAGCTTCCAATCTTTCAATCGAACTTTAATACTCGAGCAATCCACCTTGGGTTCGTTCCTAATCGAACTCAAACCTTCAAAACCAACTCAAATCGGATTTCCCTCAAAACCTCCAAAACTCTAAAATGGCCAAGTGAGAGAGAGTGAGCTGATCGTCACGAAATTGGTACCAAATCGAAGAGGAAGTAGCGCTGAACATTTTTCGTGTTGGACGGAAGTCGTTTCGGTGAAGTCTTCTCTCTCCCTCTTCTCTTCTCCCTCACGCCACTTTCTCTCCTTTTCTCTCTTTTTCTCCTCTGTAACTCTCTCGTATTCTTTCTCTCTTTCTTTCTTAATTCTTTTCTTTCCTTTCTTATTAACACACACACACACACACACGTATATACATATATTTATTTAATAAATATATGGCAACGTGGTCAAATTACCATATTGATCTAAATCTCCTATTTCGATTCTGAAACTTCCTTGATCCGTATTATCCGGTTAACGATCCGATGACAACCAATAAATAATTTTAGCACTCAATAAATTTACCAGTCAAGTACTAAATTAATTTAATTGGGTTAACATCCAAATAATTCGGTTAATTATTTTGCGGATGTTACATTCTCCCAAACTTAAAAGAATTTTGTCCTCAAAATTTCGCTAAGTCTTTCATCCGACTAACCGAGGGTTGACATTCCCAGAAAGGTCTAAATTTGCGAGAAAACAATCTTGAATTAACGAAATGAGTAGAAATCTTCACGAAGTTGGCACATCAATCTCCAAGTATGATCCACTACTGCCTTGATACGAACTCTCTGGTTACGAATCTACACAAGAAACCCATGATTCGCCTACATAGGCTCGGCACCGCGTTTGAAAACACTTCCGAAGCTTCATTCCTCACTCGCTCCCCAACTTTGATTAATCCAAATCAAAGTACTCCTCGGTAGACGTAAAACAAACACGATTCCCTCGAAAGGTGTAAACACTTTCTCAACAAATCTTCTAATATCCTTAACGGTTCTCGTACATACCGACAATGTGACGAAAAAGTCACTTGTGAAACTTCTTGTCTCGCCCCCAAGATTTCGAGATAATACTCCTCGAAGGAAGATGAAATAAGGATTTACCAGAAACGTTTATCTTAAACGTAGAAATAAACCACGGGGACATCAAATAAATTGAACGTAATGAAAATCAGCTCAGTTGTTCTCTAAACAACTATCAAACAGAACTCGGAGCTCCTTTCCGAATTATTCAATAGCGTTGAGAGCTTCCCCTCAACCTAAGTAATCCTCCTAGGATTTTCCTCCTCAATCATATCCTATTAGCCTCTTAATTCGTTCCCAAAATTAACTTTAGCATGCGGGTTTTCACAAAAACGATTTTTCAAAACTATTACACCGCACGCCAAGCTTCACTTCGGAAATTTCAGTCACTTACAAGCAGATCCATCAATTAATCCTTTGATGGCTATTCGTAACGCGAAAACAATCAGCAGTTACCTCACTTACATATTCGTATTCACGTTTGACTTGTCAAACGGAATTACTTATTACAATCTCATTGTTAACCTTCACAAAGAAGAGATTAACAAACTAATACCTTGCCACTCATACATCTGCTTTACATTTCTGTACATCTTGGAACAGAATATAAACTTCGGTGTGCTTCCTCTACACTTGCCTTTTGTTGTTCTCATCATCGGGCGCACAGATTCTACCGTTGAAACAACTGCCTCTATCACTATCCATGGTGAAATCTGGAAATACCTTTTGTGATTGTGGCTTCACATCAACCTCCTGTGCTAAGCGTATAGAATCCCTTAGGGAACTAGAGATCCTCATATGGCTCAACACTAACCGGTTCCTCCTAGATCTTGAATTCGGGTTTAAGTCTCTAAAAGACTCCGATAATTCCATCTCATGCATCAAGAAACTCGGCCACGCAGTGCATCAGTTACAACACTGGCCTCTCTTGAAGGCTACATCAACACGAATTTATAATCCTCCAGAAACTCAACACACTTCTCTGCCTGCTATTCAGTTCTTTCTGATCAAACAGATACCTTGAACTCTTGTGATCACTAAAGACATCGAAACGAGACCCATACAGGTAACGTCTCCAAATCTTCAGTGCATACACAATAGCTGCCAACTCACAATCGTGAGTCGGATGACTCTTCTCATGAGACTTTAATTGTCTGGACGCATAAGCTACCACTTGTTGATTTCGCATTAGAATACATCCTATACCCTTCCCTGAAGCATCGCTGTATATTTGGAATTCCAAAGGCGGATCCGGAAGAATCAGGATTGGAGCAGAAGTCAAAATCTTCGGCTCTTGAAAACATTCTTCACAATCGGCATCCCACGTAAACGGATGACCCTTACGAGTTAACCGAGTAAGTGGAAAACTAACTGTGAGAACCCTTTAACAAATCTCTTATAGTAACCGGCTAGACCCAGAAACTTTTGATCTCTGCGGCTAATGTCGGTCACTCCCATTCTACACCGCTTCCTTCTTACTGGGATCTACAGAAACTCCCGACTTGGGAAATCACACGTCCCAAAGACTTTACCTCTAGCACCCAAAAATCATACTCCGAAGGTTTCAAGTACAACTTCTTTTCTCGGAATACCTTCAGAACAATGCAGAGATGTTGGACATGCTCCTCAATGGTCTTCGAGCACATCGAGATACCATCAATGAAAACGACCACAAATTGATCTAGGTAATTGAGGAAAAACTCGGTTCAGGTAATCCATGAATACCGCTGGAGCATTAGTCAAACCGAAGGGCATCACTACCTACACATAATGTCCATACCTAGTACGGAAAGCTGTCTTCGGAATATCTAAGGCTCTAACTTTTATTTGATGATGTCCTGACCTCAGATCAATTTTAGAAACACTGCAGCACCTCAAATTGCTCGAGCAAATCGTCTATCCTTGGTAAGGGATATTTATTCCTGATCGTCACTTTGTTAAGTTGTCGATAACCGATGCACAATCTAATGCCACTATATTTCCTTTTGACTAATCACACCAGAGCACTCCCTAGAGGAGCACTCAGTCGAATAAATTTCTTTAACATCGACTCTTCAAGTTGAGACTCCATTTCCTTTAATTCTCAAGAAACCTTAAATAAGAAACAATAGATATTGATCCCGTGCCAGGAATCAATTCTGCCGTAAATTCTACCTCTAGCTCTGGAGGTTCGGAAGAAACTTCATCGTGAAAACATCCAGAAAGTCATTCACAACCTGAATGTTCGCCAAATCTAAACTAGTTTCAGTGGATGCAGATAACATACTAACATGTGCTTCCGCACCTTGGAATGAAGGTTGACCGTCTAAGGTGAACTAGGTAACCGCTTCCGAATTTGTCTTAGACAATTCAACTGATTCTGAAGAGGAACTGACAGTTGATTAACACAGTCGATTGCAACATGATTTGCAGTCATCCAATTCATACCCAAAATGGTGTCCACCCTTCTCATAGGCAAACAATAAATTCTACAACGAAATTCCTGCCTCCTATGACAAGTAGACAATTCTACACAAAGATTATGTCTGGACACGACCCTTAGCAGCAGTTAAAATAGTTACCGGCCCGGATAGCGATGATAAGGCTAATCCCAACCGATTCACATGCGATCGGGATATACAGCAATAGGTTGCACCCGAATCATATAATATACTGATCGAGTTATTGAAAACTGATCTCATACTCCTCAGTAGATTGTCTGCAGTCGTAACTGCCTAAACATCCAGAATGTTGACTCGTCCTTGCCTTAGAGCTGCTTGTGACTCATTGGAACTTTTCCTTACGGGCACTCTTTACCATAGTGACCCTCTACATTTCTATAATAGCACCGATTAGATCTTCGCTTGCAATCACCGCTGTGAGGCTTTCCCCAGTTAGAACATCTTCTGACCTTTGAAGAATCAAAGAATTGCATCTGCTTTTCCTTTGATGAAATTATCTTAGGACTTTGCAGTCGGAGTTGATATTTAAACTACCTTCTTTCCTTTCCCATATTTCCTATGAGATCATCCTCGGCGACATAGGATGATTGCATCAAGGCAACATAATTTGTAGCAGTATAAGAACTGAGACCATAAATCATAAAAGCACTTATGCCCGTCTTATACTTCTGCATTCTCCGTTCGTCATCCGAAGCTTACTTTACCACTTGGTAAAACTGAGACAACTCCTCAAACTTAGCGGTGTATTCTCCCACCGTCATGTCACCTTTCCTGAGGATGCACCGGTTGAAGATTCCGATTGTGGTCGAGGATTGCATCTTGATCATCCAGTCATAATTACGCTTATGATGCACTAAGTATTAAGTTGATCAGGCTCAATGTCTCTTAGCATCACAAGTGTAATTACAAAAAGGACTAACAAGGAATCGACTCAACCCTAAACTAAGTCCGACTAGGTCGAACTGCTCTGATACCAACTGTAACACCCCGGTATTTTTTATCGAGTAAAAATACCCAAGTGTACCAAACCTAACTCATCAGAGATATATTTCCTGTTTAAATACTGAACACCACTATAAAATTTTCACCGAATAACAATAGAACAGTCTTAAACATAAATAAGACCATAAACCATCAGTGAAATACAGTGTTCAATATCGCACAAGAAAGCGGAAATAAATACATAACTTTTACAACAGTTAAAGCCATAATGCCGTGATACATAGATAACAAGGGAAAACACAACTTTAGCATAAAAGCTAAGTCTTCAGCAGCCATCCGAGTACCACCTACTCGTGCCTCTTGGATCTCCACTTTCCCTGTTGATCTGAAAAACCACAACATATAAACAATGAGATACAATCTCAGTGAGTTCTACCGAGACCCCTACTAACACTCTCGGTTCAATTATGAAATTTTGTTAAACTTAACACGACACCGACTGCACACACTGCTAATCCCGGTGAACCGTGTGATAGAATTCTAACTTGGTAGGACACCGACTGCACGCACTGCTAATCCCGGTGAACGCGACACGAAACCATTTTACGTAACACCGACTGCACGCACTGCTAATCCCGGTGAACGCGACACGAAACCATTTTATGTACCACCGACTGCACGCACTGCTAATCCCGGTGAACGTGACACAGAACTTTTTAACATAACACTGACTGCACGCACTGCTAATCCCGGTGAACCCCATAACCAATAGTGTTTCCTAATGGCACAGAGCCTAGGGTAGGGGATCATGACTGCCCCTCCTAGTATGTCAACATGGGTCGTCACCCAACTCGATATAATAAATATATCTACAGACACATGAACATTTAGTCCATTTACATTTGACCGATAACTGAACACAATACCCGCATTGGGCCGTTTCCTATAGTCGATATAATATATATATCGTGAATCGTAGACCGGTTTAGACGAATAAGTAATAACCATCACGCGTCAGTTATACCATACCACGTAGGACTCATCGTCCGCTTTATTATTAATAAAATATATCCGCTCACGCGTACTATGGTTCGGCTTTTCGAAACAATTTCAATTCCAAAAGTATTTCATAAAACCCTTTTGAAACATACCCAAAATCATGGCATTATAAGCCTAATATCATTATGGAAGGGTTAGGAAAGGATTAGGAGAGGATTGGAATCGATCGGGATCGTTTCGGGCAAGTTTGGAAATTTGGACAGAACACGGCGCACGGTTCGTGCTCCCACACGCACGGGTCGTGCTCCCTGTAATGCATTTTTGAAAACAAAACAGAATGACACGCACGGTCCGTGCGCCTGGGACGCACGGGTCGTGCACTTTTGACAGCATTGTATTTTATCCCGTTTTCGCAATTTTCGTCGTTCCGACCAATTCCGATACCTGTTCCAGTCCAGTCCTAACACCAAAATAGTTCAAAAACATATCCAACGTCCTCACTCGATCAACCAATCCAATCAAAGACTCAACACATTCGATTTTCATCAAAATTCGACATATTTAAAAATAATGGTTTTTGACTCAAAATCTTCCGAAATTAAATCACTAAAAATTCCATTTCAACACGACTCAACCCGAGACTCGCTCCGATCAATTGCTAACTCGAATCAGACAGTATCAAGAAATATTCCAGTCCAGCGAAAGCGATAAAACATTAATCAATTAATTCGAAAAACAAAAATCCTAAGCGTGAGTAGAACTCACCCTTGACGCGTGATCCACGATCGAGCCGAAATCACCGAGTAGTCACACGAACGCTCCCCGCTCCGGCGACACCCAATCCGCTTCCAAAGCTTTCCACTCGATCGCGAAACCTCTTTTTGACCGAAATACCGAATTCCCCGAAATCCTCCATGGACACTATTCATCATCCCTAACCTCCAAAACTACTATTTACACATAAACCCAAATTTTTGATTTTCAACCCCAAATCACCCAACTAGCTTCCAATCTTTCAATCGAACTTTAATACTCGAGCAATCCACCTTGGGTTCGTTCCTAATCGAACTCAAACCTTCAAAACCAACTCAAATCGGATTTCCCTCAAAACCTCCAAAACTCTAAAATGGCCAAGTGAGAGAGAGTGAGCTGATCGTCACGAAATTGGTACCAAATCGAAGAGGAAGTAGCGCTGAACATTTTTCGTGTTGGACGGAAGTCGTTTCGGTGAAGTCTTCTCTCTCCCTCTTCTCTTCTCCCTCACGCCACTTTCTCTCCTTTTCTCTCTTTTTCTCCTCTGTAACTCTCTCGTATTCTTTCTCTCTTTCTTTCTTAATTCTTTTCTTTCCTTTCTTATTAACACACACACACGTATATACATATATTTATTTAATAAATATATGGCAACGTGGTCAAATTACCATATTGATCTAAATCTCCTATTTCGATTCCGAAACTTCCTTGATCCGTATTATCCGGTTAACGATCCGATGACAACCAATAAATAATTTTAGCACTCAATAAATTTACCAGTCAAGTACTAAATTAATTTAATTGGGTTAACATCCAAATAATTCGGTTAATTATTTTGCGGATGTTACATTCTCCCAAACTTAAAAGAATTTTGTCCTCAAAATTTCGCTAAGTCTTTCATCCGACTAACCGAGGGTTGACATTCCCAGAAAGGTCTAAATTTGCGAGAAAACAATCTTGAATTAACGAAATGAGTAGAAATCTTCACGAAGTTGGCACATCAATCTCCAAGTATGATCCACTACTGCCTTGATACGAACTCTCTGGTTACGAATCTACACAAGAAACCCATGATTCGCCTACATAGGCTCGGCACCGCGTTTGAATTGCTGTGAAGTGACGAATTGAGATGTCCTGATTCTAATATATATATTGTTTTTCATATGTCTTATTATATGGTTGGATATCTCACCCCTTCTGTTTGAATGTTACCATTTATGTTGGTAACGTGCAGGTAACCACGAATGAAGGCTATTTACCTTCGTTAGTTCGAGTCGGGATGTCGCTCTGATACGTAGCACTCGGGGGGGATGAACGTTTGCTTTCTATTTTATATGTTATATTATTGTTGGATTTTGAAGTTATTGTTATCATGAATTTATCAAAGATGCTATGATTTTTGAGTTGAACGTTTTGAATTCCGCTGCGTAGTGGTGATAGTAGACTCATTTTAAAGACTAAAGAAGTCGTTTATTGGTTCATCCGAGTGAGGGTGCTATGTATCCAATTTTACAAATGACTTAATTATATTGTTAGTGTTTTTTTGTCGAAAATGTAGCATCCGTTTCTTTGCTGAAAACAATTTTTTGAAACTCTGATTTTATTAATATTTTGCCGGGTAGAAATGGTTGTTACAGTCTCCACAGTGAGATTATCCCGTACTTGCACATCGTCCATATGAATTACATGAGATGGATCTGAAATATACTTTCGAAGTTGCGACACATGAAACACGTCATGCAAATTCGAAAGGTTAGGAGGTAAGGCCACCCTATAAGCAACATTTCCAACTTTTTCTGAAATCTGATACGGACCAATAAAACGAGGCGTGAGCTTCTTAGACTTCAAAGCGCGTCCAACACCGGTCACCGGAGTGACTCTCAAACACATGCTCACCTGCTTGAAATTCTAAATCCTTTCTTCGCTTATCATGATAACTCTTCTGTCTACTTTGCGAAGCTTTCATCTTCTCCCGAATCAACTTCACCTTCTCAGTAGTCTCTCGAACAATCTCAGGTCCAAGCACTACACTTTCTCCAGATTCATACCAACATAAAGGAGTCCTACACCTCCGACCATACAACGCTTCAAAAGGTGCCATCCCAATACTAGAATGGTAACTATTATTATAAGTGAACTCTATCAATGAAAGGTAGTTATCCCACGAACCTCCTTGCTCCAGAACACAAGCTCTCAACAAATCCTCCAATGACTGAATAGTCCTCTCTGACTGACCATCCGTTTGAGGGTGATACGCCGAACTCAACCTCAACTTAGAACCCAACTCCTTCTGCAAACTCTCCCCAAAAATCAGAAATGAACCTCGGATCTCTATCTGAAACGATACACACAGGGACACCATGCAGCTTTACAATCTCTCAGACATAAATCTCTGCCAACTTCGGTACTGAATATGTGATGTTAATAGGAACAAAATGAGCCGACTTCGCTAGCCTATCAACAATCACCCAAATCGCATCATGCCCTCTGGCGGTATTAGGCAATCCCGTCACAAAGTCCATTGAAATACTATCCCATTTCCATTCTGGAACCTCTAACGGTTGCATCAACCCTGCAGGCTTCTGATGTTCAACTTTCGACTTCTGACAAGTTAAACATGCATACACAAACTGTGCTACATCACGCTTCATCTCTTGCCACAAAAACAAGTTCTTCAAGTCCTGATACATCTTAGTAGCTCCCGAATGAATACTCAATTTACTCCTATGACTCTCTTCAAGGATCGCTTTCTTCATTTCTGCATCATCAGGAATACAAATCCTATTACGGAACCTTAACACACCTTGCGCATCCAACTTGAAATCATCATTCCCGGACTGATCGATTCCAACCATCGAATCCACCAATTTGACATCCAACTTCTGAGCTTCTCTGATACTATCCAAGAAGTCATTACTAATCTTTAACATCCCCAACCTAACACCCTGAGGCGTCACTTCGCAAACCAAACTCATATCTATGAACTGCTCAATTAGCTCCAACTCCTTAACCATCATTGCAGACATATGCAAGGTCTTTCGACTTAACGCATCAGCCACGACATTAGCCTTCCCTGGATGATAATTCAATCCGAAATCATAATCCTTTAACAACTCCAACCACCGTCGTTGCCTCATATTCAATTCCTTCTGATCAAACAAATACTTCAAACTATTATGGTCACTAAATACTTCAAATCTAGAACCATAGAGATAATGCCTCCAAACCTTCAACACAAAAACCACTGCAGCAAGCTCCAAGTCATGCCTAGGATAATTTTTCTCATGAGTTCTCAACTGCCTCGACGCATAAGCAACTACCTTACCATTCTGCATAAGCACACCTCCTAAACCCATCTTGGAAGCATCACAATACACCACAAAAGACTCTCCCGGATTGGGCAACGTCAAGATAGGAGACGTCGTCAATCTCTTCTTCAATTCGGCGAAACTCTCTTCACAACGAACGTCCCACACAAATGCTTTACCCTTGCAAGTCAGCTGAGTTAACGGGAGTGCTAACTTAGAAAAACCTTCAATGAACCTTCTATAATAACCAGCTAATCCCAAAAAGCTTCTAACCTCGGTAGCCGACTTCGGGGCTTCCCACTGCAACACAGCATCTACCTTAGATGGATCCACCGCAATGCCACTACCTGAAATGACGTGACCAAGGAAACTCACTTCCTTCAACCAAAATTCACATTTTGACAGCTTCGCATATAACTTCTTCTCTTTCAGGACCTCCAACACTAACCTCAAATGCTCTGCATGCTCTTCCTCTGACTTAGAATAGACCGGAATATCATCAATGAACACTACCACAAACTGATCCAAGTAAGTATGGAAGATACGGTTCATGTATTCCATAAATACTCCCGGCGCGTTAGTAACACCGAAAGGCATCACCGAATACTCATAGTGCCCATAACGGGTCCTAAAAGCCGTCTTCTGAATGTCCTCATCTTTCACTTTAATCTGATGATAACCCGATCGCAAATCAATCTTACTAAACACTTGAGCACCCACCAGTTGATCCATCAAATCATCTATTCTTGGAAGTGGATACTTGTTCTTAATCGTTACCTTATTCAACTGCCTATAATCAACACAAAGCCTCATACTCCCATCTTTCTTCTTCACTAGCAACACAGGAGCTCCCCACGGCGACACACTTGTCCTCACAAACTTCTTTTCGAGCAGATCCTCAAGTTGCTTCTTCAGTTCGGACAATTCAGATGCTGACATCCTGTATGGTGCCATAGAAACAGGTCTGGTACCAGGTACAAGATCAATAGCGAATTCAACCTCCCTCTCTGGCGGCACACTTGGAATCTCATCAGGGAAAACTTCAGGAAACTCACACACCACCGGCAACTCCTCAATTATGGCTTGATTCTCAACAGGCAACGATGCCATCAGCGAGAATAACTGGACTTCCTCCTGCATCAACTTCCGCAACTGACTAGCAGACAACAAACCAGATTCCTCCTCTTCAGGAGTAGCAAAACTTACAGACTTGCTACGACAATTAATATGAACATGGTTATACTCCAACCAGTTCATACCTAAGATCACATCCAATCCGCTTAACGGCAAACAAATCAAATCAACAACAAAGTCTCTGTCGAAAATCAAGGGACACTTAGAACACACAAGGGAAGTAGTCACCGACCCCTTAGCTGGAGTGTCGACAACCATCTCTCTATTCATAGAAGACAACGCAAGACCCAAACTTTCAACACAATCAGCAGCAATAAAACAATGAGTAGCACCGGTATCAACAATAGATTTTAGAGGAGTACTATTAATAAAGCATGTACCTCTAATAAGTCCGTCTTCCATAGTAGTCTCTGTCCCTGCCAAAGCGAACACTCTTCCACTTGCTCGTTCCTTCTTCGGTTTCTGACACTAGTTACCAATGTGTCCTCCTTCGCCACAGTTGAAGCTAATCATCTCCTTATGCTCGCACGCAGACGCGTCATGCCCGGTCTTACCACAACGGAAACACTTCCTCACCTCAAACTTGCACATGTAACTCTTATGACCAGCCTTGCCACATTTGAAGCACACAATACCAGCAGGAGCATCTCCCCCACTAGTCCTCTTACCATCAGCGACTCTCGGTTTACCTCTACCAGCAGGAGCATCATACGGCTTACCACGATTCTGAGGCTTGCTCCTCTTCTCACTAGCAATCTTATAATGAGCATTGTTATCCTCTTTATAGATCCTGCAGCTGTCGATCAAATCAGCGAAGACACGGATTTTCTGATACCCAATTGCCTTCTTGCTCTCTGGCCGTAACCCGTTCTCAAACTTGATGCACTTCGAGAACTCAGCAGTCGCTTCACTATAGTGCGGATAAAATTTGGCTAACTCCACAAACTTGGCAGCATACTCAGTAACTGACAGGTTTCCCTGCTTCAGCTCAAGGAATTCAATTTCCTTCTTACCCCGAACATCCTCCGGATAATACTTCCTCGTAAATTCCCTACGGAACACAACCCAAGTGATCTCTTCACTTGCAGCTTCCAATCTCTGACTAGTCTCTAGCCACCAGTCATCAGCCTCTTCCGCCAACATATGAGTACCATAACGAACCTTCTGCGCTGGAGTACAGTCCATCACACGGAAGATCCTCTCTATCTCTTTCAGCCAAGCCAACGCTCCATCAGGATTATACTTGCCCTTGAAGGTAGGCGGATTCTCCCTCTGAAAAGTCGCCAAACTCCGAGACCCAGCATTTTCACCAACGTTCTGCTGATTCCCCAAAGCCTGTGCCATAGCCGTCATCGCAGCAGCAATAGCAGCATCGCTCCTTCCAGCCATCTCAACTTACTACTACAACACTGTCATACCCTAATTTTGTCCGCCTAGGTTTAAAACCCTAATTTTCCACAAAAAATGAATAAATTAAGATGTGGCATCATTTTGAAGAGTGTGAAGAATATTGTGCATGCGTTCTAGAGCTTTTAAATTCCTTTTTGGAGTGGAAATGCATTTTTGGGAAAAAACAAGGTTTTTAGGGCAAAAGGGTATTTTGGTCATTTTACAAAATAGGATAATTTCTCATCAAAAAATCATTGTGCAAGTTTAGAGAAATTTATTTGAGGCAAAACGTTTTGGTCATGTGTATGTATGTGCATGCATGCATGCATTGTGCACCAAAAATTCAAAGTCAAAAAAGGCATCAAAAAGGAATATTCTACAAAAGTTTCAAGATGAGATTTTTATGATATTTTTGGTCATGGTGATCTCATAAAATGGCATATTCCTAAGATTCCTAGTATGTGGCCTAAATTGGGTGTATTTGTGTACAATTATCCTAAAAAGAATAATCAAAAAATGAAGAGATAATGGAATGGTCATGTGATAGTACAATTGTACAATTGACAACTTGCAAATTCCCTCCCATTTCTCCCCTCATTGCCGTCACACCCTCTCCTCTCTACTACTCTCTCATTTTGTGCTTTCTCAATATCCCGAATCCATGTGAACTTTGTAGCGACCGAAAAATCCGGAGGAGGGGATTCTTCGTCATTTTTGCAATGAAGCCGCCATCAATATTTATTAAATAGGAAAACATTGAAAAAACCTTTATTTTTGGGCTCGGGGGTCGATTATGCGCGGGGAAGGTATTAGCACCCCACAGCATCCTTTCAAGAGAAAGGTTACCATTTAATTTAATGTATAGATAGATAGTTAATTTAAAGAAAATACTTTAATTTACCTTTTTATTATTTGCAAAATTGAAGAGGATGACTTAATAAAAATTTTAGTTTTTTGTGCTTGACAGGAGTGGGCCCCTGCTCCTACGTATCTCCAGGTGCGATGGAGAAATCAAAGCTACGTAGTTCTTAGTAGAAAATGTTTGTGTGTTGTTGTTTTTTTTTATCTTTTATTTTTGAAATCGGGAGAGGTACTCGAGACGACCAAACAAGTGAAACTCAGAGTGGTTGTCGCTCATAGCTCGTTTGAAAACCAAAGCTGTTATCAACGGTCAAACAAGCTAAGCTCAGAGTGACCATTAATAACTAACTAATTTTATGTTTAGGAAAACATTTATTCGTCATTTGAAAAAAAATAGGTTTGTGAGAGAAAATATTTATCTAGGGAAAAGAGATTTCCCCTTTTTTTTTAAAAAAACGAAACATGGGGTGCAGTGGTAAAATAAGGGTGTAAATAAAAGGGGGGGTTGTATTATTAAAACTGGGGTGTAGATAACAGGCCCAAGCTGTCAGCCACGTTCAACGGCCCAACAAGACCTGGGCTTCTCAGGGGGGTTTCATGAAACAACAGAGGGGGTGTGCGAAGTAGATATGAATCCACTATAAAAGCTTAATTTAACCCTAATTTTCCTAAACCTAATCTCTCCTCCCTCACAGCGCCGCTCTCTCCCTCACTAACCCTAATCTCTCGCTTTCCCTCACAGCAGTGCCGCTCTCTCCCTCACTAACCCTAATCTCTCTTTCTCTTCTCACCAACGAAGCCGCACCCCCCTTCTATTCACGGCGCCCTTCCTCCTTCTCCTCCTCACAAACCGATCCTCACCTCCTTCTCTCCTCCCAGCCTCTAATCTCTCGCCGATTCAAACTTTCCCCTCTCAATCCATGGCGAACCGAAGCCTCTCTCTCTCTTAAGCCCTTTTTTCGTTTCTGTTTGTTGCTGTCGTGGTGGTGGAGATCTAGGGGTGGTTCTGTTTTCTGATGGAGGCTCGGGTTAGGCCACGGTGGTTGAACGGTGGAGGTTAGGTGGTACACGGTTCGTGGAGGAGGCGACGTGACGATTTGCGGTGGGGCTGTGGTGGTGGATGACGCGGCTGGGGACTGTTCGTGGGTAGGGGTTATGCGCTGTGGGTGGTTTGTGGCTGAGATGGGTGGTGACGCCGTGGGTGGTGATTTCCGGTGGAGGCTGTTTTGGTTGGTAGTAGGGTACGGTGGTGTGGTGGTGGCCGACGCGAGGAGAGGAGAGAGAAACAGGGGGCTTAGGGCGGTTGGTGTACGGCGGTGTACTGTGGTGACTGAGCTTGGCCGTGGAGTGGCGGTGGACGGAGGCTACAGTGGTGGTTCACGGCGGCCGGAGGTAAAACTTCAACCCTTTCTCTTTCTTTTTTATCTCACTGTCTCCCAATCCCCTTTCTACATTCTGTTATTTCGTTTTATTTTTTTTTTACTGATTCTGACTGGGCAACCCTGAGTTTTTTCATTAAACCTATTGCTAATTAACCTTCAATTTAGATAGCTAAACAATTTCATTTTTATAAACAGAGAGGTAATGCTACTCATTCAAAAACGTTTTAATCCTAATGCTAAACTTTCAGGCCTCTGAAATTTATTTTAAACAAACTAAATCATGATAGGCAGTCAAAAACATACTGAAACAGAAGAAGATGAACTGAAACTTATTTTAAACAAGTTAACCAAGAATAAGAGTACATTTTGGAAAAAAAAATGTTAAACAACCTTTTTTTCCAGCCTCTGAAATAGACTCCTATTGCCCACTGCTTGCTGCTACTATCACCTTGTTTCAGAAATTTGAGGCCTTGCTGTTTGGGTTTCAGTATGAACCCTAAACCTTCCCTTTGAATTTTCGTGTGTATTTTTTTGGTGTATTTTTCAGTGACTGTCTATGAATGTTTTGTGTTGTATAGTGGTGGTATTTATAGTGGAGAAACTGTGGTGTAGGTGTGTGAAGAAGCAGGGGAGCAAAACTCTTGGGGGACAAATGCTGCAGAGCCAAAACAAACCACCCAGAGGTGGTGGTACTGCTGCTGCCAAAGGCTGGGCTGTTGGTGCCAAGAATGGGAAGGCAGCAAGGAACAAGGAGAAATAGGCTTGGGTTGGTAGCCAAAAATGAAGTCATGCTACAGCAACAACAAAGGCAGCAGCGCTGCTTCCTGTTTTTTTTTTACTTTTGTTTTAATTTTTTTGTACTTGTTTACTCTTTTTTCTTTTGTCCTTTTTTGTAACAAATTTGACTTTTGGGTTGTATTGTAAATAAAAACTGAATTACAATAATAAAAAGACTGTATGTTCAGATCTGATTTTTTATTACATTTTTTCTATAATAATAATAATAATTAAACTAATAGCAATGACTTTAATAGGGATAAAAAATAATGAGTACCAAAAATAAATACTCGTACGCAACACGCTCATGCAATGAGAGCAACAACGCGCGTACAACTAAGAAAGAAAAGCGGCACAACGAGAACAACGCGTGCACAATTAAGAGAAAAATGTGGCACAACGAGAACGACAATGCGTGCACAATTAAAAATGACCCGCATACGCTAGGTGCGAATTGAAATCAATTGCGTTAGTTTGATGGACGAAATTAGGGTATTACAGCTGCCCCTCTTTATTTATATTTTACTAGGAAATTTGAAGGGTTTCCAAATTCCTCGAGTAAAATAGAAATAAAGATAAAAACACTAATTTTGTCAAGACCTTTTCTTTTTTTTTTTTTTTTGAAGAAAAATCATAAAAAAAATGGGTTTACATAGAACAAAAGTAAATAGGGATCACTGGGGATCTGAAGGAGCACTGGGGCTCTGATGGTTTAATTCACAATTGATGCTTGGCGTATCGATTGGAGTCAAACTGAAGGACCGACGGGGTCTGAAGGGCATGCCTAAGCCTGATGGACCAATGGGTCTGAAGGAGCGCAAACTAGCAACAGGGTACTAGTGAAACGGTCTGCTTGGGGGATGGCCTTTTTCGAGCGGCCATGGGTGGCAAGGTCAGGTCGTTGACCTGATTTGCAACCTCGAAGGACGTGCACTGTGCTTTTTAGGCGGACACAGCTAGTCTGAAGGACCTGGGGTCGGATGATCCGTCGGTTGCTCGATTAACGCGACGTGCGATCTGGATTGAAGGATCAAGTGTTGATCTGAAGGAGCGCTAGGGCTCTGAAGGACCACTGGGGATCTAAAAGGCTGATGCTAGGCTTAGTGCTAACACTAAAATTTTTTGACAGATAAAAAAAAACTAATCTATATTTGAACGCATTTTAAGGATGCAATGGATGATGTATGCGTGCATGCAGTGTAAGCATGTGCAACGATCGATATCTGGTGGTATGATGAATGAAATGTGGGATGCTTTTTTCCTTTGTGTTTTTTCTTTTTTTTTTGATTCTTTTTGCTCTTTTGCTCTTTCTTGACTTTTCTACTGATCTCATCACCTCGCGGGATTCTCGACGTGAGATATGAGGGTTGCCTCAAAGTAGTGGTGCCAAAGCGCGGGTTATTAGGCTTTGTTGCTTGAAATGATTATGCACTTTGTCCTCTTTGCCATTTTATAAGAGATCATCTCGTTTTTGTGATTTTTAGAAATTTCGTAATGATTGTAATGCTTTCGATTATGCACATGTTTCGCCATTCAATATCATCTACCATAAAACATCTTTTCAAAGCGAATAGGGAAGTGAGAGAGTGAAGATAGAGTTTAATATTCAAATGGAAACCGAGTGCGCAGAAGGTCACACTGGCTGAAAATTACATTGAGAGTTTAAACTAAAAAGAAAGAAAGAAAAAGAAAAAGCAGATCTTTTGATTGTTTGTATCTTGGAGGTAGCAATGCCAATCACCCATACACATGACCTTGAGCATCCATCACCCAACTTTCGGAGGACTGCCTTTGCATTTGTTCCAAGTCCAACTCATTGACCCTAATTTTTGCCTGGACTGCTCTTTAGAGTTTTCAATCCACCAGGTCGCTCTAATTTTTGCCTAGGCCGCCCCTTCGGGTTTTCAACCTAGCGAGCTCATTTTTGCTTGGCTCATCTTTCTCTTTTTTTCATATATTTCTTTAGGCATAGTACTTCTTAACTGCATCTGAGTTCACTGGGAGTGGGAGGTCTTCACCGTCCATTTTTGTGAGAATTAAGGCTCCTCCAGAGAATGCTTTCTTTACCACATAAGGCCCTTCGTAATTTGGGGTCCATTTTCCACGGGAATCCTTTTGGATAGGTAAAATTTTCTTGAGCACTAGATCTCCTTCTTGAAACTGCCGGGGTCGAACTTTCTTATCATAAGCTTTCTTCATTCTTTGCTGATACAACTGCCCGTGACACAAAGCTTCCACTCTTTTTTCCTCTATGAGGTTCAATTGATCAAATCGAGATTGAACCCATTCTGCTTCCTCTAATTTGGTTTCCATTAACACTCGCAGAGAAGGTATTTCGACTTCTACGGGAAGAACTGCTTCCATCCCGTATACTAGTGAGAATGGTGTTGCCCCTGTCGACGTGCGAACTGAGGTCCGGTACCCATGCAAAGCAAAAGGTAACATTTCATGCCAGTCCTTGAAGGTCACCACCATCTTTTGCACGATCTTCTTTATGTTCTTATTTGCAGCTTCGACTGCCCCATTCATCTTTGGACGGTATGGGGAGGAATTATGATGTTGGATTTTGAAGTCATCACACAACTCTTTCATCATCTTGTTGTTCAGGTTGGTCCCATTGTCTGTGATGATTTTATTTGGAAGGCCGTATCGGCAGATCAAATCTCTCTTTATGAACTTGACAACCACAGATTTTGTTACGCTGGCATAAGAAGCGGCCTCGACCCATTTAGTGAAATAATCGATGGCGACAAGAATGAAGCGATGTCCATTTGATGCCTTAGGTTCGATGGGGCCAATGACATCCATCCCCCACATTGAGAATGGCCATGGTGCTGTTAGGACGTTCAAAGCAGCAGGCGGCACATGGATATTATCAGCGTAGATTTGACACTTGTGGCATTTTCTCACGTAGTTAAAGCAGTCGATTTCCATTGACAACCAGTAGTAGCCAGCCCTTAGGATTTTTCTTGCCATGGTGTGCCCGCTAGAATGGGTTCCGAACGAGCCTTCATGGACATCTTTCATAATTCTTTCTGCTTCTTCTTTTGCAACACATCTGAGGAGGACCATGTCATGATTCCTTTTGTAAAGCACCTCCCCATTTAGAAAGAAACCCATTGATAATCTCCTAAGTGTTCTCTTATCATTCTCAGTGGCACTGGGAGGATACTCTCGACTTGTGATATAGTGCTTGATATCGTAATACCAAGGTTTACTGTCGGGCTCTTCTTCGATTGCCACGCAATGATGTGCCGGTAGGTCTCGATGCTGGATTCGGATGAATGTCAGACTTTTGTTGTTATTGATATTGAACATTGATGACAAACTCGCTAAAGCGTCAGCCAACTGATTTTCTTCGCGAGGGAGATGGTGGAAGGTGACCTCCTCGAATCGCTCAACCATCTCTTGGATGTGATCACGATAAGGAATTAATTTGGGGTCCCTGGTTTCCCAGTCGCCTTTTATCTGATGGATGACCAGTGCTGAGTCCCCATATACATCGAGTCTTTTGACTTTCCATTCAAGGGCCGCTTTGATGCCTAAGACACACGCTTCATATTCTGCAATGTTATTGGTGCAATAGAAGCTCAGTCTAGCAGTGAATGGTATGAAGCGGTTATCAGGGGAAATCAACACAGCTCCGACCCCGTGCCCATACAAATTGGAAGCGCCATCAAATGACATCCTCCACCTTTCGTCGTCTGGAGATTTCCCTTCTCCGAATAGAGCCATTATATCTTCATCTGGGAAATCGTATTGCATTGATTGGTAATCTTCAATGGGCTGATGTGCCAAGTATTCAGCCAGGGCACTACCTTTGATTGCTTTCTGAGTGACATACAAGAGGTCGTATTCAGATAGTAGCATTTGCCAGCGGGCGATTCTTCCTGTGAGTGCAGGTTTTTCAAAAATGTACTTGATGGGATCCATTTTAGATACCAACCAAGTCGTGTGGCTCAACATATACTGCCTCAGACGACGTGCAGCCCAGGCCAAAGCGCAACATGTTTTTTCCAACAATGAATATCTTGTCTCGCACTCGGTGAACTTCTTGCTGAGGTAGTAGATGGCATGTTCTCTCCTTCCAGACTCATCATGTTGCCCCAGTACGCAACCCATTGAGTTGTCTAGCACTGTTAAGTATAGAATGAGGGGTCTGCCCTGCACCGGTGGCATCAGAATCGGTGGATTTTGGAGGTACCTCTTGATCTTTTCAAAGGCCTCCTGGCACTTGTCATTCCACTTTGTTTCTTGGTTCTTGCACAGCAATTTGAAGATAGGCTCACAGGTCGATGTTAATTGGGATATGAATCTGGAGATGTAGTTCAACCTTCCTAGGAACCCACGAACTTCCTTTTCGGTTTTAGGCGTCGGCATTTCAAGAATTGCTCGTACCTTGTCTGGATCTACCTCTATTCCATTCTGACTGACTATGAACCCCAACAACTTTCCTGATCTTACACCGAAAGTGCATTTGGCGGGGTTTAATCTGAGTTTGAACTTCCTTAGGCGTTCAAATAGTTTCTGCAGATTAACAACATGTTCTTCTTCAGTCTTGGACTTTGCGATCATGTCATCCACGTAGACTTCAATCTCTTTATGCATCATGTCGTGGAATAAAGCTACCATCGCCCTTTGGTATGTTGCACCAGCGTTCTTCAATCCGAATGGCATTACTTTGTAACAGAAGGTTCCCCAGAGAGTGATGAAGGTGGTTTTCTCCATATCTTCGGGGGCCATCTTGATTTGATTATATCCGGAATATCCATCCATGAAGGAAAATAAGGAGTGTTGTGCGGTGCTATCTACCAAGACATCAATGTGGGGCAAAGGGAAATCATCTTTAGGACTTGCTCTATTCAGGTCTCGATAATCGACGCACATTCTGACCTTCCCATCCTTCTTCGGAACCGGGACAATGTTGGCTACCCATTGAGGATACTTTGCTACCGCTAAGAATCCGGCATCAAACTGCTTCTTGACCTCATCTCTGATTTTTAGTGACATCTCCGGCTTCATTCTTCTTAGCTTTTGCTTTACTGGCGGGCATTCGGGTTTTACTGGTAACTTATGCTCGACTATGTTGGGGTCCAGTCCAGGCATGTCTTGGTATGTCCATGCGAAGATGTCAACATAGTCGAACAAGAGCCTGACTAGCTTCTCTCGCTCACTATCTTTCATTGTGATGCCGATTTTAACCTCTTTCTTATCCTCTTCTGTGCCCAAGTTTATTACCTCAGTAGATTCCTCGTGGGGTTGAATCACTTTTTCTTCTTGTTCCATCATTCTCATTAACTCTGGAGGAGTTTCCCAGTTATCTTCAACATCCTCCTCAGTTTGATTAATGGGGTGATCAAAGTCACAGTATGAATTATTGGCGTTGTCATTTTCAAAGGCGTTTTTTTCAAATCTGCATTAGTATAAATTGACGGAATAAAAAAACGAGCAAAATAAAACGCAAGTGCCAAAGAAAACTGAAATTTATTGGGGAATCTGAAATAACATTTTATTGATATTGATATTGAAAGGAAACATGTGTGCCCGAATGAAATGTCCTAAGGCCTTGGGCAGAGCCATAGGATTGCATTACAGAAACATTACTTTGAACTAAAAACTACAGGAAAATCGACGATCTCCCAATTCTTGAGCTTTTCGCTTGCTGGACAACGGCGCACAAGACTGGCACCGCCATTTTCAGCGCTTGAATCACCTTCAATAGCTGCAACCTGGTTAAGATCTAGCACCCCTGCGCTCTGAAAGCTTTGCTTTATGTCGCCGATGAAAATTTTCTTCATATCTGGCTCCCGACCCTCAAGTTTGGCCAACCTCCGCTCCTTCTTTTCCGCGGCGATCCTTCCTTTGTCAGTACGACTAGGCTGGTACCCTATCCCACATCTGTCCTTGTTCTCACGCAGCTGTATGGGTGTCAGGATCCCTTGTTCAGTCTTCCCTAAACCGTTTCCCGCTTGATAACCCTTGCTCGTCATGACTTTAGCAATCATCAATGCAGCTTTGGACAGCTTTGGTTTTAACAATGGGGCCCCGTCCCCCACAAAGGTAGCATTTGCAATTTCTAGTGCTTGGAAGGCGGTCTCGAAAGATTCTTCTGCAGCCTCAACATAACGGATAGGAAACGGCTTATTGACTAGCAACTCTTCTTCTCCTGAAACGACCACCAACTTGTTGTTGACTATGAACTTGAGCTTTTGGTGTAGAGAAGAGGGCACAGCCCCTGCAGAATGGATCCAAGGTCTTCCCAGAAGACAACTGTAAGACGGATTGATGTCCATCACTTGGAAACTCACTATGAAGACTTCTGGACCTACCTGTACAGGTAACTCCATCTCTCCGATAACCTCTCTTTTGGACCCATCGAATGCCCTGACCAGTGTAGAACTGGGTTTCATGTATGAACAATCTACGTCTAGTTTGTTCATGGTTGATTTGGGTAGTACGTTCAGGGATGATCCGTTATCGATGAGTACCCGAGCTAGAGAGTATTCTCCACATTTCACGGAGATATGCAAAGCCTTGTTGTGCCCTCTTCCCTCGACGGGAATCTCGTCATCTGTGAAGGTGAGGTAGTTGTTTGCGACGATATTTCCGACGATCCCATCAAACTGACCAACTGTGATGTCGTGAATGACATGAGCTTCACTCAGCACTTTCATTAGTGTTGCTCGATGGGCTTCAGAATTGAGTAATAGCGATAACATGGATATCTTAGCAGGAGTCTGATTCAGCTGATCTACTACCTTGTACTCACTCTGCCTCATAATCTTTAGAAACTCACTGGCTTCTTGCTCAGATAGTGCTGTCTTGCTTGCATTTTTGTCAGACGACTCTCCCTCTACGTTTTTTCCTTTATCAATCTTTCCTCTTTCATTTGATTCTCTTCCTCCGGGTCTTTCAGGGGCGTAGATGCGCCCACTCCGAGTCATTCCGCTGCTTCCCGAGATATTGGTGATATCAGGATTGTTCTGAGGACCTTTCACTTGGACTTTCGCGTTGTAGTTCCATGGGATTGCTTTGGTGTCATTGTAGGGGAAGGGAGCTGGCACTTGGATAGTGATTGGTTTAGGCATACCCAGGGACGACTTTGAGTCCTTAGTATAGCGGATCTCTAGCGGCTTCCGAGTATCCTTGTTCTGGCCATTGCTCGATAGGATAGTTGACACCTGGTCCTCCCTCTTTTGAAAGCCCACTTGTATTACATGTCGGTCCAACAGGTCCTGAAGCACCTGTTCAAACGCCTCACAATTTCCAATGCAGTGATTGTCATTGCATGGAATCTTTCCAGTGCATTCTCTCTCAATAATCCCAAAGGAACACAGATTAGCATGAATCACTTCCAGGGGTGTCTGGATGCATTCTACCCTCCTGATTAGGGACGGTTCTGTAGAATCCTCAATTGCATTAGCTGAGGGCATCCCATGTCCTGGTAATGGGTTGGTAGCCACATTAGGACCATTTTCCTTGAAGTTCAACCAGCCCGAGGCGATTAGATCTTGGACGACATACTTCAGTGCCTTGCAGTTTTCTATGGAATGGCCGACTGTTCCCGAGTGAAATTCGCATGTGGTGTTTGGGTCGAAGCCTCTGGGGAAAGGGGGCTGGATCTGTCTCATCGGGCGGGTGGTGATTAAATTATGGCTGAGCAGGTGGCGAAATAGGTCGGAGTATGACATTGGGATTGGATCAAACTGGACGAACTTTCCGGCTGAGTAGTTTTGTGGTTTATGGCCTTGGTTATTTTGGGTAGGTGGGGTAGATAGTGTTTGTGCTGAGAATGGATTGGTGTGAGAGGGATTGGAGTAGGAAGTTTTTCCGGTTCCCGTGATGGCGTTGGCTTCTCCTTCTTTCTTTTTAGGAAATCCGGAGAAGGGCTTTCTCTGGTTAGTGTTTCCGGGGGAAGTATAAGCGATTTTCCCATTCCTCATTCCGTTCTCTAGCCTTTCTCCAATAACGACCATATCCGAGAAACTTGACGATACACTCCCGATCAGTTTTTCATAGAAGGGTGAAGGAAGAGTTTCCATGAACATAGACACCATTTCCCTTTCGAACAGAGGCGGTGCTACCTGCGCTGCTAGTCCTCTCCAACACTGAGCATATTCCTTGATGGACTCATTATCCCTTTTAGTCATGTTTTGCAGCTGAGTCCTATCAGGAGCCATATCAGTGTTGTACTTATACTGCTTAAGGAAAGCATCAGCGAGATCCTTCCAACACCGAATATGAGTGGGTGTCAACTGCATATACCAATTTGAAGCTGCCCCAGCTAAGCTGTCTTGGAAGTAGTGGATAAGCAGCTTATCGTCATTTGCGAATGCAGCCATCTTCCTGCAGTACATAGTTAGGTGGCTTGCCGGACATGTTGCTCCTCTGTATTTATCAAAATCTGGCACCTTAAACTTAGGGGGAATGACCACGTTTGGAACGAGACATAAATCTTGTGCATTTCTTGCACCAATACTGAATCCTTCAACTGCTCTCAACCTTTCTTCCAGCATTTGCAGTTTGTCTTGGGCTTGAGGGTTCTCCATAGAGTAGTTGTGAGGAAGCCCACTCATACCATAGTAAGGATGAATCATCGGAACTATGGCTGGGTTCACATTTGGGATATGTGAATGAGTGGGGTTCCTGAGGCTCGACCCTTGAGCTTGAGCATCGACTACCAGCGGTGGAGTGTAGCCGAGTGGAAATCTTTGCGGTGCGACAATAGGACTCGGGTTGTGCATCTGCGGTGCCCCCGGGTTACTGTTGTGACCTATCGGCGCAGGATGTCCTTGTCCCACGACTCCTGAGGGACCATCTTCCGGATTGGCAGCGACTGTCGGAGGTGTGTAACCTTGTGGAAGTCCATAAGGAGGCCATTGGTAGCCCTGTTCGTTAGCCCCAGTAGGGTACACTGTATGGGGGATTCTGGGTCCATTGGGAATAGGAGGGTTGGTAGCTTGATTTTCAGTGTTCCCAGCGGAGACATCTTCATCTGTATTCCCATTCTTCAAAGCTTGTAGGACCCTTAAGATCTCAGCCATCTGTTGCTTCATCACATCTATTTCTGCCCTAAGCTGTTGATTGCCTAGGTTCTCGTTACCCCTGTCCTAAGTCGTCCTGATGTGGATCGCCTTGATCCAGGTTATCTTGAGGCGGATTGTCCTGATTTGCTTCCATGTATCTGGCCTGAGAACGAGTCCAATAGCGATGTTGACGCACCAGCTTGTCTTTTATTCTCTGTTGACGGGATACATGATATGAGTATGTGAATGGATGAAAAATGAGTGATGCATGTGTGCATGAGTTTTATTGTTTTAGGCCGAGAATTGTAAGCGCGTCTTGATTTGTCATGAGTACGTAAACTAACGTTTCAAGCATTTCCAAAAGGAGGATCAATAGGTGGAACAAACAAACTTCATTGATGGGGGAAAAGTACATCATTCTTGAAATAAAAATTCGAAAAAAACATTACAATGCTCTTTTTAAATCTCGCTCAAATACATATAGCTTTCATTTTTCCACTCCTCTCTCTTTTTCTACTAGTGGTGCTACCAGCCTTCTCCCCAAGTTCGGCAATCAGGATTTTGCAAAATTCCATAAATTCGGAAACTTGGACCGGGGTGTTGAACGGGTGCATTGCTGCGTCAGCCTCTTTTAGACGCTTTGGGATACCCATGATAGCTTGATCGGCCAGCCATGCCAACTGTGCAAATCTGCCTCTCCAGTATAAGCTTTCATTCTTCAACTCTATGAAGACTTCATGGTTTTCTATCCTGCTGACCAATTCTACAAAGCGGCTCTCCCAGTGGATGCTTTCAATCTTCAGCTGGTGGTAAACTTCCTCTTGATATCTGATGTGGTCTTTCAGCTCATCAGATTTCTCATGCTCCCTTTTCAAGGCTTGTTGGTATTCTCGGAGTATTTCTTCAACGGTCTCTTTATCCCGCCGGATACTTTTCACTTGATCTTCAAACTCAGCTATCAATATCCGGGACTCTCTCTTTGACTTCACCAACAAGCCTTGTGCGGTTTTTTCAGCAATCATTGACTCCTCCCATAACTCTTTCCATTTATGCGCATCATCAATGGCTTGGTTCTTCTTCAGGTTGCATCGCTTTAGTTCTTCCTTTGCCCCTCTCAGGTATTTTTGGACCTCTTGCTTGCTCTTTTCCTCAATCTTAAGTTGCTTGCGGCTGTCCTCAATGCCCAGTGACTTAGCTGCATTTTCTTCTTCCAATTTCTAGTTTCTTAGGAGCACTTTCTCTAATTCTGCCTGTAAGCCCTTTTTTTCTTCCTCAGCTTTTGACACTGCCATTTTGAGCTTATCTAACTCTTCGACAGTGGGAAGGGTAGGTTCAGCTATTTCTTCCTCAACCCGTAGTGCACTTCGGTAAGGCAATCGGGTGTCTTGGATCCTTTTTTGGAGCCACTGACGAAAGGTGGGTTCCTTATCGCCGCCCCTCTTAGTAAGCTCTTGTCCTTTGCGGACAACCACGTCCCACGCTTGAGAAATTTTCCGGAGCATGTCAACCTCTTTTGGGCTTCCCTCATGGAGGTAAAAAGGGATTAACATGTCTTCGGTGGGCGGATTTCGCATGGGGTACCCTAGCTGTCTTAGAGTCAAAGAGGGGTTGTAATTTATGCATCCTCTTGTCCCCATGAGTGGGACATTTTGAAAACTTCCACACTGAAAAATTACCGTAGGCCGGTCTTTCCACCACGATGGGTGCCAACGAACCTTGTACTCATGAAGGCCCCTTAGCACTTGCAACCATTCACCGGTATTCATTGACTCCACATCACATCCTCTAGCGTCTTCAATTGGGCCTTCTACCTTAACTTTGTTGACGAAGGTATGGGTAAGAAGCCAGACATACAAGGCTTGTAGGCAGCAGGATATCCATTTTCCTTTTAGCTCACTATAATGAGTGAAGGTACAGTAAGTGTCTGCAAGAATGGCTGGAATTGGGTTGGTTGGGTTTTCTTCATCTTTGAAGGATAGGAACACACCAATAGCGGTTGTGTCCACATATCTTTCAAGGCGCGGGAATAGCACAATCCCAAAGATAGTTAAAGCTAACAATTGCTTGAAAGGACCCCAGTTTCTAGCGTCGGCGAAGGACTTCATTTGACTTTCCAAGTACTCTTGCGGGAACCCTACAATGCAATTTCGGTTTTTCTTTTGGAGTTTCAAACTTTCTTTGCTGATTTGTAACATTGAGGCAAGTTTCTCCTCTGTGTAGTAATTCCCCTGGTATTGGTAGGGCCTAGTGTCTCGTTGAGGAAAACCAAGGATCTGCGTATATTCTTCCAGGGTAGGTGCCATCTGGAAATTTTTGAAAGTGAAGCATCTCAAGGAGGAGTCATAGAATTGGCTCAGGGCAACAATGGCATTTGTTTGCACTTCCAACCGTAATAACATAATAATCTTCCCATAAGTTCTATCGAAAGACCTGCGCTCGATGGGCGGCAACCAACCCGCACATTCTCTTAAGCTCGTCAGATTGGGCTGCTTCACTGTAGGGTAATTCAGGGTTTGAACTGCTTCACCGTTTGATCCCATATTGTCTTGCTTATGACACAATTTTGAGCCTCTTACAATTCTTGGCAAACCTAAATGAGATGAATAACATGCATGTGAGGATTTTTTTATTTTGTGAAATAATGATGCTATATGATGGATGAAAGAATGATGTCACGCGTGTTAAAAAAATTAGGGAAGATTTAGTGATTCATCCTTAAGAAGGTGTTAACTATGTGTCACATCCTATATTTTTAAAAGGAAAAAGAAGAATAATAGTAATAATAAAATGGTTTAGATGATTTGATTTTTTTTAGGAAAAGGAAAAAAAAACAATTAAAAAAAAATCTGTAATGATGCAGCGGGTAGGTGAAATGCCCTTGTGTCTTAAACAGGTTATGTCTTATATATAGGTCACGGTCTAGGGTCGCTTACGTGATCAATCTCTCAGGTGGCTCTATTCACTTCCTTACAAAGGTTTCCAGAGCTAAAATCCCCTCCATGATATGATCCACAACGATAGCGAGCTACCTGGTGTGGGATACCATGAAAGAGCATACTCTGGTTGAGACTTTCATGAGAGTCAGACAGATAAAATCCAGAATGACTGTCACTAATAATCTCCACTCGTCCTAGGTTAATTTTCAGACCTGGGTATAAGGCCCCACTCAAAAGTGTGTGAGTAAACATGTGTAGGTGACGTGTGTGACACGGGCATAATACCTAGACCACACAAGCTGCAAAGGAAATACAGATAATAGTACAAAAGTTTTCTACCCTAAGGTTCAATGAGGCCATAAATAAATAAACAAATGAATAAAAACAAGAATAGACTGGCAAATATGAACGCTAAGGTAAAAAGATATTAAATTAACAATAATCTACACATTTAATTAAATTAGGCTTGACCCTCTTAAAAATGTCCCCAGTGAAGTCGCCAGCTGTAGCGACCGAAAAATCCGGAGGAGGGGATTCTTCGTCATTTTTGCAATGAAGCCGCCATCAATATTTATTAAATAGGAAAACATTGAAAAAACCTTTATTTTTGGGCTCGGGGGTCGATTATGCGCGGGGAAGGTATTAGCACCCCCACAGCATCCTTTCAAGAGAAAGGTTACCATTTAATTTAATGTATAGATAGATAGTTAATTTAAAGAAAATACTTTAATTTACCTTTTTATTATTTGCAAAATTGAAGAGGATGACTTAATAAAAATTTTAGTTTTTTGCGCTTGACAGGAGTGGGCCCCTGCTCCTACGTATCTCCAGGTGCGATGGAGAAATCAAAGCTACGTAGTTCTTAGTAGAAAATGTTTGTGTGTTGTTGTTTTTTTTTATCTTTTATTTTTGAAATCGGGAGAGGTACTCGAGACGACCAAACAAGTGAAACTCAGAGTGGTTGTCGCTCATAGCTCGTTTGAAAACCAAAGCTGTTATCAACGGTCAAACAAGCTAAGCTCAGAGTGACCATTAATAACTAACTAATTTTATGTTTAGGAAAACATTTATTCGTCATTTGAAAAAAAATAGGTTTGTGAGAGAAAATATTTATCTAGGGAAAAGAGATTTCCCCTTTTTTTTTAAAAAAACGAAACATGGGGTGCAGTGGTAAAATAAGGGTGTAAATAAAAGGGGGGGTTGTATTATTAAAACTGGGGTGTAGATAACAGGCCCAAGCTGTCAGCCACGTTCAACGGCCCAACAAGACCTGGGCTTCTCAGGGGGGTTTCATGAAACAACAGAGGGGGTGTGCGAAGTAGATATGAATCCACTATAAAAGCTTAATTTAACCCTAATTTTCCTAAACCTAATCTCTCCTCCCTCACAGCGCCGCTCTCTCCCTCACTAACCCTAATCTCTCGCTTTCCCTCACAGCAGTGCCGCTCTCTCCCTCACTAACCCTAATCTCTCTTTCTCTTCTCACCAACGAAGCCGCACCCCCCCTTCTATTCACGGCGCCCTTCCTCCTTCTCCTCCTCACAAACCGATCCTCACCTCCTTCTCTCCTCCCAGCCTCTAATCTCTCGCCGATTCAAACTTTCCCCTCTCAATCCATGGCGAACCGAAGCCTCTCTCTCTTAAGCCCTTTTTTCGTTTCTGTTTGTTGCTGTCGTGGTGGTGGAGATCTAGGGGTGGTTCTGTTTTCTGATGGAGGCTCGGGTTAGGCCACGGTGGTTGAACGGTGGAGGTTAGGTGGTACACGGTTCGTGGAGGAGGCGACGTGACGATTTGCGGTGGGGCTGTGGTGGTGGATGACGCGGCTGGGGACTGTTCGTGGGTAGGGGTTATGCGCTGTGGGTGGTTTGTGGCTGAGATGGGTGGTGACGCCGTGGGTGGTGATTTCCGGTGGAGGCTGTTTTGGTTGGTAGTAGGGTACGGTGGTGTGGTGGTGGCCGACGCGAGGAGAGGAGAGAGAAACAGGGGGCTTAGGGCGGTTGGTGTACGGCGGTGTACTGTGGTGACTGAGCTTGGCCGTGGAGTGGCGGTGGACGGAGGCTACAGTGGTGGTTCACGGCGGCCGGAGGTAAAACTTCAACCCTTTCTCTTTCTTTTTTATCTCACTGTCTCCCAATCCCCTTTCTACATTCTGTTATTTCGTTTTATTTTTTTTTTTACTGATTCTGACTGGGCAACCCTGAGTTTTTTCATTAAACCTATTGCTAATTAACCTTCAATTTAGATAGCTAAACAATTTCATTTTTATAAACAGAGAGGTAATGCTACTCATTCAAAAACGTTTTAATCCTAATGCTAAACTTTCAGGCCTCTGAAATTTATTTTAAACAAACTAAATCATGATAGGCAGTCAAAAACATACTGAAACAGAAGAAGATGAACTGAAACTTATTTTAAACAAGTTAACCAAGAATAAGAGTACATTTTGGAAAAAAAAATGTTAAACAACCTTTTTTTCCAGCCTCTGAAATAGACTCCTATTGCCCACTGCTTGCTGCTACTATCACCTTGTTTCAGAAATTTGAGGCCTTGCTGTTTGGGTTTCAGTATGAACCCTAAACCTTCCCTTTGAATTTTCGTGTGTATTTTTTTGGTGTATTTTTCAGTGACTGTCTATGAATGTTTTCTGTGTTGTATAGTGGTGGTATTTATAGTGGAGAAACTGTGGTGTAGGTGTGTGAAGAAGCAGGGGAGCAAAACTCTTGGGGGACAAATGCTGCAGAGCCAAAACAAACCACCCAGAGGTGGTGGTACTGCTGCTGCCAAAGGCTGGGCTGTTGGTGCCAAGAATGGGAAGGCAGCAAGGAACAAGGAGAAATAGGCTTGGGTTGGTAGCCAAAAATGAAGTCATGCTACAGCAACAACAAAGGCAGCAGCGCTGCTTCCTGTTTTTTTTTTACTTTTGTTTTAATTTTTTTGTACTTGTTTACTCTTTTTTCTTTTGTCCTTTTTTGTAACAAATTTGACTTTTGGGTTGTATTGTAAATAAAAACTGAATTACAATAATAAAAAGACTGTATGTTCAGATCTGATTTTTTATTACATTTTTTCTATAATAATAATAATAATTAAACTAATAGCAATGACTTTAATAGGGATAAAAAATAATGAGTACCAAAAATAAATACTCGTACGCAACACGCTCATGCAATGAGAGCAACAACGCGCGTACAACTAAGAAAGAAAAGCGGCACAACGAGAACAACGCGTGCACAATTAAGAGAAAAATGTGGCACAACGAGAACGACAATGCGTGCACAATTAAAAATGACCCGCATACGCTAGGTGCGAATTGAAATCAATTGCGTTAGTTTGACGGACGAAATTAGGGTATTACAAACTTCAATCCTAGCCTTTGATTCAAAATTAAAATCAAATCCTAGAGCACTTGCTAATGCATAAAGACCTAAATGCCCTTAACCCTAAACACACTCTATAAATACCTTCACATTTCCACCTTTCACAATCTTTGGCCTCATTTCTCACTCTCAAACTCTAGCACACAATCAACTCCTCCCTCTTCCCTCCCTTGGCCGAAGCATCTATTCCCTTCTCCTCCATCCATTTTTCATTTTTTCTTCGACCAAAACATCACTATCTCACATCATTTCCATCCCCATTTCATATATCTTCTCCCTTTCCTATTCAAGTTCAAGTTTGCATCATCAAAGGGGCTTGTGACCAAGATTTTCGTGGGTCCTTCCTTGGAGTTCATTGAAGATCTAGTTGATTTGTGGTCTTGTTTCTTCATATCATTCATTTTGTAGCTTGGATTTGAGGTAAGCATCTTAAAACCTAGCATCATCTTCAACCCTTTTGCATCAAAATGTAAAAATCATGTCTCTCATGTTGCGTCCCATCATATTCATGTTGTTATACTATTGATTTGTTGATTGTTGTTGGTGAGAAGTGTCTTAAACACTTTGACAAGCACTTAGGGAGGCTTGGGTGTTTAAGATGCTTCTCACCCTTGAATAAATTGTGATTTGTGTTGTTTTGATCTTGTTTGTTGCATTTTGTGAAATAAAATGATGATTTGAAGCTTGTTGCATTTCGCATATTAGGGAAAAATTAGGGTTCATGTGATTTTTGTGCATTCCTTTGCTTAATCATGTGAATCTTTGTCAAAAAGATTAATCTATGTTGTTCTCTTGCATTATTTTGTTGTTTTCATGAAAAAAATGAAGTTTAGAGCCTATGTTCATTTCGCATTTTTCAAATAAATTAGGGTTTAGAGATTTGTGATGGGTTTGGTTGTGTAATCTTGTGTTTACTTGAAATTAGGCTTTGATCTTGATGGTTGTTTGCTTGAAACTTGTTGTTCTCATGGACTTGTTTATAAATCACGCACCAAGTTGATGATTGGCAAGAGGACTCTCACTTGTGCCTTGTGCACTTTACTCTAAGTGATGAGGATTGCCTAAGATGATTCAACCTCTTTTGAGCTTATGAGTTTGTTTGTTCTTATGAATTGGTTTGTAAATTGTCTTGTGTTGATGATTGGTAAAATGATTCTCACTTGTGCCTTGTGCACTTTACTCTAAGTGATGAGGATTACCTAAAATGATTCAACTTCTTTTTGCAATTCTTAATGAACAAAAATGCAAGTTTTAAGTTTCCTTTCTTGCTAATTAATCTTGGTCATAAAAATAACTTGTAAGTGCTTTCATTTGGTCATTTGTAGTCTTGCAAATGTGATATTCATTCTAGGTCTATAATTTGTTTTAGTGTTGATGATTTGGTAAAAGGACTAGACACTTATGCACTTGTGCATTGTTCCAAGTGTCAAGGATTACCAAAAGGGATTCAACCTCGTGCTTTATCATGTGTTGATACCTAGATTGATTTGAATTTTTGCATCACCACTTTGTGTACTCTTTCTTGCAAGTTATGTGGTTAGTATTGATCTTACATATGCATGCCATTAAATGTTGGAGACTAATTGTCATCCTTGTGCGCAAATGTTATAATTGGTAATGTGTATGCCTATGCTTGCATTGATGATTGCTTTGCTTGCAATTTGTTAAAATTCGCACTTTGGTTCTTGACTTGGAAATTGATTGAATTCTCTACTTCTTTTTCTTTTGGATGCCATGCCATCCCAACAAACTCTTTGTGATCAATATCACCCTCAAACTCTCTTCCCCTTTCTTCAAATCAATTCTTCTCCAAAGCTTTTTCCAAAGCTCAACTTTTCTCAAGTTGTTTTCATAAGACAATCAAATTCTTTCTAAGATCAATAACAAACCCTTTTGAAAGCTCATAAGGAGTCAAGTCGGACGTACGGCCGATGTTGACTAGTGTCCTAAGATCGGAGTTGTACAACTCAAACATCTTGGGATACTTCTGAGAATTAAAGCAAGTAATTAACAACTTGAACCCTATTTCAAAAATGAGTGAGGAATCAAGTCGGATGTACATCCGAGTTGGTTAGCGTCTTAGGGTTAGCGAGTTGTACAGTTCGTGCGAGCCTAAGATACTTGCTCAAATAAAAGCAACCAACCTCACAACAAATCTTTTCCTCAAATAATTCAAATCATTTTCAATAAGTAGGGGGCACGTCGTCTGTACAGGCGGGGATGTCTATGTTTTAGGGAGAGTGAGCTGTACAGTTCAAGCCCGAGAACCCCTGCAATAAAAAAACACCAACACACCAAAGTTTCTCGATAGAGGAGAACTACGTAAGCTTTGAATTCTCCATCGCACCGGGAGATACGTAGGAGCGGGTCACATCCCGTCAAGCATAACAAATAAAAATCATTTTCACAATAAGTTTTCAAACAATTATTTTCAAAAAGAACCTAGAACTACGTAGCATTGATTTCCTCATTGCATTTGAGGATACATAGGAGCGGGTTCGCCCCGTCAAGCACACTTTCAAAAAATACCAAAAAGATTCTTCTTTCCCCCGTTTTCAAAAACGCTTTCTCAAATAAAAAAAAGAAGTAGAACGATCGTTTCAAATCAACTCCGTCAAAACCACGCATCAAGTTAAAGGTTCCCTTTCGGTAGAAAGGAGGTGCGGGGTGCTAATACCCTTCCCCGCACCTAATCGACCCCCGAACCTACATCTCTAGTTTTCAAAAGACCATCCGCCTTGAAAAGACATTTTTTTCAATGTTTTAGTCTTTAAATAAAAATATTGATGGCGGCTTCATACTTTTTCCACGTTGTACAATGAGAAGTCCAAACCGGATTTTTCGGGGTGCAACAAACACAAACAATAGTTAGAACTACATGACAATACTAAATTGTCAAACGACACGACAACTTGACAACTTGGTCGGACGGACCAACCATTGCTCTGATACCACTATTGTAACACTCATTTCTACCCGGCAAAATATTAATAAAATCAGAGTTTCATAAATTGTTTTCAGCAAAGAAACGAATGCTACATTTTCGACTGAAAAACACTAACAACATAATTAAGCCATTTGTAAAATCTGATACATAGCACCCTCACTCGGATGAACCAATAAACGACCTCTTTAGTCTTTAAAATGAGTCTACTATCATCACTACGCAGCGGAATTCAAAAACGTTCAACTCAAATAATCATAGCATCTTTGATAAATTCATGATAACAATAACTTCAAAATCCGACAATAATATAACATATAAAATAGAAAGCAAGTGTTCATCCCCCCGAGTGCTACGTATCAGAGCGGCGACACCGACTCGACTAATGAAGGTAAAAGCCTTCATTCGTGATTACCTGCACGTTACCAACATGGGGGTAACATTCAAACAGAAGGGGTGAGATATCGAACCATATAATAAGACATATGAAAAACGATATATTAGAAACAGGGCATATAATTTCACCACTTCGTAACAATCACATAACTTCAATCATCACGAGTCATCAATATAGTCACATGAATATGTAATGCGGAATGCGACTCAAAAATGTGCACATGCATGTGGTACCATTTGGAGTAGAACTCCCGACGAGAATCTGCCAATAAATAGAGGCATCAATGACTAAATTTGCCAATCCAGGCCGACGTGTTTGAGCATAGCTCCAGGACCGCAGCCCTCGACAAAAAATGCAAATGCTATGCATGCAACCCAATGATAAATGCTCAGGCATATCAACAACAATGGCTACATAGCAGCTCAACAACAATAGGGTCTCAACATTGGCCATAGGCCTACGACATAATATCCTTGCCAATAAATAGAGGCAATCCGACTAAAGTACAGCATCATTAACAACTTAACGACCAAGCTAATAATTTAGCAATTCACCACTTTAACAACATCAACCAGCAATTAGCAATTAACTAATTTAACAACTTAGCCAATAATTAGCATTTAACCAATTTAACCACTTAGCCAAATCAGGGCAGCCACACAACAAGCAACAGCAACAAATCAGGACAGCCAAACATGGCGCCCACTGCGCCCAAACAACAATTAGGGCAGCCAAACATGGCGCCCACTGCGCCTGCGACCAACAAGGCGGCGCCCAGAACCATGAAACGGTGCCTTATGCGCCCAGACAGCAACAAACATGAAATTTTGTAAAAATCCTAAACTGATTTTTGAACATCAACAATGAATTTCAAGAATTAACAATAGATCAATCATCAACAATAGTTCTCAATCATCAAACAAAACCTAGGGTTCCTTATCTTCCTACATACAGCCCTTCATACACCCTATTATAGAGTCAGAACCCCACCCTTACCTTGGATTGAAGTTGAAACTCTCTCTTGGTCCTTGCCCTAGCCTCTTCGCCACCCCCTCCTCAAGCTCTCTCTCAAATCCTTATTTTTTTTTTCTTCCAAATGAGCAAACCCTAAAATAACACCTATTTATAATTTATTTAGTCTTATGGGCTTTCTCATCCACTTATGCGACTTAGCTATCATGGGCCTTCTCTACCCCCCTTATTTTACTACTCCTAACACCAACAATAGGCCCACATACGAAAATATATTTTTACTCTAATATTTTCCTACCACTTAATTCCTAATTAACTCAATTAAATAATTAATTAAGTTTTGGGGCGTTACAAATTACACAGTTGTATTACTCTTCTTCCTCCTTTGGTAAACCTTAGGAGTCCTAACAATGCCACCCTCTTGAAGATTGACCTTGTCCTCAAGGTCAACGGTGGGAAATTGTTGCTTCAATCGATTTTTATCTTCCCAAGTTGCTTCCTCTGTGGAGTTTCCTTGCCACTTGATCAAAACCTGCTCTTGGTCAATTCCCCACTGCTTGATAATCCTTGAGTTCAGAACCTGGTCCTGCACAAAGTCTTCCTCGGGTTCCTGTAATCCATTTGGTAATTCGGCATCCACGGGGTGATCCCCTATAGCCAATTTTAGTTGTGACACATGAAAAATCGGGTGGATCCTAGCGGTGGGGGGAAGTTGGAGTTTAAAAGCTACCGGCCCTATTTGCTGGATTACTTCAAAAGGGCCATAGTATTTAGCCGAAAGTTTAGGATGCAATCTAGTAGGCATGGATGTTTGCTTATGAGGTCTTATCTTTAGGTAGACTCTATCCCCTATTTTTATGGGTGACGCTCTTCTATGTATGTTTGCCGATTTGGACATTTGGACTTGAGCCTTGAGGAGGTGTTCCTTAAGCTGTTTGAGGGCCTCATCCCTAGTCATGAGATCCTGTGCTACGGTTTCCACTAGGGTTTCCCCGGGGATGAACCTAGCTAAGGACGGTGGGGGTCTTCCATACACCGTTTCAAAAGGCGTACATTGGGCTGCCTTACGAAAACTGGTGTTATACCAATATTCTGCCCAAGGTAGACACTCGAGCCAACCCATGGGTTGCTCGGAGCAAAAGCACCGGAGATAGGCTTCTAAGGTCCTATTAAGACTTCGGTTTGTCCATCGGTTTGTGGGTGGTAGGCCATGCTCATCTTGAGCTTGGTTTTTTGTAATTTTAATAGCTCCTGCCAGAAGTGACTGAGGAATGTAGGGTCCCCATCGCTCACTATGGATGTAGGGATACGATGAAGTCTCACAACTTCCTTGACAAATAGTTCAGCCAAGGTTCGGGCAGTGAAAGGGTTTCTAATAGGATGAAGTGACTGTATTGACTTAGCCTATCCACAACTGCTAAGATGGTGTCAAATCCTTTGACTTTGGGCAACCTAGTGATAAAATAAATGCTAATTTCTTCCCACACAGCCGTAGGGATGGGAAGGGGTTGAAGTTGTCCCTTTGGCAAACCTGGTAGGCTGCGACATAATCGGTTATGGTTTTCTTCATACCTACCCAATGTATAGATTGTGCTATCCTTCTATAAGTTCTAAACACCCCAGAATGCCCTCCCGTAGGTGTAGTGTGGTATTCGTCTAGTAAGGTGGTGATCCATTTGGATTGGGCTGAAATTACTAACCTCCCTTTATAGTACAATTTCCCTTGTTCTAAGGTATACGACCCATTGGAGTTTGGGTCTAACTCAAGTTCCTCCCTTATCTTTCGAAGTGTGGGATCTAATTCAATTTCCTCCTCCAATGTCTCGGAGGCTGGCCAATATGGTTTTGAAATGGCCTCAAGCTCGGGCTCCTCAAATTGTCGAGACAAAGCATCTGCCACCTTATTACTAGACCCCTTTTTATATTCGATCTCAAAGTAATAACCTAATAGTTTGGCTACCCAACATTGCTGGTTATGGGTTATCACAGTTTGATCTAGGAGGGTCCTTAGGCATTTTTGTTCCGTACGAACTTTGAATTTTCTACCTTTGAGGTAGGGTCTCCAGTGTTGTATGGACAACACTAAAGCCATCAGCTCCTTTTCGTACGTGGACTTGGTCAAGGATTTGTCCAACAAGGACTTGCTAAATAAGGCTATGAGTTTTTTGTGCCGCATTAACACAGCTGATAACTCATAGTTAGATGAGTTATTTATACCTATTCAAAGTTAAATCATGCAAGTCCTCTGGCAATAGTAGGTTGTTTCTATTAAGTTTCCGTTAGTTTATTGCTTTTTAGTTAGAAGGGGCTAAATTACAAGTTCTAGGCATTTTGGTGCCACTTGGCACCTTTGTGAGTGTTTTGATGCTTCTTGTGTTTGTGCAGTAAATTGAGCGTGGCAACGTCTCTCATCACGTCTGAAGAAGGGCAGCAAAGCAAGAAAGTAATATCTCATTTTGGCGCGCATGTAATGATGGTCAAAGATCTGGAAATGAAGAAGATCTTCTCTCTCCTCAGCAGCTGACGCGGCTGACGCACTGTAGCAGTGCGGTGTCACTTCAGGGCAGAGTCAACTCGCAAGCAAGCTTGGAAGGTGGAGAATGACATCAGCAAGCACGTGACCCTCCTTTGACCATGGCTATTTTCTCTCTATAAAAAGGCAAGGGTGCACCATGCGGATTACACACGACTCCATTCATCATCCACCTTCCTCCATTTTTTTAGAGATAGTTTTTCTAAAAGAAGTTCTGGACACAGACTTCTTCATTTTAAATTTTCTCAAGCCCCAATTTCCATCTTCATTCACAACCATTACTGTAAGGCTCAGACGTTGTAACGTCTTTACAGCGTGCATGAAGGAAGGCCACTCAGGCGTATCATTTGCGTTTAGTCTCCTTTTCTCTATGTACGGTATTTGGATTTTAACTCCTCTTATTTCTGTAAGGATGCTCAGCATGAGCTAAACATTGGTAGTTGGGTTGTTGTTTTGCATGTAATGAATCTCTAGTTTAATGTTATGAAGTATTGATGTTTATGCGTTTTAAATCTTTGCATGTTAATATTTCCAAACTTGTTTTGAACTTGGCCACTTAAAACAAGTAGATTCATAGGTACAGACATGGTCTATGAAAAGAACTCAAAGATTTATGTGAATGAAAAGGTGCACTAAAGACATTTAGGCATTTTTATCTAAGTCTAGACATAGAATGGATAATAGTTCATAGGACATTGCTGTGGGTACTTAAAATACAGGAGTAGGCCTACTTAGAACCTAGACATAGGAATTCTAGTACTTGAAGCTCTGACGTTTTGTGACTGAAAAGCACAGCTCTTTTGCATCAGCGTTCAAACGTTATAACGTCTATACAACATAGCATTTGTACGTGTTAACGTGTAAACGTTATAACGTCTGACCAGAGGAGATTTACTTGCATGCAGCAATCCAACTCATACTCTTCCATATTCACAACCACATCTCATTTACTTGTTTTATTTACGTTCTTAGTCTTAACACCTACTTTTATTGCCGATTTATTATCTGTTTCACTTGTGTTTAAAGACTTGAACTCTGAAAGTTAATCAATCCTCGTGGGAACGATCTCTTACTTTTTATCCACTTTATTACTTGTACGACGTGTATACTTGCACTGATATTGCGATTATAACACACACGAGCGCAACAAGTTTTTGGCGCCGTTGCCGGGGATTGTATTTAACTTTTATTGCTCAACAAGAATTAAAATACTAGGTGAAAGACTTCTGCTGTGTTGTTTGTTGTTTTTGTGAGTGAACAGGTAAACGTTACAGCGTATGCTTAGTTCCAGTTCAAGCTCTAGTTCAACAGAACCAGGAAGTGGATCTGAGCCTGAATTCTATCCAGAACCTGAAAGAACCTTCAGGCGACTAAGGAGACAACAAAGATTAAGAAGGCAACAACAACAACAGCAATTTCAGCCACCCACCATGTCTGAACATGGTACTGGTGGTAGAAGCTCTAGAGGTGGACGCACTCCAAGAGGAGGAAGGCACTCTGATGCTGGAGGACGTGGTCGTAGACCACAAACTCATACAGAAACCTATGTTGATGATGAACACTGGCAGAGACAGCAACTCATCAATGCAGGGCCACAAGACATGGTCAATGACAGAGACAGGCCTATGCGTGATTATGCCGTGCTCAACCCTGCCCATTTACAAACAGGCATTGCAAGACCACCTATTCATACTGGTCACTTTGAATTCAAGCCAATGATGTTCCAAATGCTGCAGACTGCAGGGCAATTTGGAGGTTTTCCTCAAAAAGATCCTTATGCACATCTAAGGCAATTTTTGGATGTGTGTAGCAACTTTGTCATCCCTGGAGTCTCAGAAGATGCTTTCCGATTGAAGCTATTTCCATATTCTCTTAAGGATAAGGCCAAGAATTGGTTGAACTCCTTAGAGCCAAATTCAATTCACACTTGGGATGAGCTAGCTGAGAAATTTCTTGGAAAATACTTCCCTCCCAACAAAAATGCCAAGTTAAGAAATGACATCACTTCCTTCAAACAAAGAGAAGGGGAATCATTATTTGAGGCTTGGGAAAGATGGAAGGAATTACTAAGAATGTGCCCACACCATGGTATACCCGTGGTTATTCAAATGGAGACTTTTTATAATGGTCTAGATCAACCCACCAGACTTATACTTGATGCTTCATCAGGCGGTGTCATATTGAACATGTCTTTCTCTGAGGCATGCAGGCTTATTGAAGACATAGCTACTCATAATGCTCATTGGCCCTCTGAAAGATTCACTCCTGGAAAGAAGGCTGGTGTCCACGAGATAAGTGAAGTAACTGCCCTTTCTGCCCAGGTTGCTTCTCTGACCAACATGATTAAAAATTTGAGTACCCCAAACGTGGCAACGTCTGAAACACAGACTGCTGCAGCTGTTGAACCAACACCATCTGGGGGAGTAGTGTGTGTCTATTGTGAAGGAGGGCATGTCTACGAGGAGTGTCCCCATAACCCCCAGTCTGTAAACTTTGTATCACATAACAAAGGTAACAGTCCCTTCTCCAACTTTTACAATTCAAATTGGAGAAATCACCCAAATTTTAGTTGGAAGAACAACAATTCTTTGAATGCTAGCGATGCTGCTCCTGCAATACCCCCAGGATTTCCCCCTCAACAACAAAAGCAGTATACGCAGAATAACAACAACAGCAATTTGGAAGCCTTGATGAAAACTTTCATAAGTGATTGTAGGGCAACCTTACAGACCCATGAGTCTTCAATCAAAACTTTGGAGAACCAAATTGGACAGATAGCCTCAGCTCTTACTCAAAGACAGAATGGATCTCTTCCATCCACAACTGAAACACCATCTTCATCAAAGTCAAATGGTAAAGATGTGGTGAATGCACAGGTAAATGCTATCTCATTAAGAAGTGGCACTGAGTATCCAGAACCATCTATGCCTAAGGAATCTGAGGTGCCAGACAAGGAAAAAGAGAAAAACAAAGGTGGAGAAAAAGAGAAGAATATTCCAGATATTGTGATGTCTAAGCCAGACGTTACAACGTCTAGTTCTGAACCAGGAATCAAGACTGTTCCTAAGCTTGTACCTGAATATCCTCCTCCACCCTACCCTCAAAGACTAAAGAAAGCTCATGAAGACAAGCAATTCAGCAAGTTCATGGAGATGCTAAAACAGCTACACATAAACCTTCCCTTAGTTGAAGCTCTACAGCAGATGCCAAACTATGCCAAGTTCCTAAAGGATATCATCACCAAACGAAGAAGGCTAGGGGAGTTTGAAACTATTGCTTTAACTGAAGAATGTAGCTTAATCATGCAGAATAAACTCCCTAGAAAACTGAAGGATCCTGGCAGTTTTACTATACCATGCTCCATTGGAGATTTTTACCTTGGCAAAGCTTTATGTGACTTGGGGGCAAGTATTAACTTGATGCCCAAGTCCATTTATGAAAAACTTGGTATAGGAACTGCCAGACCTACTTCTTTAAGTCTTACCTTAGCCGATAAAAGTAGAGTTTATCCTGAGGGCATATTAGAAGATGTTTTGATTAAAGTTGACAAGTTTGTTTTTCCAGTGGACTTTGTTATTTTAGATTTTGATGCAGATAAGGAAGTTCCTATCATCTTGGGGCGACCATTTCTGGCCACTGGAAGGACACTCATTGATGTGCAGAAAGGAGAACTAATCATGAGGGTCAATGACCAAGAAGTCAAGTTCAACGTCCTCAACGCACTCAAATATCCAGAACCTAACACAGAGGAATGTTCCTTTGTGGTTGCCCTTGACCATGTGGTTCAAAAACAATTCAATAAAGATAATGACCACTTGGAGAAGATTCTGGGCAAAGATGAGATTCAAGAGTTGTTATCAGAAGAAGCTGATCCGTTAAACGTTACAACGTCAACCACAGACGTTGTCACGTCTGACTCCCATGTACCCAGGGCATGGACAAAAAAGTATGAATCTTTGGGGCAAGAAGACTCCAATCTCAAGAAGATAATCCCCTCCATTGAAGAACCACCCACACTGGAACTGAAGGTGTTGCCTGATCACCTGAAGTATGCCTTTTTAGGGGAAAATGATTCTTTACCTGTGATCATTTCTTCTAATCTCTCACAAGAGCAGGAAAGTGATCTCATTAGTACCTTGAAAAGACACAAGAAAGCCATTGGTTGGCAAATGGCAGATATCAAGGGTATCAGTCCCACAATCTGTATGCACAGAATTGTCTTAGAAGAGAATGCAAAGAACAGCATTGAAGGACAAAGGCGATTGAACCCGATAATGAAAGAGGTGGTCAAGAAGGAAATCATCAAATGGTTAGACGCAGGAATCATCTACCCAATCAGTGACAGCTCATGGGTGAGCCCAGTTCAATGTGTACCAAAGAAGGGTGGAGTTACTGTGGTGACCAATGACAAAAATGAATTGATTCCAACAAGAACAGTGACTGGATGGAGGATATGTATGGACTACAGGAAGCTGAACAAAGCAACCAGGAAGGACCATTTTCCTCTGCCATTTATTGACCAGATGTTGGATAGACTTGCAGGCAAAGAATTCTATTGTTTCCTTGATGGTTACTCAGGATATAACCAGATAGCTATTGTGCCTGAAGACCAAGAGAAGACCACATTCACTTGTCCTTATGGTACCTTTGCCTTCAGAAGGATGCCATTCGGGCTGTGTAATGCACCTGCAACATTCCAGAGATGTGAAGGAGTTTTCATGGAAGTTTTCATGGATGACTTTTCAGTTTATGGAGACTCATACAAGGCTTGCTTGGAGAACTTAGAAGGAGTTTTAATAAGATGTGAAGAAACCAACCTAGTACTCAACTGGGAGAAATGCCACTTTATGGTTCAAGAGGGAATTGTTTTGGGGCATAAAATTTCAAAGAAAGGGTTGGAGGTGGATAAAGCAAAAATTGATGTTATTGACAAATTACCTCCACCTACCATTGTCAAAGGTATTAGAAGTTTCTTAGGGCATGCTGGTTTTTACAGAAGGTTTATCAAGGATTTCTCAAAAATTTCCAAACCTTTGTGTCTGTTGCTGCAACGTGATAACGTCTTCAACTTTGATGAGCATTGTCATGAAGCCTTCTGTAACAGCCCAGGTCCACCGCAGCGGCCACCCCGGTCCCACTGTTACCTCACGATCTTCTCTACCCCTCTTGTAGAGTTTTTTGCCTTCCGTGGGAATCGAACCTTGCACCTGAGGCATAAGTGCAAGTTAAACCCCCTTCCCACTACCAATTGAGCGCGCTCAATTGGTAGTGGGAAGGGGGTTTAACTTGCACTTATGCCTCAGGTGCAAGGTTCGATTCCCACGGAAGGCAAAAAACTCTACAAGAGGGGTAGAGAAGATCGTGAGGTAACAGTGGGACCGGGGTGGCCGCTGCGGTGGACCTGGGCTGTTACATAAAAAGGCGCTCAATTGGTAGTGGGAGGTGTGTTTAACTTGCACTTATGCCTCAGGTGCAAGGTTCGATTCCCACGGAAGGCAAAAATTCTACAAGAGGGGTAGAGAAGACCGTGAGGTAATAGTGCCGGGGTGGCCAATGCGTTGGACCTGGGCTGTTACATAAAAAGGCGCCTTTTTTTATGTAACAGCCCAGGTCCACCGCAGCGGCCACCCCGGTCCCACTGTTACCTCACGGTCTTTTCTACCCCCCTTGTAGAATTTTTGCCTTCCGTGGGAATCGAACCTTGCACCTGAGGCATAAGTGCAAGTTAAACCCCCTTCCCACTACCAATTGAGCGCGCGCTCAATTGGTAGTGGGAAGGGGGTTTAACTTGCACTTATGCCTCAGGTGCAAGGTTCGATTCCCACGGAAGGCAAAAATTCTACAAGGGGGGTAGAAAAGACCGTGAGGTAACAGTGGGACCGGGGTGGCCGCTGCGGTGGACCTGGGCTGTTACATAAAAAAACGCCCCAAAATAATTTAATTATTTATTTAATTAAATTATTTAAGGCTTACAATATTTATTTAATTTAATTAAATAATTCGAGTTTAAGTATTTTATTTTATTTTATTAGGAGGTGCTGTTACTATTTAAGTGGTGCGAGCAAGGGCCCGTGATCCACAAGTAGGCCCGTGACCCATTACTTTGGCATTGGAGTCGAATTACTTGGGGTCTAGGGAGTTAGTGGCAAATTCACCCAATTGTGAAAAGAAAGAAAGTAACGTAAAAGAGAGGAGAAGTGAGAAGAGAAAAGTTGCGAATAGAAGAGGAGAAGTAGAAGAAAGGGGCGAAGCTCAAAGAGAAGAGGAGGAGGCTCAATTGTGATTCGCATTCTTCCCTTGGAGCTTGGCTAGCTAATTCGAATTTCACAAGGTTAGGGGGTCCTCTATTTGTTATTAATAACTATGCGAATTTTGAATTGCTTAGGGTTAGGGTCCTAGGTTAGTTTCATGATTGAATTGTGTTATTGATGAGGATTATAATATTGTGTTGCTATTTGTTGAATTATTATGTTGGGAATTTTATGGTTGATGCTTGAATTGTTGCTAAATGCGAATTGAAGACCATATGTTTGATCATATGATTATTTGGTGAAATTGAGAATTTTGGTGACACTTTAGTAATATTCATGTAATTGAGTGTTTTGGTGAATGTAATTTAGTGAAAGAAAGTGAAGAAAGTTCTGTTTGGGAACCCCTAGGCGCCTTGGGCGCCATATGCCTATTGCTGAAAAATTCTGTGTTTCGCCTAGTCATGGGCACCAGGCGCCCAGCAGTGTGCTGCGCCTGTTTCCAAAAATTCTGTTGCCCTGTGTTGCACTGCTGTGTTGCCATTCTGTGTTGCTGTCTCTGTTGCCTGTGTTGCTGTCCCTGTTGCCTGTGTTGCTGTCCCTGTTGCCTGTGTTGCCTACTGTGTTCCCTGTGCTGCCAGTTTTGGCACGTTGCTTGTGTCATGGGCGCCAAGGGCCCCAAAGTTCTAGTGATAGTTTTGTGAAAATTGTTTTCAGGTTTTTATACTTGGGTAAAATGGCTCATGAAAACTGATTTTGGTCAAGAAAGGAGTTGAGTTGCGAAATTTCACTAGGTGCCTAGTGCATGGGCGCCAAAATTAAAGTTCAGTTTTTGAGAAAATTTTTATTGAGTTATCATGTCCTGAGCATTTGGCTCGTGTAAAATGAATTTCGAAGCAAAATGAGTTGTGTAGCATGTTGGCCTTAGGCGCCTAGTGCTTGGGCGCCATGTTGCTGCTGTTCCCTGGATGTTGCTTCTGGGCGCCAGCGCCTATGTGCGCGTGTTGCCTCTTGGGCGCCTAGCGCCTGTGCGCTGATGCGCGCTTGTTCCCCTGGGCGCCTAGCGCCTGTGCGCTGTTGCGCGTGTTGCTCCTGGGCGCCAAGCGCCTATGCGCCTGTGCGCTGTTGCGTGTTGCCTCTCCTGGGCGCCAAGCGCTGTGTTGCCCCTGGGCGCCCAGCGCCCATGCGCCTGTTTCCAGAATGTCTAACATTTTTCCTAAACTGTTTTTAACATAACTTTTGACTCGGTTATCCAAATCCAACGGTTCAAAATGCGTTTTGAAGCTAATTTCAATGCCTATCCAATAGTCTCAATTTTATGCAAAAATAATTTATTTTCACTGGTGTTTCTGGCTGATGGTGTTCAAGTGTCCAAATGGCTATTTTTACCCACTTTCCCTATGTTGTGTCAATGTCCTAAGCTGGTCTATTTGAATTGGTGTTGGTGTGAGTGGTGAGCTGAATAGGTGAGTGTGATAGGGTGAGATTGGTGAGCAGAGGCTACGGCCTAATTTTAATGTGGTGAGCTGATTAATATACAATGGTGAGATCATGAATTTTAAATGATGAAATGCTTGGACTTGGTGTGTTGTAATGCATTCCCATAGCATCTCATGGACATATGCATTATTGGTGAGCAGAGGCTACGGCCTAATTTTGATTTGGTGAGCAGAGGCTACGGCCTATTTGTATTGGTGACGGATCCGACATGCATGTACCCGTGGAGTTTGGGTTGCATTACATACATATTCATATATTATATAGTGCTGTTTGGAATTTAGTATGCTGATGCGAATGTTTCCTATTGTTATGAATTGGTGTGCCTGGTTTCCTTTTCCTATGCAGTGCTTAATTCTCATATGTTATTAATTATGAAAAGAGACTCACCCTACTGCTTTTATGTTGCTTCTTATGTCGGCAACGTGCAGGTAATAGCGAGTGAAGGATTTCTTATGCCTTCGTCTGGTAGGAAGTGTCACGCTCTGATACGTAGCACCAGGGGGGTGTCCTTATGTTTATGTTTTATTTTCCTAAAACTGTTAGTTTTCATTGGTGATGTATTGGCTTTAATTTTTGAACTGATTATTATTCCGCTGCTGATGGTGATTGGATTTAGTTGATGCGAACTAAACCTTTTCCTTATGGTGTTATGTATCTTGATTTTTATGGAGTAAGTGTAGCACTCACTTTAGTTGTTTTCAAAAAAAAAAAAAAAGACTCTGATTTTATTAAAAGTAAAGTTATTAGAAAAGGGGTGTTACATTAGTGGTATCAGAGCAGTTCGGTCTGTCCGGCCAAGTCGTCTTGTCATAGTGTCTTATGACAAATAGAATTGTTAGATTAGTTCTAAATTTCTGTTTGTGCTGCAGTGATAGTTTGAAATGGCCAGACGGGACGATGCTGCACTTGCTGCTGCCTTGCAGGCTATAGCCGGGGCGATGGGTAATATACCCGGTGCTGTTAATGATGGGACGCGCAATTTGGCTACGTTCCAGAGAGAGAATCCACCTGTCTTTAAGGGCAAGTATAATCCAGATGGTGCTTTGGCATGGCTGAAAGAGATTGAAAGAATATTCCGGGTCATGGATTGTGATGATGCGCAGAAGGTCAGGTATGGTACCCATACACTGGCAGAGGAAGCTGATGATTGGTGGATGGAGGTGAGGCAGAGGTTAGAAGTTGCTAATGAAGAGATAACTTGGGCTGTTTTCCGCAGAGAGTTCTTGCGGAAATATTTTCCTGAAGATGTGAGAGGTAAGAAAGAAATAGAATTCCTTGAGCTGAAGCAAGGAAGCATGTCAGTGACAGAGTATGCTGCCAAGTTCACTGAATTGGCTAAGTTTTATCCCCATTATGCTGATGCTGATTCTGAGTTCTCAAAGTGTATTAAGTTTGAGAATGGGCTGAGGGCTGATATTAAGAAAGCTGTAGGGTACCAGAAGATCAGGGTATTCGCTGATTTGATCGACAGTTGCAGGATATATGAGGATGATAGTAATGCTCACTCCAGGGTCATGAGGGATCTGAGGGGTAAGTTTCAGAACCGGGGTAAACCGTATGAGGCTCCAGCTGGTAAGGGTAAGCAGAGGTATACTGACAATAAGAAAGCAAGTGGGGGAGATGCCCCTGCGAAGGTTGTGTGTTACAGGTGTGGCAAACCGGGTCACAAGAGTTTTGACTGCTCAGATAATAAATGTTTCAAATGCGGTAAAGAGGGTCATGTGGCTGCGAAATGTGAGAAAAGGGATGTGGTGTGTTACAATTGCGGGGAATCAGGTCATATTAGTACTAAGTGTACTAAGCCGAAGAAAGAGAAGTCCCATGGAAAGGTGTTTGCTCTCGCAGGATCAGAGGACACTAATGAGATTCGAGGTACATGTTTTATTAATGGTATTCCCTTGATTGCTATTATTGATACTGGTGCTACGCATTCATTTATTGCTGCTTTGTGTGCTGAGAAATTGGACCTTGTTTTATCTTCTATGATGAGAGAGATGGTTATTGACACTCCAGCTAAGGGTTCAGTAACTACCTCTCTTGTGTGTGCTAAGTGCCCTCTGTCAATCTTCGGCAGAGATTTTCTAGTTGATCTTATTTGTTTGCCGTTGGGAGGCTTGGATGTCATTCTTGGTATGGACTGGTTAGTATTTAACCATGTGCATATTAATTGTTTCCGGAGGTCTGTGAGTTTCTTTCCTCCTGAAGAGGAAGAATCGGTGTTGTTGCCTGCTGGTCATTTGCATAAGGTAATGAAGGAGGGAGTTCATCTGTTTGCTTTGATGGCGTCATTGTCTGCTGAGAATCAGGCAATCATTGAAAGGGTTCAAGTAGTGTGTGAGTTCCCTGAAGTGTTCCCAGATGAAATTCCAAGTGTTCCGCCAGAGAGGGAGGTTGAGTTTGCCATTGACCTTATACCTGGTACTAGGCCTGTGTCTATGGCACCGTACCGAATGTCAGCCTCAGAGTTGTCTGAATTGAAAAAGCAATTAGAAGAGCTGCTTGAGAAGAAATTTGTAAGACCAAGTGTGTCACCGTGGGGTGCTCCGGTATTGTTAGTGAAGAAGAAGGACGGGAGTATGAGACTTTGTGTCGATTATAGGCAATTGAACAAAGTGACAATAAAGAACAGGTATCCGCTTCCCAGAATTGATGATCTGATGGACCAGTTGGTAGGTGCTAAGGTGTTTAGTAAAATCGATTTGAGGTCAGGTTATCACCAGATCAAGGTAAAGGATGAAGACATTCAGAAAACCGCTTTCAGAACGAGATATGGGCACTATGAGTATTCTGTTATGCCGTTTGGTGTTACTAATGCGCCGGGTGTGTTTATGGAGTACATGAATCGTACTTTCCATAGTTACTTGGATCGGTTTGTCGTTGTGTTTATTGACGACATTCTGGTGTATTCTAAGACAGAAGAGGAGCATGCAGAACATTTGAGGTTAGTGCTAGAAGTGCTGAAAGAAAAGAAATTGTATGCAAAATTGTCTAAGTGTGAGTTTTGGCTGAATGAAGTAGGTTTCCTTGGTCATATTATCTCTGGTAATGGTATAGCTGTGGACCCAGCCAAGGTTGATGCTGTGTCTCAATGGGAGAGCCCGAAGTCAGTTACAGAAATCAGAAGCTTCTTGGGATTAGCTGGTTATTATAGGAGATTTATTGAAGGTTTCTCGAAGTTGGCACTTCCGTTGACTCAATTGACGTGTAAGGGAAGAGCTTTTGTGTGGGATGCACGCTGTGAGGAGAACTTCAATGAGTTGAAGAAGAGGTTGACCACGTCGCCCGTTTTGACTTTGCCTGTTCCTGATCGACCGTTTGTAGTATATTGCGATGCTTCCAAGATGGGTTTGGGAGGTGTATTGATGCAAGAGGGTAAGGTAGTAGCTTATGCGTCCAGACAGTTGAGGACCCATGAGAAGAACTACCCTACTCATGATTTGGAGCTAGCTGCAATTGTGTTTGTGCTGAAAATTTGGAGGCATTATCTGTATGGTACCAGATTTGAAGTGTTTAGCGACCATAAGAGTCTGAAATACTTGTTTGATCAGAAGGAGCTAAATATGAGACAGAGACGTTGGTTAGAATTGCTGAAGGATTATGATTTCGGCTTGAACTATCACCCCGGCAAAGCTAATGTCGTGGCTGATGCTTTAAGTCGGAAGAGTTTGCATATGTCGGCTATGATGGTGAAAGAGTTAGAATTGATTGAGCAGTTTCGAGACATGAGTCTGGTTTGTGAAGTGACACCGCAGAGTGTCAGATTGGGGATGTTGAAGATCGGAAATGAATTTTTGGTTAGTGTCCGAGAAGCACAAAAGTCAGATGTAAAGTTGGTAGACCTGTTGGTTGTGAATGATCAAGATGTGGATGGAGATTTCAAGTTAGATTCCCAAGGTGTATTAAGATTCAGAGATAGGATCTGCATTCCTGACGATGCTGAGATGAAGAGAATGATTCTTGAGGAGGGCCATAGAAGTAAGTTGAGTATTCATCCCGGGGCTACGAAAATGTACCAAGATTTGAAGAAAATGTTCTGGTGGCCTGGTATGAAGAAGGATGTGGCTCAGTTTGTGTATTCTTGTCTGACTTGTCAGAAGTCTAAGATTGAGCATCAGAAGCCTGCAGGGTTGATGCAACCATTGGAGATTCCGGAATGGAAATGGGATAGCATTTCCATGGACTTTGTAACTGGTTTGCCAAATACAGTGAGAGGGTTTGATGCCATATGGGTGGTTGTGGACAGGTTGTCTAAGTCTGCTCATTTCTTACCGATTAATATGACTTATCCAGTCCCAAAGTTGGCAGAAATCTATATCAAGACTATTGTGAAGTTGCATGGCGTTCCGCTTAGTATTGTGTCTGATAGAGATCCAAGATTCACCTCTGAATTTTGGAAGAGTTTGCAGGAAGCTTTGGGTTCTAAGTTGAGGTTGAGCTCCGCTTATCATCCGCAGACAGATGGTCAGACGGAGAGGACTATTCAGTCGTTAGAGGACTTGTTGAGGGCATGTGTTCTTGAGCAGGGAGGTTCATGGGATTCTCATCTTTCGTTGATAGAATTCACCTATAACAACAGTTTTCACTCTAGTATTGGTATGGCACCGTTTGAGGCATTGTATGGTCGGAGATGTAGGACTCCGTTGTGTTGGTATGAATCTGGGGAGAGTGCAGTGTTGGGGCCTGAGATTGTGCGAGAGACAACTGAGAAGGTAAAATTAATCCGTGAGAAGATGAAAGCGTCGCAGAGTCGACAAAAGAGCTATCATGATAAGAGAAGGAAGGATTTAGAGTTTCAGGCCGGTGATCATGTGTTTCTGAAAGTCACTCCGGTGACTGGTGTTGGGCGTGCCTTGAAATCTAAGAAGTTAACTCCCCGTTTCATTGGTCCGTATCAGATTACGGAGAGGGTGGGAAGTGTTGCATATAGGGTGGCCTTGCCGCCTAATCTTTCGAACTTGCATGACGTGTTTCACGTGTCACAACTTCGAAAGTATGTTCCGGACCCGTCTCATGTGATTCAGATGGATGAAGTAGAGGTACGGGATAATCTCACGGTTGAGACTATGCCTGTGCGGATTGAAGATAGAGAAGTAAAGATTCTGAGGGGGAAGGAAATTCCGTTGGTGAAGGTGGTGTGGTTGGGAGCTGCTGGTGAGAGTATGACTTGGGAGCTGGAGAGCAGGATGCGGGAAGCATATCCGGAGTTGTTTGATTCAGGTAATTTCGAGGACGAAATATTCTAAGTGGGGGAGAGTTGTAACGCCCCAAAATAATTTAATTATTTATTTAATTAAATTATTTAAGGCTTACAATATTTATTTAATTTAATTAAATAATTCGAGTTTAAGTATTTTATTTTATTTTATTAGGAGGTGCTGTTACTATTTAAGTGGTGCGAGCAAGGGCCCGTGATCCACAAGTAGGCCCGTGACCCATTACTTTGGCATTGGAGTCGAATTACTTGGGGTCTAGGGAGTTAGTGGCAAATTCACCCAATTGTGAAAAGAAAGAAAGTAACGTAAAAGAGAGGAGAAGTGAGAAGAGAAAAGTTGCGAATAGAAGAGGAGAAGTAGAAGAAAGGGGCGAAGCTCAAAGAGAAGAGGAGGAGGCTCAATTGTGATTCGCATTCTTCCCTTGGAGCTTGGCTAGCTAATTCGAATTTCACAAGGTTAGGGGGTCCTCCATTTGTTATTAATAACTATGCGAATTTTGAATTGCTTAGGGTTAGGGTCCTAGGTTAGTTTCATGATTGAATTGTGTTATTGATGAGGATTATAATATTGTGTTGCTATTTGTTGAATTATTATGTTGGGAATTTTATGGTTGATGCTTGAATTGTTGCTAAATGCGAATTGAAGACCATATGTTTGATCATATGATTATTTGGTGAAATTGAGAATTTTGGTGACACTTTAGTAATATTCATGTAATTGAGTGTTTTGGTGAATGTAATTTAGTGAAAGAAAGTGAAGAAAGTTCTGTTTGGGAACCCCTAGGCGCCTTGGGCGCCATATGCCTATTGCTGAAAAATTCTGTGTTGCGCCTAGTCATGGGCACCAGGCGCACAGCAGTGTGCTGCGCCTGTTTCCAAAAATTCTGTTGCCCTGTGTTGCACTGCTGTGTTGCCATTCTGTGTTGCTGTCTCTGTTGCCTGTGTTGCTGTCCCTGTTGCCTGTGTTGCTGTCCCTGTTGCCTGTGTTGCCTACTGTGTTCCCTGTGCTGCCAGTTTTGGCACGTTGCTTGTGTCATGGGCGCCAAGGGCCCCAAAGTTCTAGTGATAGTTTTGTGAAAATTGTTTTCAGGTTTTTATACTTGGGTAAAATGGCTCATGAAAACTGATTTTGGTCAAGAAAGGAGTTGAGTTGCGAAATTTCACTAGGTGCCTAGTGCATGGGCGCCAAAATTAAAGTTCAGTTTTTGAGAAAATTTTTATTGAGTTATCATGTCCTGAGCATTTGGCTCGTGTAAAATGAATTTCGAAGCAAAATGAGTTGTGTAGCATGTTGGCCTTAGGCGCCTAGTGCTTGGGCGCCATGTTGCTGTTGTTCCCTGGATGTTGCTTCTGGGCGCCAGCGCCTATGTGCGCGTGTTGCCTCTTGGGCGCCTAGCGCCTGTGCGCTGATGCGCGCTTGTTCCCCTGGGCGCCTAGCGCCTGTGCGCTGTTGCGCGTGTTGCTCCTGGGCGCCAAGCGCCTATGCGCCTGTGCGCTGTTGCGTGTTGCCTCTCCTGGGCGCCAAGCGCCCATGCGCCAAGCGCTGTGTTGCCCCTGGGCGCCCAGCGCCCATGCGCCTGTTTCCAGAATGTCTAACATTTTTCCTAAACTGTTTTTAACATAACTTTTGACTCGGTTATCCAAATCCAACGGTTCAAAATGCGTTTTGAAGCTAATTTCAATGCCTATCCAATAGTCTCAATTTTATGCCAAAATAATTTATTTTCACTGGTGTTTCTGGCTGATGGTGTTCAAGTGTCCAAATGGCTATTTTTACCCACTTTCCCTATGTTGTGTCAATGTCCTAAGCTGGTCTATTTGAATTGGTGTTGGTGTGAGTGGTGAGCTGAATAGGTGAGTGTGATAGGGTGAGATTGGTGAGCAGAGGCTACGGCCTAATTTTAATGTGGTGAGCTGATTAATATACAATGGTGAGATCATGAATTTTAAATGATGAAATGCTTGGACTTGGTGTGTTGTAATGCATTCCCATAGCATCTCATGGACATATGCATTATTGGTGAGCAGAGGCTACGGCCTAATTTTGATTTGGTGAGCAGAGGCTACGGCCTATTTGTATTGGTGACGGATCCGACATGCATGTACCCGTGGAGTTTGGGTTGCATTATATAGTGCTGTTTGGAATTTAGTATGCTGATGCGAATGTTTCCTATTGTTATGAATTGGTGTGCCTGGTTTCCTTTTCCTATGCAGTGCTTAATTCTCATATGTTATTAATTATGAAAAGAGACTCACCCTACTGCTTTTATGTTGCTTCTTATGTCGGCAACGTGCAGGTAATAGCGAGTGAAGGATTTCTTATGCCTTCGTCTGGTAGGAAGTGTCACGCTCTGATACGTAGCACCAGGGGGGGTGTCCTTATGTTTATGTTTTATTTTCCTAAAACTGTTAGTTTTCATTGGTGATGTATTGGCTTTAATTTTTGAACTGATTATTATTCCGCTGCTGATGGTGATTGGATTTAGTTGATGCGAACTAAACCTTTTCCTTATGGTGTTATGTATCTTGATTTTTATGGAGTAAGTGTAGCACTCACTTTAGTTGTTTTCAAAAAAAAAAAGACTCTGATTTTATTAAAAGTAAAGTTATTAGAAAAGGGGTGTTACACCTTCCAGAAATTGAAGACTGCCCTTGTAACAGCTCCTGTGATAGTCACTCCTGACTGGTCCAAACCATTTGAATTAATGTGTGATGCGAGTGACTACGCTGTAGGGGCTGTATTGGGTCAAAGGTATGGCGAAATTTTTCACTCTATCTATTATGCTAGTAAAACTTTAGATGATGCCCAATTAAATTATACTGTAACTGAGAAAGAGTTACTGGCTGTTGTATTTTCTTTTGACAAATTTCGATCATACTTGGTGGGTGCAAAAGTTATTGTTTTTACTGATCACTCAGCCATCAAGTATTTGATTTCTAAAAAAGATGCAAAGCCACGACTCATCAGATGGGTTCTCCTCCTCCAAGAATTGGACCTGGAAATTCATGATAAAAAGGGGGTGGAGAACCAAGTTGCTGATCATCTTTCTAGGCTTGAGAATGTTGATGCAGGTACAGGCGCAGCAGACATAAAAGAAAATTTCCCTGATGAAAAACTGCTGACAGTAGCCACAGTAGCTGAAGACGTTACCACGTCTATGGCAATTTCTTCAAACGTTATAACGTCTGATGCTACTGCACCCTGGTATGCTGATATAGTCAATTTTCTAGTTAGCAAGATTGTTCCTGTGGATTTCAACCATCAGCAAAGAAAAAAGTTCTTCCACACAGTGAAGCACTATTTTTGGGATGAGCCCTATCTGTATAAGATGTGTCAAGATCAGTTGCTTAGGAGATGTCTTGCTAAAAAAGAACAACTTCATGTGTTACAACAATGTCATGCATCACCTTATGGAGGACATTTTGGAGGAACCAGAACTGCAGCAAAGGTGCTACAGTCAGGATACTATTGGCCAACACTCTTCAAAGATGCTCATGAATTAGTGAAAGGCTGTGATAAATGCCAAAGAACTGGAAACATCTCCAACAAGCAAGAAATGCCATTGACAAATATCCTTGAAGTGGAGCTGTTTGATGTTTGGGGAATGGACTTCATGGGGCCATTTCCTATGTCTCATGGAAACTTATACATTTTGGTAGCTGTGGATTATGTGTCAAAATGGGTGGAAGCCATTGCATTGCCCAATAATGAAGCCAAATCAGTCAGCAAATTCCTTAAGCAAAACATCTTCACAAGATTTGGTACTCCAAGAGCTATAATCAGTGATGAAGGCTCTCACTTCTGTAACAAGCTGATTGAGAACCTATTGGCTAAGTACGGAGTGAAACACAAGATTGCTACAGCTTATCACCCACAAACAAGTGGTCAAGCAGAAATTTCCAACAGAGAAATTAAAAGAATACTTGAGAAGATGGTTGGTCCAAACAGGAAGGATTGGTCCCTGCACCTTGATGATGCATTGTGGGCGTACAGGACAGCATTTAAGACACCACTGGGCATGTCACCATACAAGCTAGTCTTCGGAAAAGCTTGCCATCTGCCCATTGAACTCCAACACAAAGCTCACTGGGCACTGAAGCAACTGAACTTAGATCATTCAAAGGCTGGAGAAGCAAGGCTCCTTCAACTAAATGAGCTAGATGAATTCAGGCACACTGCCTATGAGAATTCAGCAATGTATAAGGAGAAAACCAAGAAGTGGCACGATCAGAAAATTCAGAGAAGGGAGCTAGTAGAGGGACAATCAGTTTTGCTGTTTAATTCAAGGTTAAAGTTGTTCCCTCGGAAGCTAAAATCAAGATGGTCAGGACCTTTCAAACTGGTAAAAGTCTATCCTCATGGTGCTGTGGACCTGTTTGATGAGAAAACTAATTCTATTTTCAAAGTCAATGGCCAAAGAGTGAAGCACTACTATGGAGAACATGTGGTTAGGGACAAGACCACAGTGGCTCTCAACAACCCCTGAATTCAAAAAGGGAATAGTCTGGCTGAAGACTCTTAAAGCAAGCGCTCTTGGGAGGCAACCCAATGGTTTTAACTAACCAGCAATTTTTGTCTTTAAATTTTTTGTTTTGTGCAGGAAGGAGAGCTGAAGTAGTATAAACGTTATAACGTCTCTGCGTGTCTAGGATGTTGTCACGTTTGCTGCCTGGGTAAAGTTTTAAATGAAAAAGAAAAGAAAATGAGTCAAGCAGTTTTCAAATGAAAAAAAAAAAATTTCTTTGAAAATGATTCTTTTTAAGACGTGACTGCCGAAGTGATCATGACGTCACTTCCAACGGTTACCCCTTTTTCCCAAGCCCACGCCACCACCTACTTCTCAACTTCCCATAAAACCTCCCCAATAAACACTCACCAGTTACAATCACCAAAACCACCTTCAGACACTTTCAGAAACCGCAATCTTATCCCTTCCCCCAAATCTCAAATCTCAAATCCCCCACTCTCCAGAAAACTTATACAATCACCATGACAAAAACCAAACAAGCTGCAGTAAAATCATCTGGTAAAGGAAAGAATGTCAACCCAAGTTCTTCCTCTGTTCCAAACCCAGAAAACCCCATTCCTTCAAAGAAGAAAGCCTTGCTGCCAGAAAGGGGCTTCAGCTTGGAAAACCCAAATCCTGACTTTCTCGCAACAGTGACAGCATTGGGATGGCAGAAATTTGTAGTTCACAGAAAGGAATACATTGCAACTCTGGTGCATGACTTTTACAAAGGAATCGTTGAAAGAACCGATGGAGAACTTTCAAGCACCTCCATCGTTCGAGGAGAAGAAGTCAAATTCGGTATAAGAGTCATAAATGACTACTTTGGGCTAGGTTACTATGGCAAGGCAGTTGAGGTGAAGCAAAAGACTTACGGAGTAGCAGAGATGACTGAAATCAAAGAAAGGATATGTGTTGAAGGAGCTGTTTGGGAGCGAAGAGGCGACCATGGAAATGAATTCAAAATCTTGAAGAGATACCTGTGTGATGAGGCCAGTACTTGGTTTCATTTCATTAGGCATTGCTTGATACCCACTTCTCACACTCTCTGGGTTGATAAAGAGAGGCTGATTGCTATTGATGCCATTATGTCAAGAGATAAGATTGAAGTAGGTAAGCTCATCAACAGGGAGATTAACAAATGGCAGAACAGGAAGGATGGATACCTATACTTCCCTTGTTTAATCACTGATCTCTGCATGGAGGCTGGAGTGGAGATTGAAGCATCTGAGCTAAGAGAGGAACCCCAGGGGGCATTCTCTACAAAGTTCAAAGCTAGGCAGAGAGCTGCAGATGCCACCACGTCAGTTGATGCACAGACGTTACAACGTCTGGTGGACCAGCAAAACAGCCTAGCCAAGTTTGTCAAGGAGCAATTTGAGTGGCAAAAGAAGGTGATTGCACAGACAGCAAAAGGCAAGATGGTGATTGAAGAACCAGTACTTCCAGATTGGATGCAAGAGGAAGATGAAGACAACACACCCTTATCAACAATGAACCTCAGAAAAGTGAAGAAGGAAAAAGTCAAGAAAACAAGAAAACCAGCCACAAAAAGAAAGAGCCCAGCAAAGAAAAAGCAGAAGAAGGTAAGTAGTGAGGAAGAAGAGCTTAAATTAGATGATATGGATAGCATCAGTGAGAGTGATGCAGAGGAATCAAAGAAGGTGAGTAGGGAAATCCTAAGTGATGATGAGGAAGAAACACATTCAGAAGAGAAAGGAAGCTCCAGTGATAAGACGGATATTGAGGCTGACTCTCCACCAACCCAAACACTCAAAGAACCAGCCCAACCCACACCTCCATCACCAAAAGCCAAACAACCCCATCCCTCAGCTAAAGAACAACCCACCCATGACCAAAACATCCCCAAAACACCACAATCTGAACCTGAAGATCAACCCATTTCAAAACCAACCCCCACTCAACCTGAACCAACTAAAGAGCCATCACAACCATCCATTCCAGAAGTAACCAGTGCAGATGTGACTACGTCTGAACCACCTGCTGTTGAAACTAACCCAGACCCACAACTCATTCCCCCACCCAAAAGACAAAGATTCAAGACTGTGCCCACCCAGAGTCCATTTGGGAAGAAGAAAAGGCGTGAATTAGCTGCTGCAAGTGAAGAAGCAAGACAAGGTGAAGAAGAAGAACAACTAGTTGATGCTCCTGCAACCAAAAGGCAAAAGTTGCAGGTAAGAAAGAAATCTGAAGCTGCTAAAGACAAGCCAGCAACAGCCACCAGTGCAGCATTTGTTGCTGCAAGTGGTTCAGAGAATGCTCCTGCTGTTGCTGCTGAAGAGAAAGCTGCAGACGTTACAACGTCTCAAGAGCCAGAGGTTGAAAAAGCCCAGGGGGAACCCAAAGAGCAGCAGCAGATTCATCCTGCAGAACTGGAAAAGCAGAAAGCATGGGAGGAAGCAAAGAAAAGAGTTGCTGAGAGCAGTGCAAAGATGCCACAAGAAACTGAAATCTCAGTTGATGCTGGTAATGGTGAAGGAGAGAAGAAGAAGAAGGAAAAGAAAAAGAAGACTGTGCAAGCAAGCATCCCAGCCAGACAGAGTGGAAGGCTCAGGTCGGGTGCTCTGAACAAGTAAGTTAGCACTCTTTTTAGCAGTAGTATAGTTATAGTTTGCAATTTCAGTTCAAATAAATAGCTGTCAAGACGTTACAACGTCTAGAGAGTTAGTAGTCAGTAGTTGTTTTGTTTCTGTTTTGTTTGAGTGTTCCTCTCCCATTTTTGAAGATCAGTGAGCAGTGAGGACACTGCTCATCTTTGTGTCTGGGGGGAGGATCATTTTTATGTTTCGTGTATGCATAAAATCAAATGCAAAATCAGTTTACTTCCCTACTTGAGTAATTATCAAAAATGTTTCTCTTTGGGCTAAATCTAAGAATGACTTTGTGTGAATGTGTGTGAGTAGCTGATGCATGCTTAAATGAATAAGAATTGATTACTGCTTCCACACAAACTCTGTTTTGAGGAAAACCTAGTTAGCTAGGGACTATGTGATGCAAAGCTAGTTTTGGTTGACTATGGTGATTGTAAAACTTGATTAAAAACTTAGAGTAGCAGTAGAAACTAAGTTTGGGGGTATATCAGGTTGTGCTAAGGCTGGGTGCAAAGACTGTAGGATGATTAGTGCTTGTGTAGTGTGAGTGCAACGTTGTAACGTCTACCCGTAACGTTATAACGTATGCCGTGTGTGCTTTCGTGTTGTGTTATGTGTTATCAGACGTTGTAGCGTCTCTCCTATAAACGTTATAACGTCTACTCCAAAAAGACCAAAAAATGTGTGTTGTTTCAAATAAGTGGAAAAATCCACATGTCCTCTGTGTTGGCTGCAATTTCCCGAAACAAATACTGGGTACCCCAAATATCTCAATCCCAAATTGTCAAATCCAAGGGATCAAAAAGGAGAAAATCACAAAAACTCCAAACTAAAAATGAAGTGAATCAAATGAAAGTTGCTCAGTAATGAGGGGGTTGCAGTCCTCTGTGTGTTTTACGTTGTGTGAGTCAGAAAAGTAGTTTGCACTAATCTAGTCCTAGCACCCAAATCAAGACCCTTTGTCGTGCTTAAAATAACCCTCATATCTTATGTGGAAATGTTAGCCTACTCTATGTTTTGAAAGATGTTATACTCTCACCACATGGAAACCACTCTTTCATAGGCTAAGGTAGCTTCTGAACCTAGCTAGGAATAGAATTGATGCAGAGATCACACACTCACTTTGGGCAGTAATGAATCTAAAATTTAAGTGTGCATTGGTGCGTGAGTGTGTAGTGAAAGTCTGAAGGAATTAGCCCCTTGAGGATAATTTTTGATCAAAATAGATGAGCAGGGTGTAAACTGTTGGTGTATTTAATTTCTTGCATCTTTTCATATGTTGTATTTCATTTGCTTGAGGACAAGCAATGGTTTAAGTTTGGGGGTGTGATAACTCATAGTTAGATGAGTTATTTATACCTATTCAAAGTTAAATCATGCAAGTCCTCTGGCAATAGTAGGTTGTTTCTATTAAGTTTCCGTTAGTTTATTGCTTTTTAGTTAGAAGGGGCTAAATTACAAGTTCTAGGCATTTTGGTGCCACTTGGCACCTTTGTGAGCGTTTTGATGCTTCTTGTGTTTGTGCAGTAAACTGAGCGTGGCAACGTCTCTCATCACGTCTGAAGAAGGGCAGCAAAGCAAGAAAGTAATATCTCATTTTGGCGCGCATGTAATGATGGTCAAAGATCTGGAAATGAAGAAGATCTTCTCTCTCCTCAGCAGCTGACGCGGCTGACGCACTGTAGCAGTGCGGTGTCACTTCAGGGCAGAGTCAACTCGCAAGCAAGCTTGGAAGGTGGAGAATGACATCAGCAAGCACGTGACCCTCCTTTAACCATGGCTATTTTCTCTCTATAAAAAGGCAAGGGTGCACCATGCGGATTACACACGACTCCATTCATCATCCACCTTCCTCCATTTTTTTAGAGATAGTTTTTCTAAAAGAAGTTCTGGACACAGACTTCTTCATTTTAAATTTTCTCAAGCCCCAATTTCCATCTTCATTCACAACCATTACTGTAAGGCTCAGACGTTGTAACGTCTTTACAGCGTGCATGAAGGAAGGCCACTCAGGCGTATCATTTGCGTTTAGTCTCCTTTTCTCTATGTACGGTATTTGGATTTTAACTCCTCTTATTTCTGTAAGGATGCTCAGCATGAGCTAAACATTGGTAGTTGGGTTGTTGTTTTGCATGTAATGAATCTCTAGTTTAATGTTATGAAGTATTGATGTTTATGCGTTTTAAATCTTTGCATGTTAATATTTCCAAACTTGTTTTGAACTTGGCCACTTAAAACAAGTAGATTCATAGGTACAGACATGGTCTATGAAAAGAACTCAAAGATTTATGTGAATGAAAAGGTGCACTAAAGACATTTAGGCATTTTTATCTAAGTCTAGACATAGAATGGATAATAGTTCATAGGACATTGCTGTGGGTACTTAAAATACAGGAGTAGGCCTACTTAGAACCTAGACATAGGAATTCTAGTACTTGAAGCTCTGACGTTTTGTGACTGAAAAGCACAGCTCTTTTGCATCAGCGTTCAAACGTTATAACGTCTATACAACATAGCATTTGTACGTGTTAACGTGTAAACGTTATAACGTCTGACCAGAGGAGATTTACTTGCATGCAGCAATCCAACTCATACTCTTCCATATTCACAACCACATCTCATTTACTTGTTTTATTTACGTTCTTAGTCTTAACACCTACTTTTATTGCCGATTTATTATCTGTTTCACTTGTGTTTAAAGACTTGAACTCTGAAAGTTAATCAATCCTCGTGGGAACGATCTCTTACTTTTTATCCACTTTATTACTTGTACGACGTGTATACTTGCACTGATATTGCGATTATAACACACACGAGCGCAACAACAGCCCCTATGCCCGTGCCGAAGGCATCGCACTCAATCACGAAAGGTTGAGTGAAATCGGGCAGGGCTAGCACCGGAGCAGTGGTAACGGCTTTTTGCAATTTCTCAAAGGCCTCCCTACTAGCTTGGGTCCACTCAAAACCCCCTTTCTTAAGTAGGTTGGTCAAAGGTCTCGCAATCTTTCCATACTCAAACACGAACCTCCTATAGTACCCTGTTAATCCTAGAAAACCCCTTAACCCTTTGATAGACTTGGGGGTGGGCCATTCTAGAATGGCTTTGACCTTTTGAGGGTCCATGGCCACCCCATGTTCCGAGAACACATGTCCCAAGTATTGTATTTCCATCCTCCCGAACTCACACTTTTTAAGATTGGCATAGTATTGGTTTTGTTGGAGAGTTTGGCGAACTAGTCTTAGGTGCTCAAGGTGCTCACTCCATGTCTTACTGTACACAAGGATGTCATCGAAAAATACTAGCACAAATTTCCTAAGGTAGGGTTTTAGGGTCCGGTTCATAGCACATTGGAACGTCGCGGGGGCATTGGTGAGCCCAAAGGGCATCACTAATGATTTATAATGCCCCTGATGCGTTCTAAAGTCGTTTTATTGACGTCCTTCGAATCCACCCTACTTTGATGGTAGCCGGCCTTTAAATCTATCTTTGAGAAGTATGCGGCCCCATGGAGCTCGTCTAGAAGCTCCTCTATCACAGGTATTGGGAATTTGTCGGGTATGGTGGCTTATTCAGGGACCTATAATCTATACAGAAATGCCAACTCCCGTCCTTTTTTTAACTAGAATCACCGGACTAGAATACAGGCTATTACTAGGTTGGATTATGTCTGCTTGTAACATTTCGGCTATTTGTTTCTCAATTTCATTCTTTTGGAGGTGAGGGTACCTATAGGGTCGAACATTTATTGGATCTACCCCGGCTTTGATGGGAATTTTGTGATCTATCTCTCTAATGGGTGGTAGGCCCCTAGGCTCCTCAAACACGATAGCAAAGTCTTTTAACACTCTTTCTAACCCCTCTCTATGGTCTTCCCCATCAATGACATTCAAAGCATGTATATCGTTTGCAATTGTTAAGGCATAGTCGTTTGTCATGTATCCTAGGGTTGTGTTCCATAATTTTAATGAGATGCATAGGAGAAATTAGAGACTTACTTAAGCTAGGATCACCTTGTAGCTCTACCGGTCCCCTCTTTGTGTTGAATTGCATGCTCAACTTCTTCCAATTTTCCTTGACATCCCCCAAAGTAGCTAGCCATGCCACCCCTAGGATGAGATCAACACCTCCTAACTCAAAAATTAGAGCTTCTATGGTGTCTTCGTAGTCCCCAATCTGGAATTTCACCCCCTTGCACTTTGTAACGCCCCAATTTTATTTAAATGTTAAATTAATTGTTTGGGTGATTTATTTGGTTAGATTTATTTGATAGATTTAATTATATAAATTAAGTGGTAAAAATAAGATAATAATAAATAAGTGTGTTTAGTAGGGAGGCCTTGTTAGTAATTAGATTGAATAAAATAAGAGGACTGGATGAAAAGGGCTTAAGTGATTTAATTAAAATAGCCCATGGCCCATAACATTAGACCTAGGCGCTTAGGTGAAGCAAAACCTAGGGTCTTAGAGAGCATTAGCGAATTTTAGAAAGAAAGAAAGGAGAGGAACGTAGAAAACAAAAAGAAAGAGAGCAACACGTGAAGGAGAAAGAAAAGGGAGGCTTCGCGAATTGGAGGGAGAAGAATCGCAAGGCTTGTTGCTGTGGTTCTTGGTGATTGGTGAAAGGGTCCTCATCTTCAATCAATTCTTGAGGTAAGGGTGGGTTTAACGTTGATAATGGGTTTGTGATGGGCGTATGGTTAGTTAGGATCTACTTCTCTCAATTATTTCCTTTTCCCTGTTGCATTCGTGCATTTCGTGTTTAGATCATCTTGTTCTTCTTTTTATTTAATTATCTGAATTTACCGACTCACATGCGAACCTTCAGTTGCAATGCCGTTGATTTGATCAGAAATGTGTCAGTGTTTTTGCCGATTGCTTTTGTGTTATGGTGTGGCTCTGTAGCTTTATTTGTTTTGATCTTGCTGTTAAGTATTTGGCTTAAAGGTCTTTGCATTTATCGTCAAGCCCTGAAGGATTTGATTTTGATTTACTGACACTATTAAATTAATGAACCATGTGCTATTGAGAATTGTTAAAAGCTTTTACTGTAAGTCGAATTGTTTACTATTAGGATTGGGATGTAATACTTCCTTGTATAGTGGATGTGTCCAAGGTTTTGTGGTTACTGTTGATCAAATTAGAAGTGTAAGGGAGATGGTGGTATGTGGGGTCCGTGCACATGTATTTGTTAAAAGCAGTTTAAATTTTGTTTTTTTTTTTAGTGAATATTGTTTAGGTGGTCTGTGCACCTATTTTTTTATTTATCATGGAATGGTTTTTAGTTGGATTGAAAGAAATAATGAAATTGGAAAAGGGAAAGTTAAGAATGAATGATTTATCTCATTCTTTATAGGAGAATAGAATAAGAAGTCTCTAGAGGTAGTTTTTTTTGCGTATAGATTTCAATATCAGGTAGAAGTCTAAAGAGGTAGTTGCTATCTTTATTTGAATATGAAGTCTCTCTAGGGTACATTTGGGATAGACGATCTTGGAGAGAAAGGAAAGGGAGGATAAGTATTTTATTTCAAGTAAATATTCTTTGTTTTCTTTAAGTTGCTAATGTTGCTGTTTTACCGTTGTCCTTGCTGCTGTTGTGGAGTAAAAATAATGTTGTCTTACGTATTGTCGTGCTACTGTTCTTGTGATGTTGTTGGTGCTGTTTAGCATATACTTGTTGACGTGTTTTGCATGTATTGCCACTATTTCTATGTTGTGCTGATGCCGTTTTACGAGGTAGTTGTGATACTACAACACGAGATATCTTATGAAGTGAATTATAAGGAGGTACGACGTTATAGTAGTTATTAATTAAAATTACGAGGTAGCGGTGATGCTACACCACGTGATATTTTATGAGGTGGGTTATAATGAGATATGATATTATAGTATTTATTAATTAAATACTTTGAGTTGTATAACTGGCGCATGAGTCATGAGTCGCATTATCATATGCATCATTCGAGGTAGCTGTGATGCTACAACACGTGATTAATTTGGTGTTCCGCCCGTCGTGGCTTATCTTACGAGATCGGTACCGCATGCATATGCCCAGAGGGGTTGCATTGTTGCATAGTCATACATAAATATATAACGTGTCTTGGTGTTGACTTTCTGGGTTGCGAGTCGGTGTCTTGTGTGATGTTTTCGTTACGAGGTGGCTGTGATGCTACAATACGTGGTATCTTTATGAAGTGAGTATAACGGGACATGATGATGTAATATCCATTAATTAAATAGTTGAGCTTGCGTGGTGTTATGATGTTTTAACTTCTGTGTTATCGTGATTTACATGCTGCTTATATACTGCTATCATTTACCTATTATTTCTGTTAAGCTCACCCCTTCTGCTTGGAATGTTGCTCTATTGTGGCAACGCTGCAGGTGATCGTTCGCGCTCGTGGAGGATCTATTAGGTGTACCTTCCTTCTCGTTGAGTCCGAGTCAGCTCTGATGTGTAACACCGGGGCGGGGTTTTAGTTTTTGTTTTGCAAACTATTTCGGTTGTTTTGAGAGTTTTGGCTTAATGCCTAGTTATTTTGGAGTTTGACTTGGTGTCTTATTTAATTGGAGATGTTAAATGATTTTTGTGATTCCGCTGCTTAGAGATTAATTAATTATATTTTTGAGGATTTATTTTAAATCAAATTGAAGTTTTTATGCGGTGAAAAATGTAGCGCCCTCGTGGTGACTCTGATAATTGCGCGGTTTATTTATATTTATTAAATGGGGTGTTACATTAGTGGTATCAGAGCAGTTCGGTCTGTCCGGCCGGTAGTTGAGTCGTCGTGTTGAGTAACATTGAGTTTGTTACTCGTGTCTGAATTCTGTTTTCTGTTGCAGTGCTAGAATGGCCAGACGGGACGATGCTGCACTTGCTGCTGCCTTGCAGGCTATAGCCGGGGCGATGGGTAATATACCCGGTGTTGTTAATGACGGGGCGCGCAATTTGGCTACATTCCAGAGAGAGAACCCACCCACCTTTAAGGGTCGGTACAACCCGGATGGAGCGTTGTCATGGCTGAAGGAGATAGAGCGGGTCTTTCGTGTCATGGAGTGTACTCCAGCGCAGAAAGTGAAGTTTGGGACTCATATGTTAACGGAGGAAGCTGAAGACTGGTGGATGGGAATGTTGCGAAGGTTAAGTGATGCTGGTGAGGAAGTGACCTGGGAGGTTTTTACAAGAGAGTTCAAGAGAAAGTACTACCCTGAGGATGTGCGAGCCAAGAAAGAAGTGGAGTTTTTAGAGCTGAAGCAGGGAGACAAGACTGTGGCTGATTATGCCGCCAAGTTTGAGGAGCTGGCCCAATTTTGTCCTTATTATGCTAATGATGCCAATTCTGAATTTTCAAAATGTGTCAAGTTCGAGAGTGGTCTACGTCCCGATATAAAGAAAGCAATTGGATATCAAGAGGTTCGGGTCTTCGCTAGATTGGTTGATAAGTGTAGGATCTATGAGGAGGATAGTAATGCTGCTTACAAGATTGTAAAGGAGAAGAGGAGTGCTCAGTATCGTGAGAAGCCCTACGATGTTTCTGGAGGTAAGGGCAAAGGGAAAGCTGATGATTCAGGCAAGAAACCAAGTGGGGGAGATGCTGCTGCTAGTGTGGTATGTTACAAGTGTGGGAAGGCTGGTCATAAACGCCCAGACTGTCCGGGTGATGTGAAAAGGTGCTTCAAATGCGGGAAGGAGGGTCATATGGCAACTAACTGTGACCGTAAGGATACACTCTGTTTCAACTGCGGTGAGGGAGGACACATCAGTGCCCAGTGTCCGAAACCAAAGAAGGAGAGGTCCACTGGAAGGGTGTTTGTTTTGGCAGGTGCTGATCCTACGGAGGAATGATGGTAGTATTAGAGGTACGTGTTTCGTTAAGGGTACTCTGTTAGAATCTATTGTCAATACCGATGCCATCCATTGTTTTAGTACTGTCGAATGTTGTAGACGTTAGGTCTTGTGTTGCTGCTATAATCGATCTTGTGTTGCCGGTGTGTTCTTTATGTCCCTTGTCGATCCCTCGACAGAGACTTTCTTATGAATTTTTGTTCGCCGCTGAGTGGGGTAGTCGTGATCTTGGGTGTGAACTGGTTAGAGTATAACCATGTTCCTATTTAAATTTTCGAGGACGAAAATATTCTAAGTGGGGGAGAGTTGTAACGCCCCAATTTTATTTAAATGTTAAATTAATTGTTTGGGTGATTTATTTGGTTAGATTTATTTGATAGATTTAATTATATAAATTAAGTGGTAAAAATAAGATAATAATAAATAAGTGTGTTTAGTAGGGAGGCCTTGTTAGTAATTAGATTGAATAAAATAAGAGGACTGGATGAAAAGGGCTTAAGTGATTTAATTAAAATAGCCCATGGCCCATAACATTAGACCTAGGCGCTTAGGTGAAGCAAAACCTAGGGTCTTAGAGAGCATTAGCGAATTTTAGAAAGAAAGAAAGGAGAGGAACGTAGAAAACAAAAAGAAAGAGAGCAACACGTGAAGGAGAAAGAAAAGGGAGGCTTCGCGAATTGGAGGGAGAAGAATCGCAAGGCTTGTTGCTGTGGTTCTTGGTGATTGGTGAAAGGGTCCTCATCTTCAATCAATTCTTGAGGTAAGGGTGGGTTTAACGTTGATAATGGGTTTGTGATGGGCGTATGGTTAGTTAGGATCTACTTCTCTCAATTATTTCCTTTTCCCTGTTGCATTCGTGCATTTCGTGTTTAGATCATCTTGTTCTTCTTTTTATTTAATTATCTGAATTTACCGACTCACATGCGAACCTTCAGTTGCAATGCCGTTGATTTGATCAGAAATGTGTCAGTGTTTTTGCCGATTGCTTTTGTGTTATGGTGTGGCTCTGTAGCTTTATTTGTTTTGATCTTGCTGTTAAGTATTTGGCTTAAAGGTCTTTGCATTTATCGTCAAGCCCTGAAGGATTTGATTTTGATTTACTGACACTATTAAATTAATGAACCATGTGCTATTGAGAATTGTTAAAAGCTTTTACTGTAAGTCGAATTGTTTACTATTAGGATTGGGATGTAATACTTCCTTGTATAGTGGATGTGTCCAAGGTTTTGTGGTTACTGTTGATCAAATTAGAAGTGTAAGGGAGATGGTGGTATGTGGGGTCCGTGCACATGTATTTGTTAAAAGCAGTTTAAATTTTGTTGTTTTTTTTAGTGAATATTGTTTAGGTGGTCTGTGCACCTATTTTTTTATTTATCATGGAATGGTTTTTAGTTGGATTGAAAGAAATAATGAAATTGGAAAAGGGAAAGTTAAGAATGAATGATTTATCTCATTCTTTATAGGAGAATAGAATAAGAAGTCTCTAGAGGTAGTTTTTTTTGCGTATAGATTTCAATATCAGGTAGAAGTCTAAAGAGGTAGTTGCTATCTTTATTTGAATATGAAGTCTCTCTAGGGTACATTTGGGATAGACGATCTTGGAGAGAAAGGAAAGGGAGGATAAGTATTTTATTTCAAGTAAATATTCTTTGTTTTCTTTAAGTTGCTAATGTTGCTGTTTTACCGTTGTCCTTGCTGCTGTTGTGGAGTAAAAATAATGTTGTCTTACGTATTGTCGTGCTACTGTTCTTGTGATGTTGTTGGTGCTGTTTAGCATATACTTGTTGACGTGTTTTGCATGTATTGCCACTATTTCTATGTTGTGCTGATGCCGTTTTACGAGGTAGTTGTGATACTACAACACGAGATATCTTATGAAGTGAATTATAAGGAGGTACGACGTTATAGTAGTTATTAATTAAAATTACGAGGTAGCGGTGATGCTACACCACGTGATATTTTATGAGGTGGGTTATAATGAGATATGATATTATAGTATTTATTAATTAAATACTTTGAGTTGTATAACTGGCGCATGAGTCATGAGTCGCATTATCATATGCATCATTCGAGGTAGCTGTGATGCTACAACACGTGATTAATTTGGTGTTCCGCCCGTCGTGGCTTATCTTACGAGATCGGTACCGCATGCATATGCCCAGAGGGGTTGCATTGTTGCATAGTCATACATAAATATATAACGTGTCTTGGTGTTGACTTTCTGGGTTGCGAGTCGGTGTCTTGTGTGATGTTTTCGTTACGAGGTGGCTGTGATGCTACAATACGTGGTATCTTTATGAAGTGAGTATAACGGGACATGATGATGTAATATCCATTAATTAAATAGTTGAGCTTGCGTGGTGTTATGATGTTTTAACTTCTGTGTTATCGTGATTTACATGCTGCTTATATACTGCTATCATTTACCTATTATTTCTGTTAAGCTCACCCCTTCTGCTTGGAATGTTGCTCTATTGTGGCAACGCTGCAGGTGATCGTTCGCGCTCGTGGAGGATCTATTAGGTGTACCTTCCTTCTCGTTGAGTCCGAGTCAGCTCTGATGTGTAACACCGGGGCGGGGTTTTAGTTTTTGTTTTGCAAACTATTTCGGTTGTTTTGAGAGTTTTGGCTTAATGCCTAGTTATTTTGGAGTTTGACTTGGTGTCTTATTTAATTGGAGATGTTAAATGATTTTTGTGATTCCGCTGCTTAGAGATTAATTAATTATATTTTTGAGGATTTATTTTAAATCAAATTGAAGTTTTTATGCGGTGAAAAATGTAGCGCCCTCGTGGTGACTCTGATAATTGCGCGGTTTATTTATATTTATTAAATGGGGTGTTACATTAGTGGTATCAGAGCAGTTCGGTCTGTCCGGCCGGTAGTTGAGTCGTCGTGTTGAGTAACATTGAGTTTGTTACTCGTGTCTGAATTCTGTTTTCTGTTGCAGTGCTAGAATGGCCAGACGGGACGATGCTGCACTTGCTGCTGCCTTGCAGGCTATAGCCGGGGCGATGGGTAATATACCCGGTGTTGTTAATGACGGGGCGCGCAATTTGGCTACATTCCAGAGAGAGAACCCACCCACCTTTAAGGGTCGGTACAACCCGGATGGAGCGTTGTCATGGCTGAAGGAGATAGAGCGGGTCTTTCGTGTCATGGAGTGTACTCCAGCGCAGAAAGTGAAGTTTGGGACTCATATGTTAACGGAGGAAGCTGAAGACTGGTGGATGGGAATGTTGCGAAGGTTAAGTGATGCTGGTGAGGAAGTGACCTGGGAGGTTTTTACAAGAGAGTTCAAGAGAAAGTACTACCCTGAGGATGTGCGAGCCAAGAAAGAAGTGGAGTTTTTAGAGCTGAAGCAGGGAGACAAGACTGTGGCTGATTATGCCGCCAAGTTTGAGGAGCTGGCCCAATTTTGTCCTTATTATGCTAATGATGCCAATTCTGAATTTTCAAAATGTGTCAAGTTCGAGAGTGGTCTACGTCCCGATATAAAGAAAGCAATTGGATATCAAGAGGTTCGGGTCTTCGCTAGATTGGTTGATAAGTGTAGGATCTATGAGGAGGATAGTAATGCTGCTTACAAGATTGTAAAGGAGAAGAGGAGTGCTCAGTATCGTGAGAAGCCCTACGATGTTTCTGGAGGTAAGGGCAAAGGGAAAGCTGATGATTCAGGCAAGAAACCAAGTGGGGGAGATGCTGCTGCTAGTGTGGTATGTTACAAGTGTGGGAAGGCTGGTCATAAACGCCCAGACTGTCCGGGTGATGTGAAAAGGTGCTTCAAATGCGGGAAGGAGGGTCATATGGCAACTAACTGTGACCGTAAGGATACACTCTGTTTCAACTGCGGTGAGGGAGGACACATCAGTGCCCAGTGTCCGAAACCAAAGAAGGAGAGGTCCACTGGAAGGGTGTTTGTTTTGGCAGGTGCTGATCCTACGGAGGAATGATGGTAGTATTAGAGGTACGTGTTTCGTTAAGGGTACTCTGTTAGAATCTATTGTCAATACCGATGCCATCCATTGTTTTAGTACTGTCGAATGTTGTAGACGTTAGGTCTTGTGTTGCTGCTATAATCGATCTTGTGTTGCCGGTGTGTTCTTTATGTCCCTTGTCGATCCCTCGACAGAGACTTTCTTATGAATTTTTGTTCGCCGCTGAGTGGGGTAGTCGTGATCTTGGGTGTGAACTGGTTAGAGTATAACCATGTTCCTATTTAAATTTTCGAGGACGAAAATATTCTAAGTGGGGGAGAGTTGTAACGCCCCAATTTTATTTAAATGTTAAATTAATTGTTTGGGTGATTTATTTGGTTAGATTTATTTGATAGATTTAATTATATAAATTAAGTGGTAAAAATAAGATAATAATAAATAAGTGTGTTTAGTAGGGAGGCCTTGTTAGTAATTAGATTGAATAAAATAAGAGGACTGGATGAAAAGGGCTTAAGTGATTTAATTAAAATAGCCCATGGCCCATAACATTAGACCTAGGCGCTTAGGTGAAGCAAAACCTAGGGTCTTAGAGAGCATTAGCGAATTTTAGAAAGAAAGAAAGGAGAGGAACGTAGAAAACAAAAAGAAAGAGAGCAACACGTGAAGGAGAAAGAAAAGGGAGGCTTCGCGAATTGGAGGGAGAAGAATCGCAAGGCTTGTTGCTGTGGTTCTTGGTGATTGGTGAAAGGGTCCTCATCTTCAATCAATTCTTGAGGTAAGGGTGGGTTTAACGTTGATAATGGGTTTGTGATGGGCGTATGGTTAGTTAGGATCTACTTCTCTCAATTATTTCCTTTTCCCTGTTGCATTCGTGCATTTCGTGTTTAGATCATCTTGTTCTTCTTTTTATTTAATTATCTGAATTTACCGACTCACATGCGAACCTTCAGTTGCAATGCCGTTGATTTGATCAGAAATGTGTCAGTGTTTTTGCCGATTGCTTTTGTGTTATGGTGTGGCTCTGTAGCTTTATTTGTTTTGATCTTGCTATTAAGTATTTGGCTTAAAGGTCTTTGCATTTATCGTCAAGCCCTGAAGGATTTGATTTTGATTTACTGACACTATTAAATTAATGAACCATGTGCTATTGAGAATTGTTAAAAGCTTTTACTGTAAGTCGAATTGTTTACTATTAGGATTGGGATGTAATACTTCCTTGTATAGTGGATGTGTCCAAGGTTTTGTGGTTACTGTTGATCAAATTAGAAGTGTAAGGGAGATGGTGGTATGTGGGGTCCGTGCACATGTATTTGTTAAAAGCAGTTTAAATTTTGTTGTTTTTTTTTAGTGAATATTGTTTAGGTGGTCTGTGCACCTATTTTTTTATTTATCATGGAATGGTTTTTAGTTGGATTGAAAGAAATAATGAAATTGGAAAAGGGAAAGTTAAGAATGAATGATTTATCTCATTCTTTATAGGAGAATAGAATAAGAAGTCTCTAGAGGTAGTTTTTTTTGCGTATAGATTTCAATATCAGGTAGAAGTCTAAAGAGGTAGTTGCTATCTTTATTTGAATATGAAGTCTCTCTAGGGTACATTTGGGATAGACGATCTTGGAGAGAAAGGAAAGGGAGGATAAGTATTTTATTTCAAGTAAATATTCTTTGTTTTCTTTAAGTTGCTAATGTTGCTGTTTTACCGTTGTCCTTGCTGCTGTTGTGGAGTAAAAATAATGTTGTCTTACGTATTGTCGTGCTACTGTTCTTGTGATGTTGTTGGTGCTGTTTAGCATATACTTGTTGACGTGTTTTGCATGTATTGCCACTATTTCTATGTTGTGCTGATGCCGTTTTACGAGGTAGTTGTGATACTACAACACGAGATATCTTATGAAGTGAATTATAAGGAGGTACGACGTTATAGTAGTTATTAATTAAAATTACGAGGTAGCGGTGATGCTACACCACGTGATATTTTATGAGGTGGGTTATAATGAGATATGATATTATAGTATTTATTAATTAAATACTTTGAGTTGTATAACTGGCGCATGAGTCATGAGTCGCATTATCATATGCATCATTCGAGGTAGCTGTGATGCTACAACACGTGATTAATTTGGTGTTCCGCCCGTCGTGGCTTATCTTACGAGATCGGTACCGCATGCATATGCCCAGAGGGGTTGCATTGTTGCATAGTCATACATAAATATATAACGTGTCTTGGTGTTGACTTTCTGGGTTGCGAGTCGGTGTCTTGTGTGATGTTTTCGTTACGAGGTGGCTGTGATGCTACAATACGTGGTATCTTTATGAAGTGAGTATAACGGGACATGATGATGTAATATCCATTAATTAAATAGTTGAGCTTGCGTGGTGTTATGATGTTTTAACTTCTGTGTTATCGTGATTTACATGCTGCTTATATACTGCTATCATTTACCTATTATTTCTGTTAAGCTCACCCCTTCTGCTTGGAATGTTGCTCTATTGTGGCAACGCTGCAGGTGATCGTTAGCGCTCGTGGAGGATCTATTAGGTGTACCTTCCTTCTCGTTGAGTCCGAGTCAGCTCTGATGTGTAACACCGGGGCGGGGTTTTAGTTTTTGTTTTGCAAACTATTTCGGTTGTTTTGAGAGTTTTGGCTTAATGCCTAGTTATTTTGGAGTTTGACTTGGTGTCTTATTTAATTGGAGATGTTAAATGATTTTTGTGATTCCGCTGCTTAGAGATTAATTAATTATATTTTTGAGGATTTATTTTAAATCAAATTGAAGTTTTTATGCGGTGAAAAATGTAGCGCCCTCGTGGTGACTCTGATAATTGCGCGGTTTATTTATATTTATTAAATGGGGTGTTACACACTTGCCTTGGGTGCCTTTTCGATTGTCGTCACCCAAACGAACCTTGTAGGTTTTACCCTTATCCACCTTCAATCCTAATTTTTTTACCAATCGTGGTGAGATAAAGTTGTGAGTAGCACCACAAACAATTAGGACCAAGACTTCAACACCATTGATTATCACCATGATCTTCATAGTTCTTGGTTGATTTAGCCCCTTGGCGGAGTATTGCGAAAGCTCTAGATTCGTTAAATCCTCGTCTTCTTCTTCCTCGGATTCATCATTTGCGTTGTTGGTGCTTTCAATCCTTCGAATTTCCCCCTCCTCAGTCAGTTCCTCATCTTTGGCCAATATCATGATCCTTATTCCTTTTTCTGAGCATCTATGGCCTGCTTTATAGGGCAACCCACATGTGTAACACAGATTTGCTTCTTTGCACCTCTGAAATTCAGCGTGAGGCAGGAATCGTGTACCCCTACTGTTGCTGCTTACGTTTCCGCGAGCACACGCAGAGTTGGATGCCGTCGTGATGTTTGAACCCGCCTTGGAGTATCCCTGTGATGCGCTTATCGTTCCTTTAGCGCCATCGGGTCGTTGCGTGACCCGTTTTGTGTGACGACGCCTGAGGAGCGGAAATGTCCCCCGTTGAGTCGTTGGCTCGCTTGTCCCTCGTCGCGAGAGTCTTTCTGCATTTCTTCAATTTGTCGCGCTATTCCCATGGCTTTTACTAACCGGGTCGGGTCTTGTACCCGAACTGCGTCTCTGATCGTCTTTCTCAACCCAGTGATGAAATATCCCAAGATTGCCTCTCCTGGTGTTCGTTTGGCCTGTGATGCTAACATTTCGAAGTTGCGTATGTATTCCGCCACGCTTCCCCTTTGTTTGATTGAGGACAATCGCTCATAGACGGTTCCTTGCGCACAGTTATCAAATCACTCCACCAACGCTGTTACGAACTCCTCCCAGGTTGGTTCGTCTATCTTGGCTTTCCAGAATTGGAACCAATGGTTGGCTTCGCCTTCCATACATATGAAAGCCAGATTCATTCTTTCAAATTCTTGAACCTTCTGTACCTCAAAAAATTTCATTGCCCGTAAGATCCAGCCCAGAGGATCGTTCCCCTCAAACGTGGGCTGTTCAACCTTCTTGACCCATGCTCGTAGGGGTTCGCTGGTTTCCTCGTTTTCGTTGCCGGTTGTCATGGCTTTAGGCGGAGATTCTTGCTACTCGTCGTTGACTGAGTGGTCAACAACGATCTTTTTTCCACACGATTTGGCAAGATTGTGAAACAACTCCCGCATTTCTTTGAAACCTTGCTCCATATCTGTCTTTAATTCTGCCATCACGTCGTTCTGTTGCGTCTCCAATTGCTGTAAGTTGATGGCGATTCCCTTTATCTCTTGGGTGTTCTCCCTTAATCGTGCTTCCATGTCGGTTGATCTCGCATCTAACGCTGCGATCAGATCTCCATCGCCGCGAGCCATGTCTTGAAAATCCGGCAGGTCGGACCAATTGTTAGGATTCTTGCTTCAATCTATGGAACCTAATCAAGTCCGAGAAGGTACCCGGTGCTTGAGAAGGGTTATTTTATTGATTATGGTGAAAAAGAGTACACTGTTGCCCTAATAGCAACTTGATTGGCAGCGTAACTTACCTTTAAGGAATGGCCTGGCCTAACCCAGGGGTCCACTTCCAAACTGATATCATACAACTCCTACCCAGGCTTTCCTCCCCCTATCTATTTATAAGTCACATAGATAGGTAATAGGTAGGTGAGCCCTTTACAAAACCCACAACTCCCTTCCCAAAACAGAAAAATAACTAACTAAACTACCATAACTAACTTAACAACAATAACATAATTACAACTAACCATAACAACGATAACAGAATTACAAAAGAGAATTACACAATTGTGTTACTCTTCTTCCTCCTTTGGTAAACCCTAGGAGTCCTAACACATTCCCTCCAAAATACTTGGATTAACTCTAACAATGTCCATGTAACTTGTTGCATGCTTTTAAATTATTCTCTTTTCAGTTTTTCTTCACAATTCATAATAAGATATTGTTTTGAAACCGATGTTTTATACGATGGATAAACATGCTCTTTATTTCTTAGAAGTACCCGACACAATTAGGACTCATCTAAAATGAGCTCAACAAGTCAAATTTTGTTGATACTAGAGTAAAACTATTACTTGCGGTTAAAATGTGGTTGGTTACCTTGCTATATCTCTATAATTCTGGCAGAAAGGTGTTTTGAGAAATCATGGAATCCTTTACGAATGCAAATTTGTAATTATGACTGGTTCTTTTTGATTACTCAGCTGAAAGTATGCGTAATGTTCTCAATGTCAAGTTCTTTTACTCATCTACGTCTATTGAGATTTAAGAATCTTATTATACTTTGATCTAGAAAACCATTTTGAAAGTATCCGATTTTGAATCTATGAATTCTTTTCGATTAGATCGAAAATCTAATCCATAAGTTAAAATTTTGTTTCAACTCCATTTTTGTCAAAATCCACTCGATGTTTGTATGTCTCCCGACTCCAGGAGTGTATTTTCCAATTTTCCCCAATCCTTAAATTCAGTATTTGAATAAGCTCAACTCTGGCTTCTTGTTTTCCCCAATCCTTAAAGATTTTTGGACTATGTTTCGGGCACATTCAAGATCAAGACCATTCAATGGTCAAGATCCTTTAGAATTTCAATTTATAGAGTACTTGGTTAAGTGAAATAGGGAATAACCCATTGGTTTCCCTATTATGTGGCTTTGATAAGACTTGACAAATTTTTGAGTACAAAAATTTATCAAGTTGGGGTGGGGTGTAATGTAATACTCAAAATCATTTTAATTACTTTGACTATTACCTACTTAACTTTAATATCAATTATGTGAATTATTATATGTATTGATAGGGTTGTAGTTTAATCAAGCATTTTGTGTTATTTAGTGCATAATAGAGTTGATTACCTGCTAGTAAAAAGGGAGCTGCAGTTGGTAAATAGAACTTTTATTTCAATCAGCTCTAAGTCTATAAAGCCCAACCCTTCTCTAAAATAAGCATCAGCTGAGGTCTTATGAGAGGGGAAAACCTCATTTCTTTTGAGAAGAACGTTTGAACTTGAGAGAGGAAACATAGAGAAAGAAAGGAGCTTGAGAGTGAGAGTAAGAGTGATGAGAAAAGATAGGAAACCCTTCCATTATTTCTTCTCACTAACACATTTAGCTTCACCCTTTCTATTATCTCCTTCACCATTAAAATTAATGTACAACAAAGCAACAAAAACCAAAATTTTCAACCATTCCTTTCTATGCTCATTTTGAGTTGCATGATGAAGAGGGGAGCTGAAACCAAAGTCTTGGGTGCTTCCATGTAAGGCTAGACACTTGATTCGAGCACTAGGAAAGAGGTATTAAATTAAATAGGAGTATCAAAGGAAGGGTTTTAGAGCTAGCATTTCTGAATTGAAGTCTTAGCCAGCTTAGTTCTTGGTGGGAACTCAACTTAGTTGTTGTTGAGGAGTATAGCTGAAACTTGTGAGTTCTTCTTCCTTTTTGTGTGTTTGATGTTTGAAAGCTGAAATTTCATGAATTGTGGTTATTAAAACCTCTTTCATGTTGACTTGAAACTCTATTATGCAATAGACTTATTCAAATTAAATGTGTGGTGATTGTGTTTCAAGACGAGGATGATTGGGTTTGTTGATGAGTAAGTGCTACCTTACATGTTTTAATTTTTGAATGGGAACATTAAATTGATGCATGAAATGAGTTTTAGTGATCCTGATTGTTGTTCAATTGTATGTTTTAAAAGTATTTAATGATAGCATTAAGTATTGGAATGGGTTTGATTGCATAGGAGTTAGTGTTTAGTGTTTACGCTTGAACATCTGAAATTTCTGCACTTGCACAGCACAGGTCGCGTCGCGGCCCGAGTGGTTCGCCTCGCGACCAATCACGAAAATGTGAAAGGAAATGTTTTTGTTTCGTATCGCGATGGGACAAGGTCGCGTCACGACCATGTGCAAATTTTCAGCAATAGTACATTCACATTGTTTCAGCGATAACTTTTGATCCCGGAACCCGATTGAGGTGTTCTCAGATGCATTGTAAAGCTAACTGAAAGACCTAATCATATCGGTGAATTAATTGGATAATTGTTGTTCTTGAGAATAATGTTATATTCCCAAATTAGGGATCTTCATGATCATTTATGTATTATGATGAGGTTATTGCACCTAAACTCTTTATGATGGTTTTGGGTTATTTACCTATAATCGGTTGGTATGCTTGAACAAATGGAAAGTGATGAATTATTGTGATTCTCAAAATGTCATATACGAGTGAGAACATATATATATATATATATATATATATATATATATATATATATATATATATATATATATATATATATATATATATATATATATATATATATATATATTATTTATATGAGGAAACCTTCGATACATCTTGAGATATATAAGGAAACATTATGGGATGACGATCCCAAGATTGTAGCATACTTGGAGAGGGAAGTTATGATCCCGAGTCCAATGCCCGTTCGTGGGTCCTTCTATTTCTCTCGGATTAGTTCGTTGGATTGTGTTTGGTCTGGCACGTGTTTCCCTATTTGTGCTGGTACGTTTTTTGGTTTTGTTACTTGTGTTGTTTGCTTGGTTTTGTGCTATTCGTTGGTTCTGGTTGTCTTGTGTTCTTCAATTCATGTTCAAAATCTCTTCAATTCTTGACCGTTTTTCTCCTTCCTCTCGCTTCTTTGAGAGTTTCTGTTTGTGCAACTTGCTTTCGTTTGTTCCATTTCTAATTCGTTTGACACAAATTGTTTGTCATTCTTGTATCGGTAATCATCTTTTCCGTTTGCGATTCTTGCACATCAGTTTTGCGATTTCGCTTCATTGTCCTCCTTTCATTTTGATTTCCAATGACTGTGATCTGAAGCGGAGTTCCGATTTGATTTTCGATTGAGTCGATTTTGGTTTTTTGCCATTTGTGTTAGTTCTTTATGGCATATGTTGTGACATTTGGATGGACTTATTTAGCATCAGAACTTTTTTCAACTGTTTCCACTTTTTTACAATTATTTAAAAGAATTTTTGGTGGAGAAAGTGATTTTGAAGCACCATCAATTCCTTACCACTGTGAAACTCCCAAGATTCTTTTCTTTGATCTTCTTGGTGTAATATACTTCATCCTTGCTCCTCTGATACTACCATTTCTCTTGGTCTACTTTTGTCTGGGATACATCATTTTCCGCAACCAGCTGTTATATGTTTACGTGCCAAAGTACCAGACTGGAGGAGAGTTTTGGCCTACAGTGCACAATTACACAATTTTTTTTCTCTGTGCTGACCAAGCAATTCAAGAAAGCATTAGCATGTTGCCGTGGATTTCACTTTGCTAGTGGCAGACAAGATTGTTCTCTTTGTTGCCTTCATGGCTTGTTTCTTTGGCTTTTGTTGTGTCTTCATTGGTTTGTTGGTTGTTTTGATGTAATTTTCTTTTAGATTTGATATGTATTTTTCTATTGTTCATGTCAAGCTAGAAGTGTTGTGAATAACTTCTAGCTTGGGGAGAACTATTAGATATATAGCTTGGTAGTTATTGTTAGTTTATTAGGTAATTCGGTTAGAGTTAATTTTATAGTTACTAGTTTGTTACATATTAGTTAGGTGAGATTAAATCTATATATATAAGGTCAAACTCTCATTGTAATGAATCACCTTTTGTATCAATTTCATTTTGATGAATATTAGAGTCTCTTAATCTTTTCTCTCTTATCTTCCATGGATACCATATCCTTCACTAGAAACAGTGTAAACACCCATAAAATATAACCAGTTAATGACAAAAATTTTAAAGATTGAAATTGTGGAAAAAAAAAGGTGAACAGTAAGTCAGAAATCATGTAAAGAGTGCTATATCTCTCATTCGTGGAATTTCAAGAAACTTACTTTCGCTATATCCAGCATTTTCCATAGTCTAAATATAGGAAAATGATGGATATAGCGACGATCGGGAAGATGACATGGAATGGATGTAGTTCTTCTACAAAATCAGCTAGCTAAGGAAGAGAGCTGCATGATTTGGAAATTTTGGCAATCAACTTGTAAAGAAAATGAAGGAATCAACTGAAAAGAATAAAAGCCATTTCCCAGGTTCAAGTTCCAGCACCTGACTCCTCTGAGAATGCTGTGCATAATATGCATTCTGCTTTGAAATCATGTCCTATATTGAAGTCAAATATCCCTTGGAACAAATACACAAGGATGAAGAAGTCTAGACTCAAAAGAAGTAACGCAAGATCTTTAACAAGAACCCAAAACATTAGATTCATCTTACAATAACGAGTAGATTCATTTTCAAAACAAACACATACATGGATCAGAGCATTGTTACAAAATCAAGATCAAGAAGCGACCTAACCCTAACAAAGCAACATTGGTAATTGTAATTAACCAAGTCTAAGCCCTCTCACCTCTAATCCTACGAGCAAGTTGAATATCCTTAGGCATAATGGTAACTCTCTTAGCATGAATGGCACAAAGATTAGTATCTTCAAACAAACCAACAAGATAAGCTTCAGCAGCTTCTTGGAGGGCAGAAACGGCGCTACTTTGGAATCGCAGATCGGCCTTGAAGTCTTGAGCGATTTCCCTCACCAACCTCTGGAAAGGAAGCTTCCTAATCAGAAGCTCGGTGCTCTTCTGATATTTCCTGATCTCTCTCAGCGCTACAGTTCCTGGCCTGAATCTGTGTGGCTTCTTCACTCCTCCGGTTGCCGGAGCTGACTTCCGAGCGGCCTTCGTTGCTAGCTGCTTCCTTGGGGCTTTGCCTCCGGTGGACTTCCTAGCGGTTTGCTTTGTACGAGCCATAGCAGAGAAATGAGAGGGAAATTTTGATTCTTGGATTCTTGAAAGGGAGAGGGAAAATTGGGAGGCTGTGTGAGTGAAAGGAGTGTTTGGGGGATGGTATATATATATAATAATAGAGACAGAGATGAGTTTTTTGGATTGGAGGGGAAGGAAAAAGGAAAACGCGGTGATTGTAAAATATTTGGGAATTGGGAATATAATGAGATGGAAGGGATTGGCCGTTGATGGGACGAGATATCGACGGTTTTGCGTCTCTTAAGAAAGGTCACGAGGATCGCTAATTCCAATTGAGCTTGCAAATATTAGAAGTAGAATATACAAAACTTTTATTCTTTTTTTTATTTGGTCGTGCTACAAAACTTTTATTCAATTAAGCAAATTCAATACACACAAATATACATTTACATGCTGTGGTAGTCTCCACCTGGGTCTCGCCAGTAAAGCTTCCTGCCAAATTCCCACCATACAAACGCTGCCAGCTTATTGTCCTGCCTCCAGCTGAGCTCTCCCACTCAATTTCCTGCTACACATGTGACTTTGTCAGCTTTTTTTCCCCTTCTTTTACTTTAGTAGTGTTTTCGTGTCTAACAAGAATGTCAGACCTGGTTACCACCAGCTACACTCAAAGTTGCTCGGCACAGTGCCTGTCACACATGAAAACAATTCTCACACGCAAACTCTCCATATCTCTTTTCCTCCCAATATCTCCTTCAATCTCTCCTCCTTATCTCCCTCACTGCACCCAAACGATGCACCCTAACCGTGACCAAACCCACCTCCTCTTCACCCTCTTCTCTCCACTGCCATCACTCTCAGTGTTCTCTCTCTTGCCCCTCCTTTTGAACATGCTCAGCCCCCTCTTCTCTAACCCTAAGACCTTCATCCCCAAATTCCATCAAAACTCATCAACAAATTGCCACCATAAGTTCCACGAAGGTAGCCTTTGAACACCACTAAGACACGCCCAACCCCACCGGAAAATCCCCAATCCTGTGCTCCCAGCTCTCTCTCTCTCTCTCTCTCTCTCTCTTGGCCTCACAAAGGCTTTCTCTCTCAGACCCCGATCTCGCCGCTGCTTGGACGCCGTTTGCCTCACCACCGCATAGAACCACCGGCCTGGAGCTCTCCCTCCCTTAGTTCGAAATCTGTTTGCCTCTTTGATTATTTCTTTCCACCTTTCTTCTTCATTTGTATTTCTCTGATTCACTTTTTCTGTGTTTCAATTTGGACTTTTAGTTTGCTGCATGACAAGCACGTTAAGGAAAACCAGCTTATGCATGCAAAATCTGCGCTTCCTCATCTGATTTCACTGATTTTGAGCCCGTACGTTGTGTTTTGAATGGTTTTTTATGTGTTGTGCTACTACATTTCATGCCTTTATTTGGAAATTATGGTCGGGGAAGAAGGATGGAGTTTTACATTTAAGGGTGATTTATTTTTTCTTTCATGGGATCAAATAGTCTTCTTAGGCTCATTATATCTTATGTACACTGGATGGACTAATTTAAACAAGTTTTGAATCATTGATCAAGTGCTTACTTATGGAAAGTTGCTATTATTTCAAGTTCCAACCCGCTGCATCCTTCTGTGATTCTGTGTTTCTTTTAACATTTTTAATAGTTTCTGATGGAGTAAGCTCATTTGATCTGTGTGCTGATATTGTCTTCAGGATTATTACATGAAATGCCCAGGTAACAAAAACAGGGGATTCTAAATCGACTTGGAAGGTAAGTGGTGCCATTAGTTAAATCGAAACTGAATACTGTATCGATTGATTTAGCTTTACTGTGGATATAGAAAATTAGGAGTTATTCTGTCTTTTTCATAATTCATATAAAGTTCATAGCTCATTGGCAATTAGATGATTCACATGTCTACATTGCCTGCTTTATTCATTGGATTATACCTATCTATATCTCACAGGCTTTAGTTCTAATAGAGATCATCCTTAGCATTTTTGTCAGCTTCCTCTACATCACCATTAAACCTTCTTATAAGTATCTCAGATTTGTATTTATTATTTTAGACATTTATTTTCACTGGTGTGTTGTTTTAGTAAGCCATGATAAATAATTAAAAGGTATCTAACATTTACCTCTTTTTTCCTGTTTTCAGTTTCCTGCTTATTTGAGTTCAAGCCTGGTTGACCCTTTTGTCCAGGGTCCGGTGAAGGAAGGTTAATTTCTTCATCTTTCCCAACTCCCTCTTTTTCACCAGCTCTTTTAAATCTTTCCTAATTATGTATTGTTATAGAACAATTAGTTTAATCACCCTTGGTTGCTAACTTACAAAGTTAAGAAGATACTGATGAGTGATTACAGTAAATAAATCATAACATTGGTGGGAAATGATGATTCCATTGCCTTTCTTAGTAAGGCACTTATTTCTTTAACCCATCTTCTAATTCTCACCTGAATTGGTATGTTGGTTTTAGAGTAAGAATACAGAACAAAAACTCGATTCTATTTGGCATGTAATTCTTTTCTTTTTCTTCCCCTTAGAACATTTTTGACATGTAATCTTTGCATTTTTCTTCTTTAAATATAAATAAAAAAAGTCATGTATTGATGATGTGCCTTGCCGTTTTGAACACAATTCGCTTATCTATATGTATTATTCCAATGCTATACTCATATCATATCAAACACATGGCTTTTCCTTAGGACCACGCCATTCTTAAACCCCACCTAAATAATGATAAAAAGAAATTTAGTGAAAGCAGTAATCCAACCGTTTCAGAATTGTTTTGTCTCCTTCTTTTGTTGTCTCCTTCTGTATTGTCTCCTGGAAAGATAATTTATAATATTTTTTAATTTAATATATGCAGAAAAAGCAAAGAGAAGACACTCAGAAAGAATGCGGCGTTGTAAGATTGACCATGATCCACCTCAGATTACAGATGTGCATAACTATAGGTATGTTTCATGTTTCTGTGCATTGTGTTGAACTGGACTATTGCTTTCTATGTTATTTTGTTGTGAGATTTAGAAGAATTGTTATGCATACAGAATCTTTGCTACAACCTGGAATGCAGCTGGAAGATCTCCTCCAAGTTATTTGAGTCTTGAAGATTGGCTTCACACTTCTCCTCCTGCTGATATGTATGTCCTTGAGTAGATTTCTGATTAATTAAAGTATCATTTCATTTAGCTATATATTCATGATGGTTACAATATGAAATGATGGTTTCAAGAGATTGTACCACTCAATAATGGTAATGTTTTGGGGAAGCAAGTGTGTTAGCCATGAAAATATATGAAGAGCAAATAAACACCCTCATTCAATGGATTCAGAGGCATCTCTCCAATTCTCATCGATACAAATACTATGGCCCTTCTCAAATCAGCAAGAAATCATCAAGGGAAAATAAATTTGCTTAACTTTATAATTATAGTTACTTTGGGTGAAAGTATTACTATTAATCTAATCTCAGCGACATAGGTTGGACTGTTAATATTTTGGGTTCTTTTTGCTGTCTCATTCTCCGTCAGTTTGTTCATGGTAACTCGAGGAATCTAATCTTAGCAAGATGTGCTTTTCTATTATTTTGAATTATTTCTCTGATTTCATTTCTACTATAGTGCAACCCTTTACTAAGAATCTAGCAGTGAATTCTTCATCTGATAACCATAGAACAAATGACATTTTCAATGAAATCCATAGCAATTTTATCATGACATTAAAATCTAAGTTAAAATATTGGAGTTGTTGTATCACTGCAATGAATGGACATAAGACTTTAAAACAGAACATGGGGCAAAAAGCACACAGGCACAACATATTGAAATAATGTAGCATATAACAAGATGACTTTTGCTCTTAATTTCTTCTTTTCCTCTCTCAATTTCCACTCTAAAATTTTTGTAACTAAAAAACTGTATCTCATGTTAACTACTAATTATAATGTGTAATGTTGACCATGAATTTTGCATGAGTATATGGCATCCTGACAGGTATTTGATAAGTTAATGCAGGAGCTGGTGAATTTTCTGATTGTAGGTATGCACATTTGTATTTTTTGGGAAGGATACATGTATGTATATTGGAGTTGTTTTATTCCTTCTTTCAAAAGAGGCATGGATATTGCCTACTTGGAGATTTGTCATATTGAGTTTGGATGGAACAACTGTGGTTAGTTCATATATTCATTGTAACATTTCTTTTTCTTCTATAAATAATGAATGTTTCTTTTGTTAATAGCATATGGAATAGCTTGCAATTTAATCATATCTCTTTTTTTTAGATAAATAATTTGGTATTAAAAGGGGGCACAAGGGGTGCACCAACCCTTACAACCAGGGGGCCTCATTAAAACCTCCAAGGGTCAAAACCTCTTGGGAAAAAGACCCAAGGAAGAAAAAGAGTACCCCCGAACGAAAGAACAAGGCAAAAGTCATTAAAGTGTTACAATGATAGAAAACAGCCCAGTGGGCAATGTAACCAATCCGACCATGTAACTCCACAGTTGCGCCCCTTCCTAGCCATGAACCAACTCCAAGCGCTGAACTTCACGTTGTAAAGAATAGATGGGATTGCAGCCACCTCCCCTCTAAACATAATATTGTTTCTGGTTCTCCAAATGTTCCAAGTTACCGCCATCCAAATCAGGTGTTTGACTCTCTTGGTCTTCTTCCCCTTCACTAGTTTCCCAAATTCCGAAAAGTTCGCCGCCACATCCGTGATCTCAACCCGGGGGACCCCCAACCATTGACTCGCAAGTCTCCACACTTCCTTGGTAACATCAGACTCAAAAAATACATGAGCTGCTGATTCATCTTCTTTGAAACAAAGGACACAACACCGATCATGGGCCGATGTCAGGATCCCCTTCCTTGCTAAAGCATCCCGTGTGGCCAACCTGTTTAGCAATAATCTCCATGAAAAAATTAGAACTTTTGATGGAGCGTCACATTTCCACAATTTTGTGCATGCCTTCATCTTACGTTCCTCCAACGGTTCTCGGGTACCTGCAAAAGAAGAAACCAGTCAGTCATAACAGTTTTTCACCGAAAAACCAGCAGCTGCGCCACGCAGCCATATCCATCTGTCACCATTATTTCTCTCCGGTTCCACCCCCTGCAGAATGGTTACGAGTTCCTCGGCCTGTTGCACCTCCTCTGCCTGCAATGTTTCCTCAGGTAGCACCTTCCACACCCACCTTGACGACCTCCATTCCCCCATGTCAGCAACTTTCGCATTCATGTTACCAGATCGATGAAAGAGGGCAGGGAAGAGTTCAGCGAAAGAGTCTCTACCCAGCCACACATCCGTCCAAAAACATATCGCTGTTCCCCCTCCTAACCTTTTCCTGCTCAATTCCATAAACCAATCCCCACCAATGCCGTTGCCGTTGCCCATTATTGACAAGTCCCGCCACCATAATGAGGAACGCTTCCACCTATTCATATTTCCCACTTCACCGTTCCAACTAGTGATATTACCATACCTATGTACCAGAATTTTTTTCCACAAAGACGCCTCGTCATCTACAAGATATCTCCACCTCCACTTTGCTAGAAGTGCCAAATTGAAGGCTTCTAGATTTTTAACACCAAACCCTCCCCGCTCCTTGGGCAGACAAATCACTTCCCAACTAACCCAAGCAACCTTCTTGTGATCTTCCTCGCCTCCCCATAAGAACCTTCTTTGTAGCCTTACAATTTCCTCAATAACCCTCTTTGGTGCCTTGCCGAAAAATGAGAAGAGATATAGTGGCAGTGATGATAGGACCGAGTTGATAAGCGTTACTCTGCCACCAATAGATAGTTGCCGGATTTTCCAACTATTCAGTCTCGCTTTGATAGCTTCGATTATAGGTTGCCATGTGGCCACTCTTCTCGGATTAGCCCCAACCGGAACACCCAAAAATTTGAAAGGAACCGATCCCACCTTGCACGCAAGAAAATGCGAGATACCATCTAACACTCTTCTTTCAATGTTGATGCCAATTGCGAAACTTACTTTAAGTCCCGAAACCAACTCAAAGCTTCTCAATATTGATTTGAGGCTCCAAATACTCTTGTCTTTTCCATCACAAAAAAAAAATTGTGTCATCCGCAAATTGTAATAATGAAACCGAAAGTTGATCACTTACCTGGAATCCTTTTAGGCAATTAGATTCTTCACCCTTACGAACTAAACCCGCCAATCCTTCCGCCGCCACAAGAAACAAGAAAGGGGATAAAGGATCACCTTGCTTTAAGCCTTTTTGGGCCACGAACTCTCCCGATGGGCTACCATTCACCAAGACCGCAATGGAGTTGGACGAGACACATACTTTCATCCATCTCCTCCACCTATCATTGAACCCCAATCTCCCCAACATATAATCAATATACGTCCAATTGACCGAATCGTATGCTTTCACGAAATCAGCCTTCAACACCACACATCCCGTTTTGTTCCGTTTTGCCATATCAAGGATTTCATTTACCACTACTACACTATCCAAGATGTTACGTCCCGCTAAGAAGGCATTTTGGTAATCTGAAATCACATTCTTCATCACCTTTTTCATCCTTCCCGCCAACACCTTTGCCAAAATTTTGTATAAGCTACCAATAAGTGCTATGGGCCTATACTCCGTAAGCTCCTATGGGTTTTTAACTTTCGGAATAAGTGTCAAAAACGAAGCACTTATTGCTTTTGGTAGTTTCGCCTTCCTCTGAAACTCCTCAATAAATTTCATAACTTCCGGATTAACAATCTCCCAGAAACTCTTGAAGAAATTGAGGTTGAAACCATCCGGCCCCGAGCACTTGTTGCCATCACACTCCCACACAATCTCCTTGACTTCATCAACAGTTATAGGTGCTGTGAGCAAATCATTATCCTCCCTTGATATTTGTTTAAAGGAGATACCATCCAGTTTCGGCCTTGCAAATGCTTCTTCCTTGTAGCTCTTTTCAAAATGTTCCTTTACCACTAGCTTGATACCAATCACCTCCTCCACCCATGCCTCATTCACTTTCAATTTCAGAATCTGTGTTCTTTGCCGGTTGCCCCCACTAGTGCAAAAAAGGGATTTAAAGTCAGGCGAAAAGGGGATTTAAAGTCAGGCGGGCGCTTGACTTTTATTAAGTCGACTTTGTATGTCTGGAGTTTTAAAGTCAAGCGATAGCCTGACTTCGTAAGTCAGATTTAAAGTCAAGCATTTATTGCGCCTGACTTCGTAAGTCTGTTTTAAAGTCAAGCATTTATTCTTGCCTGACTTCGTAAGTATGATTTAAAGTCAAGCATTTTTTGCCTGACTTCGTAAGTATGATTTAAAGTCAAGCAAGAATAAATGCTTGACTTTAAATCATACTTACGAAGTCAAGCATTAATTCTTGCCTGACTTCGTAAGTATGATTTAAAGTCAAGCATTTTATTCTTGCCTGACTTCGTAAGTATGATTTAAAGTCAAGCAAGAATAAATGCTTGACTTTAAATCATACTTACGAAGTCAAGCATTAATTCTTGCCTGACTTCGTAAGTATGATTTAAAGTCAAGCTTTATTGCGCCTGACCTTAAAAGTTTTTTTTTTTTTTTTAAATTTTGGTTACACCCTGGTTATACGAAATTCATCACTCTAATCATCTGTAACTTGGAATATGGCCAATCCAAATTACAGACACCACTAATTGATTGCCAACAAATCAACAAAACAAACATTTCAAAACTAGTAGAACAAAACAATTATAAAAAAAAAAAACATTCAGTGGTAGCTGAAAGAAATCATCATATCAGAAAATCAAATCCTCCTATAATGTGTGTCTTCAGACAAGCATGAAGTGGTATAAGCATTGCACAAATAAATGACACAAGCAGTCACACACAATAAAAGCAGTACAGAAGGAGGACAGAAGCATATAAACAAAAGAATATCATAAATTTGTTTAAAAAAATCTGATAAGTGACATCTGATATATCATAAAACTAAACAAACTGTTAGACAGTACAGAAGGAAGCTAATCTAACACAACTAGTGATTGCTTGGTAATCAGTCTCCCAAGGGTTCATAGAGGCTTCGTCAAACTACATGCAACTGAATACAAACACCCTCTTAATCATCGGATCCGCCTTTAGATTCCCATTGACAGCCACCTCCAATATGCGATCAAAAACCACAGCTGGAGAACAGCTACAGGGAGAATATAAAAGTAAGCATTATATTCAAACTAAGCATTATATTCAAAGCTGGAGAACAGCTACAGGGCGAATATAAAAGTAAATGTAAATATATACCTTGTTTAGAAAAAATACGGCATAAGCTGCTCTTATTGTGTCTTGACCTTCTAAAAACAGGGGGAACTCTACATGCTTGGCATTTGTGAAAGACATTGCACTTGATGATGCTTCAGAAGATGTTACCTCTATTGAAGGTGCATTGTCAATAATGTATGAACCCTCAGATGTATGCAGAAGATGTTTCCTCTGCACAATTTAGCCAGATCAACCCTCAGATTATTAAAAATAGCGAAAATCACTAGGTAAAAGTAAAACAATACTTCTAGACCTTATATTATATGTTACTAAAAGAGTAGGTTATTATACCTTTTTATCATCTTTCAGAATATCCATTATCTGATCTCTGAAACCTGCATTTCCATAAAAGCAGCATTACAATGTAGTAAAATTAAATGGACATTTTTATTGTTACTTAGTTATATTACCTTTAACTCTATTTTGAGTGCTTTCTGAACTTTTACTCACTCCCACTTGTTTCCACGAGCTTTCACAAAAAGTTTGATTTGAATTGCTGGGACCATCACATGCATCTAAACCAGAATAGATTACTGGTGTAGCAGCAGAAAAATCACTTTGAGAAGGTTCTCCGGAAGCTGTTCAGCAGTGTATTTGGTTTGTTTGATTTGCAAAGCCATCTAAGACAAGGTACCATCAGCTGTTGCATTTAAGAGAGTAGTCAAAGTATTGGATTCATAAAAAGTACCACAGAACAAAAAGTCATGCAACCATTTGTCTTGTGTTTGATGCAATCTACATTCATTATAACTCACTAATTACGCAATCTAACATTTGTCTTGTGTTTGATGCAATCTACATTCTACAGCATCAAACATAAGTAGTAAAGAGGGTTCTTGCTTCTTATCATCTTGCTTTCCAACTGGAAAAACAGCAGTTTTTAAATCATTTGTGCGGGTAAGAGGGTTGTCAAGAAGTGGGGGGAAACTTCATTATATTTCAAGTAATTTTTTCACTTCAGAATGAGGTCAACAGAAAAAGGCATAATCAAAATTCAAAAGACCTTGTATAAATTTTATTTTCTCTAATGGATGCATTTGAGTTATGAATTGAGTTATATGGCTAAGGCTCATTTGCCATGTCCCTTATATTTTGTTTAGCAGTACTGTGATGTGAATGTTAATATAATAAGGTAAAGAAAGAACAAATTTTATAGATTGCTCTTAAAAGACAAAGTTACTTAAAATTTTCAAGACACAATAGAAACACTTACAGTAGTAGGTTCCAGCAAGCAGCCAAAAATGCTAAACAGATCTCTGCAAATTATAATAAAATGAATCAAAATGTTAGATGTATGCAGTCAGAACTTCATGCAGATACAAATAAATCAAAAATGTAGTGGCTGTGGAGTTAGGATCACACAAAATCATTAAACTCTGAAACAGAACATAGATGAAACACAAATACATGAATTGATAGCTAAATGGCTCAGGTTGGCTATATGGACCAATCAATGCTCATCCGGCTCTTCAAAATCAAATTTTAAGGGCTTCTTATGAATTGGTAAGCCTCTACCTACTAATGAACAAATCACCTCTAATTTTTTTTGTATAAAATAGAAAGTGATCTCTCAAAATAAAAAATTAGTTGTTGAGCAAGAATTCAAGATGATCTTTTAAGCATGTATGAAGTCAACTGTTCATTAGCAAGACCAAGTCACAGCTGAGTCCTCTTGCTGTCAGCTATCTTAAAAACAACTCAAAATGAAACCATCCAAGTCATTACACAAATTTGAGGTCAATCTTGAAACAAAAGCATAAGAAACCAAATTCATCTTAAGAAAATCAGTATTTACCTGTAACTGATTTGTCCGAGTAATCAACTTCTCGAGTATGCTCATCGAACACCACATTTTCCACTACTGATAATCATATGAGAGGAACAAAACAAAAAACATTCAGTGTACATTTTTTTACAATTCTGAATACAGTTCCACTCATATAAGCAAGTAACAAATACAGTATACTAAATACTCACTATAACATTAGCTTGCAGTTCCACTCATATAAGCAATTTGATACAAATACAGTATACTAAATACTCACTATAACAGAGCAAAAATGCAGTTCCACTCATATAAGCAAGTAACAAATACACTAAGACTGCTATGACATTACCAGCCAAAAGTCTAGCATTCTTGTGATCGCTTTCAAGCTTTCCAATATTTTCCTTCAAGGCAACAAGTGCAGCGGCACAAAGTATGTCAATCTGTCTCATTCCACCACCTAGGGTTTTTCGCAATATTCTAGCCTGAAATGAAATAGACAAACTAGAGTTAAATATCAGTTCTTCAGCTACAATGTAGCTTCTATTAATTCTCACACCACATTTTTGAGTTTTGACCAACCTTGTTGATAAAATTCTTGGAACCAACGATAACAGATCCAACAGGAGCACCTATACCTTTTGATTGGCACACCTAAGTCATATTGTCAAAGGAATCATAAATCTGTTAGCTTGGTTATTATTCAATAAGAAGATATGTAAGTAACTAAGTTTTTTATGAAATAGGTAATAAGAAAAGGAAAATAAAAAGAAAAGCATACTGAAACTGAATCAGCAGCTTCGACAAGCCTATTGACAGGAACACCAAGTGCCTGAAAAATTTACTTACAACTGATGTATTGAAAATTCGAGCTCCATCGATGTGAAGCTGCAGTCCGTGCTTCTTAGCAAGCACTCCAACCCTATCAGTATATTCAGCTGAAAGGCATCTTCCACCAGACCTGCATTCAGAAAAATATCAGTCACAATTCTTCTTCTATAAACTTAAATAAAAAATAATTTTTTTCAAGAAAAGTTGCTGACTTTGCATGAGTGTTTTCCAAGCAAATAAGCTTGGTGGTAGGGTACATGAGCTCTCCCTTTGGATCTCTGATAGCAGCTTCAATCAACAAGTATAACCTCCATTCTCATAAATATTGATGTGGCAATTATCTCCAAGTATAACCTCACTTCCCCGAGTATTACAATGAACAAGTACACATATAAGGTTCTGATAGATATCCAATGCAACAGTGAAATGGAACAGAGAAAAACAGAGAAAAGAATAAGGAGATGGGTGCTTCTATTACTAGTATCAGTGTAATACAAGGAATAGAAGAAAGAAAATAAGTACAGTACTCTCAAGGTGAGAGACTGACTTCCTAGATCTCAATTCCCAGCACAATACTTGCCTACCATATTCTCTTACATCATTCTATTTATTCATGGCATCACACACAAATTGTGAGCTCCGAATCTTCTATTCTCTCTCATCCAACTCAGCAAATCTGTTAATACAATTCCCTCCTTTACTTAGAGCTAATGACTTTCTTACCCCTCCTAACAAATACTTTGCCAAACTTACTCTTCTCATTAGCATTCCTATCAGGTTCCCCAAGGTACCTGAGGGAACAAAAAGAGGGGCTTCCTTTCCCATCATCTTTGCCATTTCCGCCTCTAAGTGAAACCTCATACTTGAGAACGAGAACATTGAATGATTTTCTTGCATAGCTTGAGCCTTGTGCAGTTAAAACTGCAACCCTGAAAAGGCCTACAGAAAAAGAAAAGTTAAGCGTGTAACGTAGGAGGAAAAGTGTGATAGTAAATCAATGAGTCAAAAATGGTATCTAGCCAGTCACTTATCTTTGCTAAAGGAATATCTGATGGAAGATTCAAGAGCATGTCAACTACATCCAAAAACTTCTGATGATCATTATGATCTTCCCACTCATTGAGAAGGGAAAAAAATCTGATGTCTGAGTGGTGCAAGTACTTTCAGCATTTGTTCCATCTCATGAGTATTTGGATCCTTGATGATACATAAAGAACAAGAAATAAGCTTCAGGTCATATGCACTCACAGAAACAGGAAGGGAAAAAATTCAAGGCTCCAAAATATCAAAACAACAGAGCTGGGAAACACCTTGTAAAAATTATATCGACTGGTGGATTTGTAAGATGAAAGAAACTTCCTTTCATAATCAACACAGAGATAAAGTAAGTGTTCTAGCATCAGTTTGGCATCTAAACTGGCCAAATTTGAAGAGTGAACACCTGAGAGGGGGAAAAGTTAGAATGGAAAATATAAAATAAAATCATAAGTAGTGACTAGACACAAAAATTGAAATCATAACCAGTATTTATTCCTACCTTTGATCAACACATGTAAGTAACACAGACACAAGACAGACAAAATCTACAGTGAGCATTGCTATAAAAGACAAAATCTACAAGACCAAAGATTAATCAGAGCAGTTTACCTGAATCACTAAATTTTCTAATTGCCATATTCATAATATCTGCAACATAGATATTTCCTCGATCATCAACTGTAACCCCCTTTGGGGTGTTCATCTTAGCCTCTCTGGCTTTCCATCGACATGTCCAGAATATCCTTCAGCAGATCCTGTGACTGGTTTTGGCCTGCTATCTGCAGAATTGCAATGCACACGTTATTTTTGAAGTGAGGAAAATATACACATGCAAATAGCAGCAACCAGTGAAAACAACATAACCAAACTCTTAGATGCCACATTGCTTCAGTTAAAATGGAATGAAAACTGTAGAAAATAGCAGCAACAGTCACAATGTCGAGTAAATGCTTTAGTATAAAAAAGTAACGAACTCCAAATATGGTAAAACAAAAAACAAAAAAGAGGATAGCGACCATGTATGACTAATCTATAAAAGATTGCAAATTGACTTTTGAGAGAAATACTAAGCAGAATGCTGTGGCAAAATAACAATTAATACGCTACAACTTAACAAAGAATTTCCCCTTCTCCCAATCACACATATAGTTCTTAGGGTAAATCACAAATCTCTAAAGTACAGTCTAAAAGGTTATACTGATTTCACAATCACAATTCACAACACAACACAAAGAAAATAGCAATCATCATCATGAACAATAAAGAACACAAAGAAAACAGTGCTTAGGGTTTCTGATAATAATCAACACAGAAACTCAAATTTCACTGAGAGAGTGAAATACTACCTGTGTTTGCTGTTCCTTCAATCAGTCTCTGGGTTTCAACCATCAGTGTTCTCAGCAACCTCAAACAGCAAAGAAAATGCAGGTATTAGGGTTTCGTTAAAACAAGCAACTAAAGAAAGCATTTAAAGAAACGGTTAAGTGATTTACCTTCCTGAGGGTGTCCGATTCAAAACCCTAGAAGCAGATCTTCATTCTCACCATTGTTACGAACCTAGGGTTTCTGAGAAACCTTCAAATCGTATATCAACCTGAGGGGTTTGTGAAAATAGAGTGAGAGATGAACGACACTGAGAACCCCAAATCGAAACCGATCTACAGTCTAGAGGAAAACGGAGTGAGAGAGCGATCGAGAGAGAGAGAGCGACCGAGAGAGAGAGAGAGATGGAGTGGATACTTACTTCCTGAGACGATGAAGAGGAAGGTGCAAGGTTGAGACGATGAAGAGGAAGGTGGGAGGTTGAGACGATGAAGACGACGCGAGAGGAGTGAGGCACGGCGGAGAATGCGAGAGAAGAGTTCTGAGAGAGAGATGTTGTGTTATGAGACTGGATAGGGTTCGCGAGATGTTGTGAAATATTTTAGTAATTTGTTCTATTTTAGTAGTTTAGAAGTCAGGCGTGTATTCGCTTGACTTCTAAAGTGCTAAAATAGAAGAAAAAAATTTCACCCTTAATTACAAGTTTGCCACCGTGTCTATTTATGTAGTCGGGCGAATACACGCCTGACTTCTAAAGTCTAATTTTTTTCCTATTTTTTCACTTTAGAAGTCAGGCGTGTATTCGCCTGACTTTAAAACTCGCGAGTTTTGCCTCTTAATTACAAGTTTGCCACCGCGTCAACATATAAAGTCAGGCATCTGAGCGCCTGACTTTAAATGCCTAATTCTTTTCTTGATTTTGCACTAGTGCCCTGACGCAAGAATGGAAGAATTTACTATTAGTGTCCCCCTCAGCCAACCACCTTACTCTTGACTTTTGGGCCAAAAGGCTTTCCTTGGTATGGATTTCATTCCAGAATTGGGCACTAAGAGCTTTCCTTTGTGTTTCATTAGAGGGCCCACCCCCGAGTAGCAGTCTCTTCCACCTCGTTCAGATCTTGCACAATCTTCTCAATCTGTAAATCTTTGATGCCGAATACCTCACGATTCCATCCTCTCAATTTATCTCTCAACCATTCGAGTTTTTCTTTAATAACATAGTCACCTCTCCACCTCACTGCACATGAGTCCCAAACCTCCTTTACAAACTGCATAAAATCTGCATGCTCAAGCCAACAATTATTGAATCTAAGGCTTCGGTCCCCAGTCCGTTGTATAGCACATCAGCCAAACCGGGCAATGGTCAGAGATGTCTCGAGCACCAACCCACTGCGCAGAAACGTTCCATCTTGCCACCAATCCCCAGGACACCAATATTCTGTCAATACGGCTGGCTCTCCCATTTGAGCCAAAACAAGTAAATCTTTTGCCAAGGGCTGGCACATCAATCAAACCCATATCCTCCATGAAAGCCGAAAATTCCCTCATCTCTGTAACGCTAAAACTAGCTGAGCCCCCAGATCGTTCCTCTTGTGACATAATTGCATTGAAGTCTCCTGCTATACACAAATCCCCCTCGACAAACTCCTCTTTCAACTTCCTTAAGCTATCCCATAAGCGTCGTTTGCCTGCCATGTTGCATTCTGAATAAACATTCACTAAGTAACATACTCTGCCCTCCAACAACGTTCCTACCCCCACAAAGTGCTCTCCTGTGAACGAAAATTGCACATCCATACATCCTTCCTTCCATACACATAGATGACCCCCGGATTGCCCATTAGCGTCCTTACTAACCCATTCAAAGTGTGAATTGGGCCAAATACTTCCTATCATTCTTTTTGTTAAGTTGCTGCATTTTGTCTCTTGAAGCATACAACAGTCAAAATTACCTGTAGTAATAAGTTTCTTGAGGTGTCGTCGTTTAGCAGCACCTCCCCCACCCACGCATGTTTAAAGTCCATACTAACATAGAGAAGAGTTGTTTTTCCCCTTCTTTGATACCGGACCCTGGTCATGATGCTCCAAAGCCAATATCTTGTTTCTATACTCATTGTCAAGATTCCCACCTATTTCCCCTAGAGCCTCTTTTGCGATGTACCATATCTTCGACGCCAACTGAAGCTCATATTTACCCAAGTTTCTTGCGTTCCCAGCTCGAATCTCTGTGTCCCCTATTGACCTTGTTCCTATCGAAGCCTCCGTCAAGCCCTCCTTCGCAGAGATTGAGAGGTTGGCCCCAGGGGCATTACGCACTACACCTCCGGCGTTTTCAGAGGAAAATGACTTCGACAGACTAAGAGACGGGATCAACCTCCTACCATCTTCTTTAACTATCCCAATTGTTACTCCCCTCCCGCCACCACCTTGTTTGCTCTTCTGCCCTTCTTTGTTGTTTTCCCCCCTCTTCCTACTCTTGCCTTTGATTGCCTTTGTGTTTCCTGTATCCTGACATTCTAAAGACCCTCTACCTTCATTAACTGCACTAGGCCCACACTCCACTGGGCATGTTGTAGTTTCAATTAAGATTCCCCCATTATTCGGTCCCCGTTCATCCAACCATTCCTCCGCTACCTCACAGCTCTCCCCTTCTACCTCTGGTGACCCCACATCTTTGAAACCCATCAGCACTGATTTGTGGTGTACCCCATGCGCCGTTCCACTGATTGAAGCCTCATCCTGCCTATTATTTTCCATGGATGCCTTCTCCACATCCCCCCTAGGATTAGCACTTCCCAATACGGTACCTTCAGCAATGGTGAAATTGTCTGCATCGCTTGGCCTACCCTGCTCCTCCTCATCTTCTGACTGTGGCACAAACTCATCCTCCGGAAACAATGGAGGACCGTCATCGTCACCTTCACTATTGTCACCTGATTCTGAAGTAACTTCCTCATTAATTGGTTGAGTTAAGCCATTCCAGTGCATCGGGCCACACCACTCCTCAAAGACCTTAATATGGAATAAAGATCTGTTGATTTGTGCATGGACCACCATGTTGAAGACATCGTAGTGTTTCGTTCGGACCATAATTCTCGCCACATCCATTGCGCTATTCTTTCTCGTGTTTTCATCAACACCAAGATACACACCAAATCTACAGGCAAGGGCCTCAAAAAATTCATTATTCCAAGCGTGCGCCGGAATCCCATGACATCGCACCCAAACGACCCTCTCTTGGTCCGTCTCCGCAGGGCTCCAATTCCTTATAACACTGAACCTCTCTAGCAACCAATCCTGCGCATCAGAAATGAGCGCGGCCGGTATCATACCCTCTTCAAGTTCTTCTAAGAGGACAAGATTTGCCCCAAGTGGGGTGCATTTGATGGAGAATACCTCTTGTATATTGAACCATTCTTGCACCACATGCGAGCTTCCCGCATTCTTCACCTCCCCTACGTACATCTTCTTGAAACGATTCATCTCCTCCTCCGGCACTTCGTAGCATAGATCATAGAGATTCTTTTTCCTGAAATAAACAATTTTCTGATCTTGCCATTCCGGTTGCATCCCCTTTGGCTTGTTTCTTCTTCCCCGTGTTGGGTTTCGCACCTCCATGTTGCGTACCTCCTTGTTTCCCTGCCTCCCTTCGGTTTGTGTTTTCTCCACTACCTTCCACACCTTTCTAATTCGTTGCTCGGCTTCTTTTCTTTCCGGTTCTTTGGAATCTTGCATCGTTCTTTGAAATCTTGGAACATTAACGGAGATCTTCTTGGTACCAATGATGATGTTATCAAATTTCACCGCAAACCATCTAGGATCTTTGACGTTGCAGAATCTTGCAAACCCGAACCTAAGACCGCTTCGATTTCACTTGAATGGAATAAAAACTTCCACCACGTCGCCATAGTAGGCGAATGCCTTGAACATGTCCTTTGCTCCATGCGAGTCCGGGATTTGTGAGAAGAAGAAGGAGCAAGTCCCTTCATGGCCTCTGTTTGATGAGGACATAATGAGCAAAGACACTAATGAAGCACTTCAAGGGCTAGGAGGACCAATGACAAGGGCACGTGCCAAGAAAGCTAGGGAGGCCTTACATCAAATGGTAACAACTATAATGGAAGCAAGGCCTAAACTAGAAGGGATGGAGCCCAAATTGGTCAACTGCTTGGGTCCATATGAAGAGGAGACGGGCACATGAAATAGGCCCACAATTGCACTTGTTTTTCTTTTAAAGTTGTAATAAAATGTGTTGGGTTGCTAAACTATGTTTCAGCTCATACACTTAGTTTAAATTTGTTATTTTAATTGAAGATTGGGTTGTTACATGGCCCAAACCTTCTAAAACACTTGAGTTTATATTTAAAATAAGAGTGGGCTGAAATATCCATGCAAAGGGGTCCATAACAAGCTTCAAGGAGGAGTGCATGACAAATTGAAGGTGTGGCTGATCCACATGGCTAAGTGGACGAAATTTCTATGGAGATAAGGAGGGATGACTCGTTGCTTGCTTGTTGAAGATGATTCTTGCCCTTCTTGGTTGTTTTGTAACCTTTCTTCCACTAAGTTGTAATAAAAAGCCACTAGGAATTATTGTTAGCTATGTGTGGCCATTGTATTGGCTTGTAATAAATCAGCCCATCACAATCCTTTCCTATATATAGGGGGAGAAATCTATGAGAATAACAACTCAGAATTTTAAGAAATAATACCTTGTGTATTGTGAGAGTATGTCTCTCTTTTGTTCTTCATTGAACCTTCTTTAGATCTTATCAAGAAACCAAGTTTTCTTGTGGCGATCATTCACTAGGCTTATCACTTCTTCTTTCTCTCAATGAATTAAGAGTGTGGCGCCATTCCATTTCTTATCTTCTCCATATTTTCCTTATTTCTTCTTTATTGTTCTTATCTTTTATTCTTCCAATTCAGTTTACGGATATATTGCTTGTGTTATTCAACCTGAACTCAGATACACGGACAACCATTCATCTGGGTAGTCATCAGTTTACAGATATATTGCTTGTGTTATTCAACCCGAACTCACATACACAGACAACCATTCAAATGGAATAACAACTTCCACCACGTCGCCATAGTAGGCGAATGCCTTGAACATGTCCTTTGCTCCATGCGAGTCCGGGATTTGTGAGAAGAAGAAGGAGCAAGTCCCTTCATGGCATCCGTTCCAATTCTTGCTTGCGATATCCATTCTTCCTCGGTGAATGGTTGTTCAGTTCTTCCTTCTTGACGCCGTTTTCCATCCTTCCCCCACCTCGTCGTCACCACCGCCGTCTTCCCCCATGATTCTCCCTTCCACGTGCCCCTTCGCACCGCCTCCCTCCCCATTCTTTCTCCCACGCCCACTTGCGCTCCCAACCCCCCATCTCCCTCGCCCTCTCCCCCCACGCTCACAGCCCCCTTCTTTCTTCCTCCTCCAATCACCGCCCCCACCCAAGTGTTTCCCCCATCCTCGTGTGCCATCACGCCCCTTCCCTCCCAAATCTTTCTCCCTCGCCCTCTTGCGCTTCCAAACCACCCTTCTCCCTCGTTGAATGGGCGCCATCGGTCGCGCTCATCCCACCGAAATTCCCTCTGTTCCTCCCTACTCCACTGCCGCCCTCACTGTTGGCCCCCCCTCCGCCGTACGCCCCCCTTCCACCTCCCTCCCATGTGTAATCATATCTCTTATTTATGGCCAAAGAGTTACCAACACAAGAGGTTTACATACATGAGTATTGTTTGTTTTTCTTTATTCAGAAAATAGATTGATATGTTTGAAAACATGCAGAAATTCAAGCTCAAAATAACGTTTTGAAATATTTCGGTTTACTTGATGATGAGTACTTGGTTCTGTTTACTTCAGGTTATAAAGATGCTATGATGTTGTTAGGTGACATATACCCTTTTGTTAAAGGAAACTATTACATGACAACTCTTGGTGAACAAGAAAACTGTATCAAAGAATTTGCTTCTTTTAAGGAAGCTAAGGTTATCCTAGCACCAAACACATGGATTGATTTGAGGATTAGAGGGTCTGCTCTAAGTCAAAATTTTAGGAGGAAATGTAAGATCAGTCTAAAAGGGTTGTTTGTTTATGAAGCAGATGTGAGTGGGACAATGCATTGGGTCTCGGAAGCTCATAGTTTCTATTGGCATGTTTTGCTTGATGCATCTGAATTGGTTGTGGGAAAGGATAGGATACATGTTGGACTTCATAGGCCTTATTTCTTAATCTTTTGTCTTGATAACACTAACACATTCCAATACCCGCCTCTTGGTTAGAAAGAAAAGTTTTGATACCTCCAACGCTTCTTCTCAATACCCGCCTCTTGGTTAGAAAGAAAAGTTTTGATACCTCCAATGCTTCTTCTCAAGTTAATGGATTATGAGTGACAGGATTTGAAATGTATAGCAATTAGCAATGTCTTAATTGGTGTCATGAACTCTCCAAAATAGCAATTAGCAATATTAATGGATTTTGACTTCCTACTATTATTTCTATTTTCTCTTTTGAACAATGCCTATAAATTGTATTTGTATTATGTTCCTGTTTTGTCTATATTTAAACAAAGCATCTTTAGTATTGCAATTTAGGCGATATTCCTATTATGTAATAAATAACGCATTTTAGATTTGTTGTCCTTTTTCTTTTGTTTCTAGCTTTTTGAATCTACTAAACACATTTTAATTCCTAAACTTTTCCTTTAATTTCTACTAAGCTCATTTTAATATTTCAGTGATTATATAGTCCCTGAAGCGTTGACCCCGTGCATCGCATGGGTCACGGCGCTAGTTTATATTCACTTAACATTACTGATCGAAAAATAATATTCACTCAACATTTCCCTCTCTCTCTCTCTCTCTCTCTCTCTCTCTCTCTCTCTCTCTCTCTCTCTCTCTCTCTCTCTCTCTCTCTCTCTCTCTCTCTCTTACTCAACATTCTGTTTCTTATAACTATTCAATTAAAATTCCAGTATTTAATTTTTTTTTACTTAACATTCTATTTCTTATAACTATTCAATTAAAATTTTAGTAAGTATACTAAATCACGACATTCAAGCCGTAGGATAAAAACACATCTTGTTTGGTTTAATTCAATTGACCGCCTTGAAAAATCGGAACCAATGCAATTTGATTTGGTTTCGTTTTTTACGAGTTGGAAAATAAAACTTGATGTAGAGTTAAAATTAATCATTTTAATTCTAGATTTTAATATTAAAGAATAAAGTAATTATTATTATTATTATTATTATTACTGTTATTATTATTAATATTATTATTATTTTCATATGCACAGCAAAAGATACATGAAAAACTTGACTTTCGGAAGCCGTAGAAAACTATCAATAAATTACAACATTATATGTCCTAAATCATACATAGTCACACTAATTTAAAAACAAAATTGAACTATGTTTTAGTTTGTAATTTCAATTTCGGGTGTGTGACTCTACTTCTAACAGTATGTGACTAGGCAAGTTGTACCTGTGTGAGTGTGATTAGGCTAAGTAGGTTTTTTATTTTTTAATAATATATAATAGACTTAAATATCATTTTGGTCCCTACAAATACAGGGAATATCCAGTTTTGTTCTTGTATTTTTTTAAAAATAAAATAGCCCATGCAAAATTTAAAATTATTCATTTTAGTCCCTACAAAAAGTTTTTTTTTTAAATAGCCCATGCAAATTTAAAATTTTTCATTTTGGTCTTTGAGGTCATTTTAAAGCCGATGTGTCGCATGGACCAAAATGAATAATTTTAAATATTGCAATGGCTGTTTTTTAAAAAAAACTTTTTGCAGGGACCAAATAAATAATTTTAAATATTACAAGGGCCATTTTAAAAAAAAATTTTTGCAAGGACCAAAATGAGGACCAAAATGAGGGATTCATGATGTTCAACCCCCTCTTAGGTTTAATTCGCGTGTTTTGTTCAAGTGGCCTTATAGTGATCCTCTAATTCGGTCATATCAAAATATCAACACTGTCACCTGATTCGATTGTTCTTTGAAAATGCATCAAATTGGAATTGACACTTAAACCTGTCAACCGGCGAACCTAGTATATAATTTGAGTCCTCTTATTTTATCTCTTTCGAAATCATGTGTTTGACAGTGAAGTTAACGAAATTTACTAGAAAACGGGTTGGTTTGAAAACGGGTTGGTTTGGATTTTAACACCTCCTAAGTTTAAGGGTTTATTGAGTTTTAGTTCCTATAAAATATGGAGTTTTTATTTTCAGTCTTCAATAAATTGTTCTTCAACTTTTGGTGGTCACTTATATCTCTGGTTATACTCTTGGTTCCTTACGTTAAGTTGATGTTCGGCTGGCTTATGAACTACCATGTTGGAGCCTACCACATCACACTTTTTAATGATTAGGATGTCAAATCACTTGTCTTTGACGTTAAGTCGATACTTAGCATATTAACAAAATATCAACACTGTCACCAGGCATGTCACAATTTTTAAGTTTTGGGATTCCAAATCACCAGCCACATCAATTGATTTGACATCCTAGTAACTAAGGTGAGATGAAGAAGGTGCCAAACATAAGATTTCGTTAGCCAAAATTGCAAATTGAGTTACAATGGGCCAAAAATTCAAAATAAGAGGGATGAAGTGATGAACAAGGAAATTCAAATCAAGAAATGAAGTGACGAGCAGAGTCAAGAAATGACGTTTCCAATTTATCAATTCAGCAGCAAATACACAAGTAGAAATTATGTAGTTGAAGGAAATTGCTTATAGGAATCATAAACTTCCTTAGAAGATGTATAGTTATAGCTGGTTAGTCGTAGTTATAACTTTCTTATTATATTATTTGACTATAAGTTTTTGCAAAGTAATACAATAAAGGAAGCATAAGTGATGTGAGTGCTGGTTTTGATTTTTGGTCCTGTCTAGTGTTGGCTTGATACCAAATTATATTTCTTTGATAAACAACATTTACAAAACACATTGTTGCTTTAAGTATTATCATATACAGGTAATGCTTTTGGGTATTCTGAGAAATGTGATATAAGTCGAGGCAGTAAATGGTATTCAACATCCATCTCACTTATGTTCTCTACATTAACTATCAAATCGTGTTGCTTTTTCTTTCACCCTAAGTATATGTTTGGACAAAAGAATAATGCTGAAGAGTCCTCATATCAGGGATCACCGACATCTTCAACCAGTTTAAGAAGCATCCATGTACCAAGCTATAGTTATGGAGGAACTATTGAAAGAAGGAAAAAGGACAACATAACATGTGGTATGTATGGTAAGCTTAGAAAGTGGTGAAAAGAGTGATAGAAAAATGATGTGGAACTGTAAACAAATCCATGGAAACATAACTTGCAGTATTCAATTAATTCCATCAATCATTCTCTTTTGGAACTGTAAATTGTAACTGATGTAAGTTTTTTTTGACGAATTTCTTCCCATGTACTTTCTAATATGCAAATCCATAATTCCATATTCCCATGATCTGCATAACAACCTCATGTATCATCAGTTTCTTAGCTCATGAATGCAACCACCACAGTTTGAGCACTATGATCTGCACTTATTTAGACGACACAAACAACGGGGGACATCATTAACAAACACAAGTCTCTACTTCACAAAACCAAAAGAAACTAACATCTTAATAGACTAAAGAGTAAACTAACAAGTAACATCTCAATTTCCACATGATTTAAAATTTAGACTAATTTACTGCTGCTTGTGTCAGCATCAATTTTACCGACATGAAACATAGTGCTGGTATTCTTCTACTTTACTAAAAGGAAATTGGAGTACTTTCTAATGTGCAAGTTCTTCACTAATTTTCTACTCAAAATATTATTATAGACAACAGATAAACTGGTAAACACAACAAAATAGTTTCAAATTCATCTGCTTAACATTCATGTGCAACTACCACTGGTTGGGAAGACAAAGGGGCACTATCACAGGACAATTACATAGTGACTTAGCAATCTGATCACATCAAACTATAACAAAATTAGGAAGTTGGATTGTACTTACAATGATATCACTAACCAAGGAACACTGTGGTTTGGCTCAAATAATTTCATACCTCTTATAACTAACTAATCATTAATTAGTTCCCTCCCTCAGCCGCGAGCTCAGCTTCCTTCATTCCTTTCTCACGCCTCCTACAATAAACTCTCGAAGTCCCAGGCTTATTTCTCTCATTGGGCAGAAGTCGGCCCACATCCTCTTCCGCGTTCCTCACACCATATCTTGCCGCTTTAAGCTTAGCAACCACACTTTCAAGCTTCTGAATCCGGTTTTCAAGATCAAGTGTCATGTCTACTGTTAAAGTACTAACACTTTCCCCTTTTAGGTCACTGGCACCATCTTTATCACAAAATGGACTCTTGATTTCAGTTTCATGCCCACATCCAGATCCACCTATTTCATCACCCACACTCGTTGATGGAAAAACACCAAATTCAGGATTAGACAAAGCCTTTCCATTTTCAACTACTACATCATCATCAGAACATTTAGCTTCACTACTAGAAGAACTTGATAGTTCATCAACCTGACAATGATCATCACCATTTATTGTATTATGTCCTTCTTTACATTTCTTCCACCAATCATAGTATCTAGAAGTAACATCTGGCTGACTGGTAGATAAAAGAATGCACAAATTTGTATCTATTAATGTTGCCGGTCGGTTATAACTCATCCAAGGATCCTTCTTACAACGAGCAACCACACCAGGAATGTCCTGATCCATTCCGAATTGCATAGCAACACGATGCGGGTGATATTTCTCTTTACATCCCATTCCCACCAACACACAGACCCTCAAGCAGCGAGCGAACGACTGCAATTCTTCATCCAAAGAAGGATTATCACATACCCACATGTCCTTTTCATTATAAACCTCGAGGGACGGCGAGTTCTCATACGGCAGTCGCCACAAAAATCCATTTCTAACACCTACACAATCCAAGGCCTTTTTCAAGTTTTTATTGTTCTGCAATTTGAATCCATCCCATTTAGCTATCCTATGTAAACCATGCCCTCTTGCATTATATGGAAATGGCTTCAATGATGGAAACCTCTCCAAAGCCCATATTTGAACCAATTGAAATGGAGCCCATATAGTGGCTCTTAAATTCTTTATGGTTGTGGAATTGTTGTTAATAGTGCTATTAAGAACCCCCAAGTCCCTATAAATGGTAGCTAAAACAGCAGGTGCAAGAGCTATTCTAGTCCCTCTGGCTAGATGTATTGCAACAGATATAACACTTTTCAAAATAATGTCAAAAGCATCAGCAGGGAAAACAAACCTTGACAACCAATAAACCAAAAAAGCCTCATGCTCCACTTTACTTTCTTCTTTCCCCATGAAATGCATCATCCATGCTTTTTGACTAACCTTTTTGGCCTTAGTGGAATTAAACATTCTTCTTGCTTCAAGTAGTTCTTCCTCTGCTTCTTTTTCCTCACTGTTCACAAGAGGGTTAGTGACACAATCACCTAGAATGGAATAACCCCAAAAAATTTTCATGTCTTCCAATGTTATTGTTGCTTCACCCCAAGGGAACACAAAAGTGTTGGTTTTGGAAGACCACCTTTTGGAGAGTTCAAGAATCAACTCATCATCACGTTTGATTTCAAATGTAGAAGCTTTGATAGCATTATGTATTCCAGCTTTTGACCATAAATATTCATACCTGGGTTGTAATTTTTGGGCCCATGTTTTCCATTCGTCTGGTGGTGCTCGCCACCCATTGTATCTTACTTCTATTGGCATGTTTTTACATGTTTCAGAGAAGATGGGAAAATGGGGTGGAAGACAGTGAGGTGGAGGTGAGTCTTCTTTTTCTATGCAAGGGTTGAGAAAATAACCGATTCTTAAACGTGGGTCTTCACCAGATGTTGGTGAGACCATGTTTTCTTCTCTGGTTTCTATTATGGAATCGGGTGATGACGGGTATTCCATTTTTGTGGGTGAATGGAAGTAAGCAGTTGAAGAGGTTTCAGCTTTATGTGTTAGAGGAAGAGTCGCCTTTTTGAAATAAGAGCCTAAAAGTAATGAGACTCAGTTAATTAATGGTATTTGGAATTTTGGAAATCAATATACAAAACTAATGTGACTTTTTTGCTTTGACAAATACTAGTACTAATAATGGATTTGTGCAGAATGGGAAAGATTAAAAATCACCCCCCTGTTATTCACTGATTTTCGTTCATTACTTTCTTTTACCCCAAAAAATTATTAAACTAAAGTGATAGAGACTAGGGGTGTTCGCGGTGCGGTTTGGTTCGGTTTTGAGCAAAAAAGTGCACCGAACCGCGAGGTAAAAATAGATGCGGTTTGGTTTGGTTCGGTTGACTTCAAAAGAAAAAACCAAACCAAAGCAGTTTGGATTGGTTCGGTTTTTGACGAGACAAAACACGATTTATAAAAGACCAAATTCTGCCAAGAATTAACATAAGTCTGCCAATGCTTTTAAAATGTTCAACAATCAATAGTAATGTGAAAACATCTAGACACTCCTTCAGGCTTCAGCATTCAGACATGTATATGGGCAACTACAGAAGCTAATGCAGAAACAGAACAGCAAAAACCTCACACAATAATTACGACAGCAGTCTCTTTAGAAAAAAAATAAAAAAATCAACAAACTATGGACTAAAATTAACATCAACAGTCGTGTGAATATGTTAACAACACTACTCAGAAGACTTAACAAGATGCATACCTGATTAAGCATCCACTTTAAGCCAATAGCAGCAAAGCACTCATTCTTGGAAGCACTACTGAACCAGTCCAAATTGTAAACTCTGTCTAAAGTCTGTAAAATCGAAGAAGCATTTTTCCTTCTCTCTCTAACAGAAAATACCTCCCCATTCGAGCTTGCATTGATGTGGCTATTCTAAAGGGTCTCAAACCACCCGCCTGATCTCTGATTTGACAATATTGCAAAGAAACGAAATCAGTAAACAGCAATCAAAACGTGATCAATGAAATGTGACGAAAACAGAGAAACGAAATCAGTAAACAGCATCAAATCGAAGGCAGCAAACAGCATCAAATCAGTATCAAATCGAAGGCAGTAAACAGCATCAAAACGAAATCAGTAAAATGAAGCAACAAACCGAACCCGTGCGTTGAGCGTGAGATGAGTGAGAGCTGTGCGTTGAGTTCACGGTGAGATGAAAGCTGAGAGAGATAGAAGTCGGTTGCGTTGCGTTGCGTGAGAGCTGAGCTGAGGGTTGCGCCGTTGCGTGAGATGAGAGCCTGAGAAAGGGTGCGTGCCTGCGTTGCGTTGCGTGAGATGGATGAGAGCGTAGAGATCAGATGAGAGCGTGAGATTGGGTTTTTATTTTCGGATTGGGCTCACTGTGCCTATTGGGTTGGGCTAGTAGATATAGTTATAACAAAAAAAGACGGTACATAAAATTTTAGCGGTTTGGTTTGGTTCAGTTGCTGAGATAAGAACCGAGAACCGAACCGCTCGGTTTAGTAGAAAAAAACAGAATAAAACCAATAAAAATCGGTTTTTTGCGGTTTTCGGTTTAGTTTGATTCGATTTACGGATTTTTCTATTGATTTGGTTCAGTTTTAAACACCCCTAATAGAGACGTGTGATAAAAAGCTAAAAAGATGAATCGTTGACTATGAAATTGAAATGTGGTATCTATCAGCTGTACTAGCAGTTTGCTGCGTTTCACGTCAAAAAAGAAAAAGGTGCTACGTTGAATTCCTTCTCAATTAAGGGTCTATCAAAATATTTTTTCGTGAAGTGGTAATTAAGGGTCGCTTACACAAATATAAATGAATTTAGTTTATATACCATATTTTTTACAATATGAACCTATAATAAAGTGACACGTATGTTGTGTTAACCCAGAATCTCATAAACCAGGAGTGAATCCATTGAATTCATATTAAGCTTTACAAAAGTATTTATATCAGCTATGTTACAAGTGAAAGTCAAATAGCTGAAGTAAGTCAATGCAAGACTATTACACATGGGTCAAGCCCAAAACAAAATAAACTGGTCCAATACAATATATCTAAAAGCCCAATATACATGACATATACTCCCTCAAACTGAATTTATTCAGTAAACTAGTGCTGCATCAGAATATCCAATGATTCTGTTCACCACAATGTACTGCATCAAATTCAATTTGTCACAATTCTATTGATGCTCTGCATCCCCAGCATGCTTCTCAGTTTCTGGAAACTCTCCAATTTCAATGGCTTGGTCATTATGTCTGCTATTTGGTCTTGTGTGCAGCAGTGAAGAAGCTCAATCACCTCCTTTCTAGCCAAGTCACGGAGGAAGTGAAATCTAATATCTATGTGCTTGCTTCTCCCATGTAGAATGGGATTTTTTGATAACTTTATGGTGGAAATGTTGTCACATAATATCACTGTCTTGCCCTTCTGAGAATGCCCCAGTTGCTTCATAATTCTTCTAAGCCATATGGCTTGACAGGCACTCATTGCAGCTGCAATGAACTCTGCTTCTGTAGTGGATAGTGTCACAATGGGTTGTTTCTTGGAAGCCCAAGCAATAGCACCATTTCCCAAGAGAAACACATAGTCTGAAGTGCTCCTGCGATCATCTAAGTCATCTGCAAAGTCACTATCTGTATAACACAGCAAGGTGTTCTTCTCAGGCTTAGTGTACAGAATGCCTAACTCAGTAGTGCCCTTCAAATATCTCATTACTCTCTTAGTTTCTTGCATATGCAATTCAATAGGATGCTCCATAAATCTACTCAAGAGAGCCACAGAGTACATAATGTCAGGTCTGGTGGCTGTGAGGTACATCAAACTCCCCACTATCTGCTTATAGTAAGTGGCATCAACCTTGGCACCCTCACCTTGTTTTGACAGCTTAAATCCTAGTACAACAGGCACTCCTACAGGTTTGCTACTACTCATGCCAAACCTGTTTAATACCTCATTAGCATATTTATTCTGACAAATAAAAATACCCTGAGTATTTTGAATTACTTCCACTCCTAAGAAGTAAGTCATCTTGCCTAAATCAGTCATAGAAAATTCATTCATCATGGACTCTTTGAACTGGTCCATCATTTCACTTGAATTTCCAGTGAAAATCAAGTCATCAACATACAAACTAACCACCAGAAATTTATCACTTACACTTCCTTTAACAAATAGAGTGTGCTCAGAATCACACTTATCAAAGCCTTCTCTTTGAAAATATCCCTCTATGCGATTGTACCAGGCTCTTGGAGCCCGCTTGAGGCCATACAGTGCCCTCTTGAGCTTGTACACCATCTCTTTTGCATCCTTCTGCTGATAACCCAGAGGCTGTTCCACATACACATTTTCTTTGATTTCACCATGCAAAAATGCACTCTTGACGTCCAATTGGTACACTCCCCATCCTTCTGTTGCAGCGATGGCAAGTATGGTCCTAATTGTGTCCCATCTTGCCACTGGAGCATACACTTCAGTGTAGTCAATTCCATACTCTTGAGTGTAACCATTGCCAACAAGTCTTGCCTTGTGTTTATCTACTTCACCCTTTTCATTGTATTTCATTTTATAAATCCACTTGATACCTATTACTTTAGCAATTGCAGGCAAGGTGGTGAGCTCCCATGTGTCATTTCTAGTGATTGCATCCATCTCTTGATCCATAGCCTTTCTCCACTTAGAGTCCTTCACTACTACTTCAAATGACATAGGATCATCATCATTTGTAATAGCAGCCATAGCTGCTAGACCCTGTTCTTCACCATCTGCTTCTATAGAGAAATGGAGGTCTGTCTCATATATATTCAAGTAAGCAGGAGGCTTTCTTATCCTCCCTTGCTCCTGTGTTTTCTCACTGTCACCTTCACCATCATTGTTGTACTCAGTTTCTTCACTTGCTGCCTGATTCTCACTTAATTCATCAGTAACAGTAGCTTCAGTAAATTTTGTCTCATCAGTGTCCTCTTCATCATCACAGAGGTCTTGTTCATTCACCACTTCTTTTCCTTTCCAATTCCATTTTTCCTCCTCATTGAAGACCACATCTCTACTTATGATAACCTTTTGAGTGGCAGGATTATACATTCTATAAGCCTTTGATTCCTCACTAATACCAAGTAATACACACTTGGTACTCCTATCATCCGGTTTTTTCTCTGTGCTTCTGGAACATGTGCATACCCCACACATCCAAAGACCTTGAAGAACTTAGCAGATGGTTTCTTACCAGACCAAGCCTCTTGAGGAGTCATATCTTTCACAGCTACTGTTGGAGATCTGTTTTGGAGAAACACACTCCAATTAACAGCCTCAGGCCAGAATTTCTTAGGCACCTCTTTGTCATTCAACATGCTTTTCACCATGTTTAGAGTGGTTCTATTCTTCCTTTCTGAAACCCCATTCTGTTGAGGGCTATAAGCAGCAGTGAGCTGCCTCTTAATTCCACAATCTTCACAATACTTAGCAAACTCAGCTGAGGTGAACTCACCTCCTCTATCCGTTCTTAGACAAGCAATTTTCTCACCACTCTCTGTCTCAACAGCAGCTTTAAACTTCTTAAATGTATCAAATGCTTCTGATTTTGCAGCTAGGAAATAGACCCAAGTCTTCCTAGTTAAGTCAATGAAGGTAATGAAATACTTCTTCTTGCTATTGGATTCAAGGGTTAGTGGACCACAAATATCAGAGTGAACAAGCTCTAATTTCCTAGTGGCTCTCCATGTAGTGCTCTTAGGAAAACTGTCTCTGCGTTGCTTGCCTATCATGCAACTATCACAAACTTTGTGATCTTCATTCAATAAGGGCAAGTCCTTCACCATTTCTTTTTGTGCAAGCAATCTTAATCCTGACATTCCTAAGTGGCCATATCTACAATGCCATAACTTTCCAAGGTCTTCACATTCTGCCTTGAGACAATCAGCAGCTGTCATTGTAACAGAACAGGAAATACCTTCTTCTCAGTCATCTTTGACTTCATTATCAATCCTCTCTTCTTGTGATGAACCTCACACACATTATTCTCAAAATATACACCTAACCCCTTTTCTTGCAACTGGCCAACACTAAGCAGATTATTGGATAACTCGGGTATATACAGAACATCAGTAACTACTTGAATCATGCCTCTAATCCTGAGTTTTACATTTCCTTTACCAATAGCCATTATAGTAGATGCATTACCCAATTTAACAGCTACTTTATAATTCTCATCTAGGCTACAAAACCATTCCCTAATGCCTGTCATATGATTACTACAACCGGAATCTAAAAACCACTGCCATACCTTTTCTGTGGGAATGTTCTTGAGATCAGTTGTAGCCATCAGAAGGAGTTCTTCCTCTTCTTCGCACTCTGCATAATTGGCGTTCTCCTCCCAGCTTGGACATTCGTTTTGATAGTGCCCTTATTTATTGCATTTGTAACATTGAATGGAGTCTTTGTTCGTGTTTATACCTCTGCCTCTTCCACCTCTAGCATTCCTGCCTCTTCCTCTAGAGCCACCTCTGCCTGCAATTGTGGACTTCAAAGCTTGTTCTTCTTCTCCCTTGTATTTTTTCATTCTTTGTTCATGAACCAGCAGGCTTGCTTGCAATTCATCAACAGAAAGATCGACGCCACTATTGGCTTCCTCGATTGCACAGACAACGTATTGGAATTTCTTTGGCATAGATCGCAAGATCTTCTCCACCACTGTCGTCTCGTCCGTCTTGTCGTCACCACTCACTTTCATCTTGTTAGCCACCGCTAACGTTCTTGCAATGTACTCGTTTACGCTTTCTTCTACCTTCATTCCGAGAACTCGAATTCTCTTTTCAAGGCCTGCAATTGTGCTTTCTTGACTTTCGTAGTTCCTGGTATTTCTTCCTCATTGATTCCTAAATGTCCTTTGAGGTGTTCTTGTTCATGATAGTTTCAATGATCCCACGATCTATCGCTTGAAATAAGTAGTTTTTGACTTTAAGGTCCTTCAATTTTGCATTGTCAACTATCTTGATTTGTTCCGGTGTGGCTCCGGCAATGAGCATTGGAATTCCAGTCTCTACAAGATGCCAATATTCTTTGGATCGTAACAAGTTCTCCATGAGCATTGCCCAATGCTCATAGTGCCCGTCGAACCGTGGAATCGCCAGTTGCACATACGTCTTCTCTTCCATCGATGTCGCCGTCGCCATGGATCACGATTGATGATCACCGTCCGTTGTAACTAACTGCGGTTAATTTGTTGTGAAACAGTTTGGATTCAGTTACAAGCTCTGGATACCAATTGTTAACCCAGAATCTCATAAACCAGGAATGAATCCATTGAATTCATATTGAGCTTTACAAAAGTATTTATATCAGCTATGTTAGAAGTGAAAGTCAAATAACTGAAGTAAGTCAACGCAAGACTATTACACATGGGCGAAGCCCAAAACAAAATAAACTGGTCCAATGCAATATATCTAAAAGCCCAATATACATGACATGTTGACACTCAAAATCAACTGAATTGTTGGTCGGGAGAGCCTATATGAGCTGATTTGCTTAAATTATGGGCAAAGAGGGGATTAGGCTAAAAATAGTTTATGTCTACTCTCTCTCTCTCTCTCTCTCTCTCTCTCTCTCTCATTATATGAGAAGAGCAACAACATGGAAATGTTGGTAGCCTCAGCCAAGGGATAAGTTTTTGAGGAGAAGAAAGGAGCATGGGTGACCCAAAGGTTCAAGGAGTAGGTTTACCTCAACTGAAGTGCATCAACTCTGAGGAATTTTAATCAATGGTGAGACCAATTAAGGGCTTTAATAAAGAAATGCTTGCTAAGGGACGAAAAGAAAGGCTACCTTTGAAAAGGTTCAGAGGTGGAGCTTGGACACTCAACCCATATGCTAAGGAGCTAAGAAGATAGATCAGATTGCTGAGAGTAAGTAGCTCAACTGAGGGGAACTTGGAGCGGTTGAAGAAAACGTGGAGAAGCGCCATGAAAATAGGAACGAAGGTTATTCACCCACTTTTTGTGCTAGTGGGCGTTATGGAGCGTCTCTCCTAAGTCTTAGGGCGTGTGAACGTTTGTGTACATTGATCTTATCCGACCCAACAGTGGTCAGTTGTAGGCTAGAAAAAAGTGGCTGACAGAAACCTTATAATATATATATATATATATATATATATATATATATATATATATCGTACATTAAAAACAAGATCAATCAACTAAATCTACATTTTTTCAAGTATTTTGCTTTCTTTTACTCACACTTTATCCTTTATGCTTAGCTTTTGAATAATCCTACACGTCTCTCTCACCTAGTCTAGTTAGGGAACTCATAACAGAAGAACAGAGTTCCCTCCTCAGTTTAGTCGTTTGAAGAAAAGGAATTAAAGGTTCAAACTCTTAGCCGATCCTCGACTAAAACTCAAGTTTGACAACAACGTCATATCGGATGTCTGACTTTATTTCAACCGTCTTAACAATCACTCATACCATTGTTTTTAATTGATTGGTTGATAGTATAAAATTTGTTACAACGACAATGTATACCAATTAAATCCAATAAAAATTACTTAAATGTTTTGGACATCAATAATAAACAAACCTCGATTAATGTAAGTGGAACACCTTAAATTCACAACTAGGTGAACCAAAAGTATTAGCATAATCATAAACAATCGGAGTATAACCTGCTCATAATGATGGACCAAATAAAACTAAAGCGGATTAAAACCACTTAACATAACCTTGAGATAAAAATTTCTCAATTACACTTCCGAAATAAGTACTCAAAAAGTACATATTCGATAAAATAAACATGACTATGGTCCATCTACAAGACAAGGTTATAGAATACTAAATGACCTTGATTATAATGGAAGGATTTAAATCCAATGATACATGAGAAGGGAAAAGAAGCAAATACAACATAAAGATCACCAAAGGATCTTCCTTCTAACTGAGTAGCTAATGTATCCGCTACTTCTCCTCTATGTGCTTTACTTTACGCTGCACATCTGAAAAGACCACATAAAAACAGTGAGATTAGAAATCTCAGTGAGTTCTTTCGCACCCCCTCTCAATTTCTCTCTCGGTGTTTTCCTTGTCTGTGTTTTCTTCCCGTGGCTTAGCACAATCCGAGAAACCAAATCACTCAATCTCAACGGAAATCCCAATCCGACAATCACTGTCGAATAATGCCAGAGCCCTAGCTTCGAGATCATGACTTCCCTCCACTAGGTGTGCTACAATGGTTTTGGGATCGTCATCCCCATGGTATTTTATGCTTTAATTGACACTTTGATTGTTCACACTCTAGAGTTCGTAAAACATCGTTCATTTCAATCAACTATCGCATGATCATAACCTCAATACATAAAATGTTTTCGAAACTCTAAACATGTCAAAACCAGTTATAAACTATTCAGCTAGTTACAGACTATTCTAACTGAAGTTACAAACTATTCTGCTGAAGTTATAAACTATTTTGCTGAGGTTATAAACTATTCTAACTGAAGTTATAAACTATTCTGCTGAAGTTATAAACTATTCTCTGTTTTCAATTTTAAACCACTTCCTTCATTTCCTTTGTACCCAAACCTTCCCCATGGTGCCTTATGCATTTATTTAGTTAGAAAATTCGATTTTTCTCTCATTCGGTAAACCTATCATTCAAGCATTTTACTAAACACTTAATGTGCAGTATTTTTCAGCAGCTGTACGTAAACTTCGACAATTTATTTAACATATCAAACAATGTCGAAATTAAGCAAACAAATATTCTTTGGAAAGCTTAGAGTGTCTAGTTTCTGAATATAATTTTTATTTATTTGTTGATGTAGCCAAAAGTATAGTTTTTCGAAATAAAACATAGGGGTACAGAAATAGGACAGCAACTGTTGTCAAACCTGTAACTCAGTTTTCTTTTTGAATTCTCAACCAAATGAAGTAAAACAAGTGTCCAAATTGAAGCTCTGGAAGTCTATTTTACAATGGTACATAAATCATTCAAAGAGGAGTTCTATGGAAAACGTTATGCACAAAACACTGAACCTATACCAATACGAATTTATGCAGTTTTTTAGCATCTCAACATAAACACTTTTCAATTCAAGTTATAGACAATCAAAGCACCAAGAATCAACTTAAATCAGTATCCTAACATGAAACCCTAACATTCCAATTCAGAATACACACACCAAACAACATGCATTTCGGCAGAACATGAAACCGAAGTAAGAAACTCACCTTGATTGTTGATGTCAACACACTAACAAGCAAGCCATTTCAACTTCAACACCAAATACTCTCCTAAGCACCCAATTTCTTTTCTTTCCCAAATTGAAACCTTAACCCTTGAAATTCGAATTCAGCTACCCAACCCCCTTCAAGGTGACTCAAATCAACCATGTGGCTTCCCATAAGTGTGAATCAACTCCTAGAACTAACATACAAGCCATAATCTTCAAATATTGTTCACCTCCTTTCATGCTCCAACAATGGTGAAGAGAGAAAGAGTGGGTTGTTGGTGTTGATTTTGGTAACAAAAGAAAGTGAATGAGGTGATGATTCTATTTGAGCAAAGAAAATGGAACTTACTTCAAACCTTGGCTCTCCTCTTCTTCTTCTCTCCTTCGCCCTTCTCCTCTCCTTCTTCTCTCTTTTCTTTTCTTTTCTTTTATTTTATTTTCTTTCTCTCGACTCTCTCTTCCTTTCCCTTTCTTTTCTTTTTGGCTTAAATATGTTTTAGGCCCCTGCAAATATAGGGTGTTTTGGTTTAAGCCCCCGCAAATTTTTTTTTGTTAAAAGCCCTTGCAAAATGAAATATTTTGTTATAAGCCCTTCTCAACATATCCGGCAATCATAGCATTCCATGTTAAGGCTAACATTTTAGCCATAGAAGGGCTTATAACAAAATATGTCATTTTGCAAGGGCTTTTAACAAAAAAAAAATTTGCAGGGGCTTAAACCAAAACACCCTATATTTGCAGGGGCCTGAAACGTATTTAAGCCTTTCTTTTTCTATTATTTAGGGTGGATAAGTGTGTGGTGAGGGGTAATTGACCCTTATGCCCTTATTCTATCCCTAATTCCTGAACAAGCCCCACATAAATCCATATTTAATTTTAGCAACCAACACAAAATTACACACTATGTCACATATATTAGTAACCTTGACTATAAATTACTAACTCACTTAACCACAATTAATGAAATTGAAATTAAGATATTCATTGACCAACATAATTAAAATAACCAAGTAAAATAATTGAAACAATTATTTTGGGGATGTTACAATACACCCCAAGTTGAAAATTTTTGTCCTCAAAAATTGTTTAAGTTTTACCGATTTGCTACCCGAGAATAGACATTCTCAAAAAGATCTTAACTAAAAGGAAAGAGTCTTGTTAACTTGAAATCCGTTTTTCTCTTTGGTACAAAATTCAAACAATCTTTAAGTAAAGAGATGAGTTTCTTTCTAAGCTTGCACATGACATGTGACTTATATCAAACTTTAGGTACGTGTCATTACTACCCTAGAACAATCTAAGACTACAATCCACACTCTCTTGGAATTAAAACACAGTGAGAAACTTATCACATGTCTACTTAGGCTTAATACCGTATTTGAAAATACTCTCGTAACTTTATTTCACCCAAAACTTTAAATTTGTAGTAAAATAACTTGTAACTTTACTCCAATTGGTTTGGTTCACACCCCAACTTTGATTAATCTTAATCAAAACATGTATTATGAGACAAATAATAGAAAGTACAAGTTCGAAATAGGGTTCTCATATCTGAATTCTTATATCAATGTAAGGGCAAAGCAACTTTCTTGAAGGTGGGAATTTCCGTTAAACACATTTTCAATAAATCCTTTAGAATCCATAATATTTCTTATACACAATGGAAAATATGATGGAAAATTCAGCTGCGAAATTTCTTAATCCATGGAGTGACAGACAACGTAGGAACCTCTTCATTCGTTCCCAAGTTTTCGAAATAAAATAGTTCAAAAAGATGAGATGACGGTTTCTTAAAAACCTCTACCTTAAACATAGAAATGGGCCATGATGGAACCAAATAAGTTTGAAGAATAATCAAAATCGTATTGGGGTTGTTTTCAAAATAATTTTCCTCATCGTAGTGCAACCAATCCTTAATCCTTAGCTTAATTGAACTTAAGGACATTTTTACTTCATGCAAGGTTATCTTATAACTTTATGATCTAATTGGTTCTCATTACACAAACTCTATCTTTACACCTAAAGTACTATAAGAGTTATGCAATACACATACCTGTAAACCATTCAACACTCTCGTGACACTAAACGTGGATCAAATCAGTCGATTTCAATGTGAATTATCTCAACGTAGGGTAAGGATAGGGTTTGGCAAGAAATGGTAACGAAACGGAATAATTTGTACTTAATTTGAAAAGGGGTGGCAGAAAATCTCGCACGGTCCGTGCCTCTCAGGCGTACGGATCGGGCTCTTTGATCAGTTTACCAAATCAAATTTTTGCTTCGAAATTGTACATTCCGTTTGTTACCACACTTATCCTAAGCTATACCTTAAACCATAATCTGTTAAAACAGTTTCTTTCTCTCTTGTCATAACACATGTAAATCAAAATTCAACAACACTAGCATTGAACATGAATTTTCAAAGTCACGGGAGTTGTGCTATCATTTCATAAACTCAAATCATCAAACAACCGCATGCAATTTCACAAAACAAACCTCATGTCATTATTTCAAAAGTCCATATACCCTATGCCACCATTAACATACCCAAAATGTAATTGTACATCTATTTCAGTCAATCGCAAGTAGTTCAATCAATTTACCTTTGATGGCTATTCATAATATAAAACACAATCAGCAGTCGCAACACTTTTTCATAACAGTATTCACGTTTGACTTGTCAAACGGAAGTCACATAAATACAATCTAATTGTTAACCTTCACAAATGAGAGGTTAACAAACTAAAACCTCGCCACTATAGTGGGAACTTGTGTAGGCATCATGGCTTAGGGACTAATGCCCAACTCAATGCTTAAAACCTCGGATTTTCCTTAGTAGTCATTGCACTAACAACTTTCGTTCCAATTTTCCTTCGCAACAGATAGAAAATTTGGGACATTACCTTTTGGTCCTCTTGGAGATACATCTAGTACTTTGGGCCAAACTCGAGAACAATCACTGTTTTCAATAACTCGCATAATGATAGCATTTTATAAAATAATCTTCCATGACCTATCGGAGTCGACTATACGGTCTCAATGACTCACATAATGATAGGATTTCATAAAACAATTTTCCATGGCCTATCGGAGTCAACAATGACTCACACAATGATAGGATTTTATAAAATCATTTTTCCATGACCTATCAACTAACCCAAAATATTAGTATGAGTGAATCTCCATAACTCGTGAATTGAGTCTTAACTCAATAACCATAGAATCCTAAATCATAAAATTCGTGCAAGGACCTTTGGGGAAACTTCTAGCCAAATGAAATCCTACAAGACTGATTATCCTCCTTGATAGAACTTGTCTGAAAATCTATCACTTATCCTTTCGGACCAATAACCCTCTTAGGGCCTCAACTACTCATAACCTAAGGTACGAGAATCTCTATACAATAGGGATCTCACTGGTGAGGCATAACGGCTTCCCTAAAAAGGTAGGGCTCATTAAAAGCCTATAGACTTCATCTTACCATAATGGATCGTTGACTAATCTTGATGTAACCATTTACACTTGTATTACGTACGGTATTGGGATAGTTGTAGCATCAAAGAAACGAGAAAATAGAAGGATTCTTTTAAAGAATCAAACGGGCGCACGAGAAGTGCATCCTGTGTTGATTCGGAAAACGAATTCTAACTATTTTGAACATTCCTTTGGTCCTCCATCTTTCCGAATTCCATACACAATACAAACAAAATTATTACAACTGTCGTAATCAATCAACCCGAAAACTTGTCCTACCCATGGACTAACCAAACATTTGGGAAGATATCACTGCTAATGGCTATTTCCGAGAAGTAGCCTTCCTAAGACGCCAAAAGGAATTGTCCTAATCTGGGTATTAAATGCTTAGTCTTACTCATTTGGGAATTCACTACATACTTCTTATGCCAATCTATGGTTCACATTCTACTAGCATTTAGTGTAACACCCCGATTTTCGTGCATTGTGGTTCTTTTAGAATGTTTTTGTTGTATGAATTATTTTGGATTGATAAAATTAAATTATTTTAATTTATTGTGTGTTTGAGTTATTAAAATTAGTTGAACTCACATTTAAATGTATATTATACGCTATTGGAAATATATGATTATAGTTATATTTTTATTTTATTTTTAGAAATATTAGTATTTTAGATGGTATCTATTTTAGAAAAGTATTTTGGGCTATTAGAATCTTAAAATAGTAGTGGTAGTGATATTGGACTTGGAAAAGGATTTAAAAATGAATTTTAGACCATTTTACTCACATACACCCCCCCTCGTTGTTGATAAATTCACCCCCTGCGGTCCATTTCCTTCAGCTCGCAACCAAGGCCCAACGTACCTTGCACAGACCCACCCCAACCCGCTCCAGCTCTTCTCCTTCTTCCCTGAACCCGCAAATCACAAAGCCTTAATAGCATTGCTCCTCCATCTCGTTTTTCCTAACCCCGCCACGACCAACGCCCAAAACACACAGCCCCGCTCGGAATTTTCTGCTGATCATGATATTGGCCTTCGTTTCTTCAATCGTGGCGCCGTTTTTCCAGGAGCAGCTCACGCCGCCACCACCCTAAAATCGCGATTTCTGACCTCCTCTACGCGGTGAACCAATTTCGTGTCGTGTCAAGTTTGGTCGCAAAGTGGCCATAGCCACCACAGTTGGTTCGATTCAACCTTTCTTCTTCTCCCTCGATTCTATTCAGCCTTTCCCTCACTCATGATATTGCAAGCAAACATAAAGACTCTATTTTGGTTTTGTTATGTGTTCTGGTTGTCCTCTCCATGCATCCAAATCCCTGCATTATTTTCCTTCTCAAAATAACATGGCTACCGTGAGTTTCTCTGAGGATCCCAAGGATTGTGTGTTGTTTTGCATGCGGACGTTTTGAGTTCTTCGGTTCACAATTCCTAAACACACTATGATTGCATAGGTACTTCGTCGAAAAACACAATAATTCATTAAACAAGCGATTAATTACATTTGATATTTTTAGTGTATGACCTTTGTACTGTCTCTGTTGTTGTTATATAATTGTGCACGTTCGAGTCAAACACTGTTCCGCTGGAATTAAATCACGCTTCGGAACTCACGACTGGTCTTCATCGATTCGCTATTGAAGTACATCTCATTGTCAGGTACGGGGGGAAAGGGTTTCTATTCTATATGGGCAATAGGGGATATGACTAGAATAGTAATGATTATCGCTATTCCTATTTTTGTTTGTATTTATTTAATTTATTCAATTTATTCAGTTTGGATAACTGTAATTATTATGGATGACCGCAAATATAATTCAATTTGGATAACTGTAATTATTATGGATGACTGTAAATGATTTAAGTGTCTGTAAATTATTTGATTTGGATGACTGTAACATAATGATTTGGATGACTATAACTTAATGGTAGGGATGACTATAGCTAATAAGCCGATTTTAGGAAATGAATCTAGTATGAGTAGGCAATTGTATGTCGATTGGTGTTCCTTGATTTGAATGACTCGCATGTTACTAAGACGAAGAATCAAGTTGATAGTGAGGGTGAGTTAATAGTAAGAACGAAATAATTAGACCGAATTAATGAGCCCATATGACTTGAGTATTACTCATAATTAAACATGAGAAGGAAGAGTTAGTTATAACAGTTATAGGATGAGTTAATGTCTAATAGGCTAATGGATTATAATGATATGTAAGACTAAATGATACAAATTAATATTGTTTGAGTTCTAGATCGATATCTTAATATCTGTTAACGTAGCCGAGATCGACTCGAAATTGTTAAGTCATTAAGTGACTTGTTGGTAATGTTTTGTTGTTATTGTTGGCTGGTTTTATGTGTATTGTCATCGGAAACTTGTCGCTCAAGAGGCAAGTTATCCTTCGTCGATGATTAGCAAGCTGGTTCGTGTTGAAGAATCTTGTCGCAACATGGGCAAGAACTCGTTGCAGTATGAGCGAGCTGTATCTTCGTGATCGAGATTTGTTGAAGGAACCTTGTCGCAGCATGGGAAAGGACTCGTCGTAGCATAGGCGAGCCGTACCTTAAAAGTTGATGATTGTAAGAGGAACCTTGTCGCAGTATGGGCAAGGACTCGTCGCAGTATGGGCGAGTCGCACCTCAATAGTTGAAATTGTATAGGAGGAACCTTGACGCAGTATGGGCAAGGACTCGTCGTGATATGGGCGAGCCGTACCTCAAAGGATAGTGATGATGATAAGCATTGTTGTTGTTGTTAGTAGGGCATTATCGGGCAAGGTATCCCGGTCCTCATTGTTAGACTATAGTATAACCTTAGAGGGGGGGGGGGTGAATAAGGTTATGTGCAAAATATGAATTCTTTTCGAAATAAATGATAAGTTTGTTTTAAATCAAATGCAGAAACTTAGATTTAAACTTTATATGGTGCAAGCAGGCAGATTTAGACACAAAGAGATATTATTCTATTTTCAATATACACAAAGATTATTTATAAGAAGTGTAGTGATATTGAATATAGTAGAAAGTCGATCAATTGCAGTGATATGAAAGATGATAGATAAGCACAAGATCAGAGTAGTTTAGTTGTAAACAGATGAAAAGTATGACAAGCAGATCTAAATAATATTCAATATAGCAATAAGCAAGGGTATAGATAATAAAGCAAAGTAAAGAGATAGGGATAGAGATACACCAGGAATTTAGCGAGGTTCGGGATAAAAGCCCTACGTCCTCGGCCTCCGGCTTTGCAACCTTTGGACTTGATAACAACCACTATATTGAAGAATTGTTTACAAACAGGCAACTTCAAAATAGCAAATCTCAATTCCCCCGAACTGAGAACCCGAGCACCTAGCTAAGGATTTCAACCCACTTCAATCTCCTGATTGAACGACCCAAGAGCACCTCCCAGGATTTCAAATAACCACTTCAATCTCCTGATTGAACGACCCAAGAATACCTCCCAGGATTTCAAAATAACCACTTAGAAAACGAATACAATATGAGATCTACGAACCAATCACTTCAGCAGTATAGTAACAATATAGTAGAGTGAGAGATGATTGGTTTTTGATAATGAAGAACTTTGAAATATAGATCTGAAAATGAAGGCTCTTATTTTTTTCTCTTTGCTTTTTGATTTGAAAGTACGTAGCAGAGAAGTGGAAAGTGGTGTGTGGATTTGTGAATCCAGGCTTCCTATTTATAGGGAATGTAAAAAATTTACCGTTGAAATAAAATAAGTAGAGCAAGAATCGATTATGTGCTCTGATACACTAGATGGCATAATCGATTCTTCTCTTAAAAAAGGAATGCATTGTAATCGATTCTTTGCTTAAATAAAGGAGTGAGACAATCGATTGTTTCAAAGGAAGGAAGCTTAAAATCGATTTCATACTCCAATATATTTAGTATATAATCGATTTTAACAAATAAGGAAGGCAATGAATCGATTTTATACTCTCAAAAAGGAAGCCAAGAATCGATTCTTTAGTTTGCTCAGGAAAGGCTAGGAATCGATTCTTTTCTTTTTAAGATGACTTGGAAATCGATTGTTTTGCTTAGGAAAGGCTTAGGAATCGATTTATCATGTCTCATTGGGAGTTGGAAATCGATTTTATACTCCTATGAGACAATGGAAAATCGATTCTTTCATTTAAAAAACATTTTCCCATGTTGTGTGCCTTTCTCATGCATGCATGCATTTGACTAAAATATTTTTCAAGACTTTCAACACAACAATTTTATTTTCAAAACATTTTTTAAAAACATCATCTCTCTTCTACTAAATGTCATAAAGCTGGAGGGATAGGATCTTAAATTTGAGTCCTATCAAAAACAGATAAAGAATTAGGTCTTCAACTTCATTGTTGCTTCTTCTGCAAGCCATTGCACTTTAGTCCCTGCTCTTTGATTTAATCACTGTACCTTCATTATTTTTTCCTGTACTTTCATTCAACTGCAACCATTAGTAAACAAGATGTAATTTGTTATCATTCAAAACAAAGAGTGTTTGTCCTTGGTTCAACAAACTCCCCCTTTTTGATGATAACAAATTACATTATGCATAGGGAGGCCATAATAGAGAAACAATGGCAGAAGCTCCCCCTAAGCATAAGCATAACAAAATAAACAGTACAACAGCAGGATAGCAACAATTATTTCTCCCCTTTTAATAACATGCATATTCTCTCCCCCTTTGTTTTCATCAAAAAGGAGGGGGGGGGGGTGAAAAAACAAATAGAAAACATTTTATAAACTAGCATAATCAAGCATCCCTAGCTCTCTACGGATTTTACAAAATTGAGCTTCGGCTAGGGGTTTAGTGAAGATATCCGCTAGTTGGTCATCAGTGCCTACAAATTTTAATGCAATGCTCCCCCTAGACACATGATCTCTAATAAAGTGATGTCTTATGTCTATATGCTTAGTTCTAGAGTGTTGTATAGGGTTCTTAGCAATATTAATAGCACTTGTATTATCACATAGAACAGGAACATTTTCGAAAATTAGACCAAAGTCTTCCAAAGTTTGTTTCATCCACAGAACTTGTGCAACGCAGTTTCCAACCGCCACATATTCAGCTTCAGCGGTGGACAAAGCAACACTGTTCTGTTTCTTACTAGACCAGGAGGTCAAACAAGGACCAAGAAAATGACAAGTTCCACTAGTACTTTTTCTATCAAGAGTGCAACCTGCAAAATCAGCATCAGAAAAACCAACTAAGTCAAACGTACTCGATTTCGGGTACCACAAACCAAAGTCTATGGTCCCTTTAACATACCTAAGAATCCGTTTTACAGCTTTTAAGTGTGATTCTTTTGGGCATGCTTGAAATCGAGCACACAGACATACAGCAAACATAATATCAGGTCGAGATGCAGTTAAGTATAAGAGACTACCTATCATACCTCGATACATAGTTTCATTTACCGGTTTACCTTGCTCATCCTTATCTAGTTTAGTTGCAGTTGCCATAGGAGTGCTGATTTCTTTTGCGTCATTCATGTTATATTTCTTCAGCAATTCCTTTGAGAACTTTGTTTGGGATATGAAGATTCCTTCATTTAATTGTTTCACTTGAAGTCCCAAGAAAAAGTTAAGTTCTCCCATCATACTCATTTCAAATTCACTAGTCATCATCTCAGAAAATTCCTTGCACAAATCATCATTAGTAGATCCAAAGATAATATCATCAACATAGATTTGAACTACTATGATATGTTTGCCCTTGGTTTTAAGGAATAAGGTAGAATCAATCTTACCCTTTTGGAAACCATTGGCAATTAGATGTCTGCTTAATCTCTCATACCAAGCTCTAGGGGCTTGTTTCAATCCATAGAGGGCTTTGTCAAGTTTAAAGACGTGATCGGGATTTTTAAAATCTTCAAAACCAGGGGGTTGTTTTACATAAACTTCTTCTTCTAAGAAACCATTTAGGAAGGCACTTTTGACATCCATTTGGTGTAGTTTGAAATCCATGTAGGAGGCAAATGCCAAAATTATCCTAATGGACTCCAATCTAGCCACAGGAGCAAAAGTTTCTTCAAAATCCACCCCTTCGATTTGATTAAAACCTTGAACTACTAGACGACTTTTGTTTAATAAAATTGTTCCATTTTCGTCAAGTTTGTTGCGAAAAACCCATTTAGTTCCTATGATGGTCCGATCGACCGGTTTTTCAAGTAAGTGCCAAACTTTATTTCTTTCAAATTGTTCAAGTTCTTTTTGCATTGACAAAACCCACTCTGGATCAATTAAAGCTTCCTTGATATTATTTGGAACTATTTTAGAGACAAAAGCACTATGAAAGCATAAAAGATTAAGAGAAGAACGAGTTTTTACTCCCTTTGATGGACTACCAATAATTTGCTCCAGGGGATGATCTCGAACTGATTTCCATGTCTTGGGCAGATCATCGTGTGTTCTTCCATGGATATGGTCGTCGATGTCTTGGGGCTCTCGTTCCATTTCAACTTCATTTTGAGGTTCAACTTCCACCTCTGCTTCTTCTACACTTTCATTGTTAGTTTCAGGTGATCTATTTTCGATCACTTCTATCACTTCATCCTCATCATTAGCTCTCTTGACAAAAGGGTTAGTTTCATCAAAAGAAACATGAATAGATTCTTGCATAGTTTTATCAATTTTATTGTAAACGATATAAGCTCTACTATGATTTGAATAACCCATAAAAATACCTTCAGTTGATTTAGCATCAAACTTACCCAACTTGTCCTTTGTGTTGAGAATGAAGCACTTACTTCCAAACACTTTGAAATATGAAATATTAGGAGCTCTACCGTTTCACAGCTCGTATGGCGTTTTGTTGAGAGATGGCCTTAAGTATACTCGATTTAGCACGTGACAAGCTGTATCTACTGCATGACCCCAGAAGTATTTGGGAAGGTTGTGCTCATTCAGCATTGTCCTGCTCATCTCTTGTATAGTTCTGTTCTTTCTTTCTACCACACCATTTTGTTGAGGAGTTCTTGGAGCTGAAAAGTTATGATGAATACCATACTTTTCACACCAAGTCTTGAATGATGAATTTTCATACTCTCCTCCATGATCGCTTCTAATTTCTTTGATGGCTAAGTTTTTCTCATTTTGTAGCTTTCTGCACAACTTAGCAAACTCGTTAAAAGCATCACTTTTATTTGCAAGTAGGATAACCCAAGTATATCTAGAATAATCATCAACAATAACAAAGACATACTTAGACCCTCCTAGACTTACGACATCAATTTCACCAAACAAATCAAGATGTAGCAGTTCAAGCACATTTTTGGTGGAAATAACAGGTTTTGATTTAAAAGAAGTTTTGTGCATTTTACCAAGTTGACATGCATCACATAATTGGCCTTTTTCATATTTCAATTTAGGTAGACCTCTAACATGCTCATTCTTACTTAACTTAGATAGATGTTCTATACTAGCATGTCCTAAGCGTCTATGCCATAAATCCACATCATCAATCAAGGTAGGCATACATACTATATCATCACTTACATTATCAAAATCAACATAGTATACATTGTTTTCTCGAAAGCCAGTAATGTAGAGTTTAGAAGTCATATGGGTAATAACACATTTATCAACAGAAAAGTGCACATCAAAATCATTATCGCATAATTGGCTAACACTTAGTAAGTTAAATTTAACACCATCAACTAATAAAGCATCTTTAATTTTAATTGTGTTTTCCTTACCCACACAACCTTTACCCATTACTTGAGCAGATTCATTGTTGGAAAACTTTACAGATCCACTAGCTTTGTTGCTCAATTTCAGAAATAGTGAGGCATCACCAGTCATATGCCTTGAGCATCCACTATCAACCATCCATACGTTTTTCTTTTTAGATGAAGGACCAACCTACATGAGGAACATTTAACAACTAGTACGAGGTACCCAAATTTTGTTGGGTCCTTGGGGGTTAGTCATCAAAGGGTTTGCTTTCACAATCCACCTTGGTTTCTTACAGGCAGGTATAAGGGTACCTAGCTCACATAATTTACGAATAGGACATCTAGGAGAGCTATGGTTCCCTTTTGGACAATAGGTGCATGAGAAAACAGTAGGTGTATAACTTGAAGTAGCAGCTACAAAAGTTATTTTCTTGTTCAAAACAGAGGAGGTGGAATTACCTTTGTACCCAATTCCTCTCCTATCAACATATTGATGTTGAGAGTGAAGCAACTGAGTCAAGGTATTTTCACCAACCTCAAACTTTTTCAAAGATTCTTTCAAAAATTCATTTTCAACCTTGACTTTTTCAAAATTTTGTTTAAGCTCAATAAATTCAAGGTTGAAAGGTTTTGTTTTATGTAGCTCATTCTTCAATTTAACTACCTCATTTTCAAGTGTCTCGATTTGAGTGGACAAGCTTTTGTTGCTCTTTGTTAATTTCTTAGATTTTAACAAAAGAGTTTCATGTTCAAAATAAAGAGCTTCAAAAGCCTCACTCAAATTGTGACTACTACACGCATCATCAAATGAATCATTATGTGTAGAAGAATCAGAAAGACTAGAGGAGTTAAGGTTTACCTTAGATGCGTCACTTGCCATATTGCAGATAGCATTGTCAGTCTGCTCATCTTCATCTGATTCACCATCAGTGCTGAGATTATCCCATGTTGCTTCAGTTGTGTTCTTTGCCATGAGACAGACAGCATTTGCGACTTCCTCTTCTTCTTCGGTTTCACTTTCAGTATCAGTGTTGTCCCATGTTGCCTTCATTGCTTTCTTTTGCTTGTACTTGGATTTCAGTTTTGGACAGTTTGCTTTGATGTGACCCGGTTTGTTGCATTCGAAACACTTTAGTTGATCATCTTTTTTCTCATACCTGTCTTCTTTGTTGTACCCGGACTTCTTTGAGAAATCACCCTTTCCAAACTTTTTGAATCTCATAAATTTTTTGAAATTTTTGGCAAGGATAGCCATGCCTTCATCATCGGTTTCTTCTTCAGATTCAACCTCTTTCCTTGCTACTTTAGAAGTTTTAGCAGCAAGGGCAAGAGATTTCTTCTCTTTTACAGTTTCTTTTTCTTGGTTCTTTTTGGCAGCCAGAACTACCTCAAAGGCTAGCAATGATCCAATAAGGTCTTCTTGAGATAAAGTGCCAATGTCTTTGGCTTCGGTTATAGCACAAGTCTTAGGGAAGAATTCACCAGTTAAGGATTCAAGGATCTTTCCATTCAAATCCTTGTTGGTGTATTTCTTTCCTAAGGCCCTCAAGTTGTTTACAATTAAATTTAATCTCTGATGCATTGCTGCGACAGACTCACCTTCTTTCATTTTAAAACTTTCATATTCAGATGTGAGAATTCTAATTTTAGTATCTTTTACCTGGCTTGTCCCGACATGAGTGGCTTGTAGGCAGTCCCAGATTTCCTTTGCACTTTGACACCCTTTTACTCTACCATATTCTTCTTCACAGAGTGATAGATGAAGGATATTCATGGCCTTTGCATTTAGGGATATCTTGTCAAGCTCAGATTTTCTTAACTCACTCAGGTCGATGGTGTAGATGTCTTCTACCGGTACTTCTTCAGCTTTGCCGGTGGCTTGAATTTTTGAAGTGTCACCATCAGTATTACCTGGTTTTGTGATCTTGATCTTCATAGGGATCAGAGGTCCATCAACAATAATTCTCCACAGAGTGAAATCTATAGCCTGCACATGACATTTCATTCGACTACTCCAATAGTCATAGTTAGTCCCATCAAACAGGGGTGGCCTATTAGAGGACATCCCCTCTTTCATGAAAGAACCCATAATCACAGATAGATAAAGGATAAAATAGAATTGCGAGATGTAAAGCTCTATATGCAATTTCTAGCTCTGATACCACTTGTTAGACTATAGTATAACCTTAGAGGGGGGGGGGGGGTGAATAAGGTTATGTGCAAAATATGAATTCTTTTCGAAATAAATGATAAGTTTGTTTTAAATCAAATGCGGAAACTTAGATTTAAACTTTATATGGTGCAAGCAGGCAGATTTAGACACAAAGAGATATTATTCTATTTTCAATATACACAAAGATTATTTATAAGAAGTGTAGTGATATTGAATATAGTAGAAAGTCGATCAATTGCAGTGATATGAAAGATGATAGATAAGCACAAGATCAGAGTAGTTTAGTAGTAAACAGATGAAAAGTATGACAAGCAGATCTAAATAATATTCAATATAGCAATAAGCAAGGGTATAGATAATAAAGCAAAGTAAAGAGATAGGGATAGAGATACACCAGGAATTTAGCGAGGTTCGGGATAAAAGCCCTACGTCCTCGGCCTCCGGCTTTGCAACCTTTGGACTTGATAACAACCACTATATTGAAGAATTGTTTACAAACAGGCAACTTCAAAATAGCAAATCTCAATTCCCCCGAACTGAGAACCCGAGCACCTAGCTAAGGATTTCAACCCACTTCAATCTCCTGATTGAACGACCCAAGAGCACCTCCCAGGATTTCAAATAACCACTTCAATCTCCTGATTGAACGACCCAAGAATACCTCCCAGGATTTCAAAATAACCACTTAGAAAACGAATACAATATGAGATCTACGAACCAATCACTTCAGCAGTATAGTAACAATATAGTAGAGTGAGAGATGATTGGTTTTTGATAATGAAGAACTTTGAAATATAGATCTGAAAATGAAGGCTCTTATTTTTTTCTCTTTGCTTTTTGATTTGAAAGTACGTAGCAGAGAAGTGGAAAGTGGTGTGTGGATTTGTGAATCCAGGCTTCCTATTTATAGGGAATGTAAAAAATTTACCGTTGAAATAAAATAAGTAGAGCAAGAATCGATTATGTGCTCTGATACACTAGATGGCATAATCGATTCTTCTCTTAAAAAAGGAATGCATTGTAATCGATTCTTTGCTTAAATAAATGAGTGAGACAATCGATTGTTTCAAAGGAAGGAAGCTTAAAATCGATTTCATACTCCAATATATTTAGTATATAATCGATTTTAACAAATAAGGAAGGCAATGAATCGATTTTATACTCTCAAAAAGGAAGCCAAGAATCGATTCTTTAGTTTGCTCAGGAAAGGCTAGGAATCGATTCTTTTCTTTTTAAGATGACTTGGAAATCGATTGTTTTGCTTAGGAAAGGCTTAGGAATCGATTTATCATGTCTCATTGGGAGTTGGAAATCGATTTTATACTCCTATGAGACAATGGAAAATCGATTCTTTCATTTAAAAAACATTTTCCCATGTTGTGTGCCTTTCTCATGCATGCATGCATTTGACTAAAATATTTTTCAAGACTTTCAACACAACAATTTTATTTTCAAAACATTTTTTAAAAACATCATCTCTCTTCTACTAAATGTCATAAAGCTGGAGGGATAGGATCTTACATTTGAGTCCTATCAAAAACAGATAAACAATTAGGTCTTCAACTTCATTGTTGCTTCTTCTGCAAGCCATTGCACTTTAGTCCCTGCTCTTTGATTTAATCACTGTACCTTCATTATTTTTTCCTGTACTTTCATTCAACTGCAACCATTAGTAAACAAGATGTAATTTGTTATCATTCAAAACAAAGAGTGTTTGTCCTTGGTTCAACGGTCCTCATAGTCCTCTTCCTGTTGTTCTTCGTAAGTAGGGGTGTTCACGGGTTGGTTTGGGTGGATTTTGACTAAATCCGTTGCCCGAACCAATCAAATTTAATTAGTTTGGGTTGGTTTGGATTTTGTGTTTTTTTCTATAAAATCCAATCCAAACCAACCCGATATTGAATGAGTTGGTTCGGATTGGGCTCACGGGTCGTGTGTTATTATCAAAATTTTAAAACATATTGCACTATGGTAGTTTAGTCTACTTCATAAAAAATGATGAAGAAAGTGGTAAGACCAGAGTTTAATCCCAGCATGTAGAACTATGACAAATGTATATGTTGAAGTTTTTGTTGTTTTTTCCTTCAATGTTGAAGTTTTCTTTTGTTATCTGCATTATGATGGCCTTTAACTCCAAAAAGAAAACTCCCAAATTTATATGACCTAAACTCCAAAATTTACGGACCAAACGTTTAGGCTTTTTAGTCAAAAAAAAACTTTTGATCAGAATTGGAAATATAAGATATATATTGAAGGGATTTTTTTTTGTACCCCCATCAGATGACAATCTACCCCCATCGACCCTGCGAAAAGACGCAATTGCCCTTCACAAAATTTAAAAAACCCGAACGTATCCTGATTTCAGTTTTTTTTGAAAAACGGATTTATGTATCTGTGAGGTAAATTCGATTTCCACTAAAAATTTGAAAAAATTAAAAGCGGATTTATTTAAGATGGGGGTAGATCCGCTTTTAAAAATAACAAAGCGGATTTGCCTTAGGTGGGGGTAAATCCGATTTTGTTATTTTTAAAAGCGGATTTACCTTATATGGGGGTATATCCGTTTTTAAATAACAAAATCGGATTTACCATCACTTAAGGTAAATCCGCTTTGTTAACCTAATTAATAAATAAATAAATTAGTTAAAAAATTAGACACGAATTTCGACCGTCTTTTGGTTCTGTTTAGTGTGTAGTTCGTTAACACGTGAGGATGTTGTACGTCGAGCGAATAATTTAGGCTAAAAAATCGGTTTTCGGGCAACCTACTCAAATTGTAATGAAACCACAGCCATTAAATCCGAAAAAAATCAAGGATTAAGGGGATCTCAAAATCCCAAATTCCATCGTTTCCATAAACTTATTTTGGTTTTATTAGATTTTTAGTGGCGTTTTTATAATTTTTGGATTAGTTTGACTCTTTAACGGATTTTTAGTAGCATTTTTATAACCTTTTTTAAAAATTTAAATAAAAAACAATTATTTTTAATAACAAAATCGGATTTACCTTAGGTGGGGTAAATCCGAATTCCTTTTTTAGGGAAATCGGATTTATCTACCCACTAGGTAAATCCGATTTTAAAAATAACAGCGGATGTACCCCCATCTGAGGTAAATCCGCTTTGTTATTTTTAAAGTCAGATTTACCTATTAGGTAGCCCCATTTGAGGTAAATCCGCTTTGTTATTTGGGCAGGGGTATATGGGATGTGATGGGGGTAAAAAAAAAACCCTATATTGAATGCTTGAATTCTTGCTTAGAAAATATGCGCTTCGGATTTTGATGGAAGGATAGGTTTATGGCCCATAATTATGGGTGCGAGAATTGAGTGGGAAAGGAATAGGAGTATAATTGTAGAAGGCTAACACACATACGGGTTCACGGGTTGGTTTGGATTTAATTTTTAAAATCCATTATCCGAACCAAACTAGTACGGGTCTTTACGGGTTGGTTTGGTTTTGATCCGATCATGAAAATTATCCAAACCAAACGCTTCAGTTTGGATTGGGCAATGGGTTGGTTCAGATTTACCCAAACCAATGAACACCCCTATTCGTAACGCGCTATCAGGCAAGGTATCCCGTTCGGGCAAGGTATCTCGGTCCTATCGTTGTTCGTCGTAGGGCGTTATCTGGCAAAGTATCCCGTTCGGGCAAGGTATCCCGGTCTTATTGTTGTTGTGGTTATTGATGATTGTAAAGCAGTATCTGGCAAGATGTCATAATCCTGTTGTTGTTGCTTGTAGTCCTAGGACCGTATGTGAGGTCGCGACACTAGGATTAGTTGAAGATTAATTAAGGATTGTTTGTGCATGCGTGTTATGAAAGTTGTCTCCACTACTGTGGATTGTTTCCTTGTTTTGTGGTAGTCTTGCTGTTTTAGTTTCGGTCTTTTATTCCTTATATGGTATGGACGCTCTTTCTCACCCGTGCACCATTTTTTTATATTGAGTTCCAGGTGTCGTTGATGTGGGCTTCTACGATTGTGCAGCAGTGGAGATGTGATTACTATGGATCACCCAACAACTTGCGGAATGATACTACACGTTGATGTTACTTTCTTTTTTTATTTAATTGATTAAAGGTTTATTGCTCTGATCATGTGACATCGGGATTTGGGTTGTATTTTCAATATTATATTTCAGGTCATTCTAGTTACTGTATTCAAAGAAATGTTTTATCGCCTTAGGCTTTAATGTTCTTATAAATAATGTTTATATGATTTAAGGAGTTGATGGCATATTTTACTTGCGAAAGGTATTTCGAAAATGAATTGCGAATATTATTTTGAAGAACAAATTTACTCATTTTTCGTACTTTTCTCTTATTATTACTTTTGGGGTAAAGGGTGTCACATTTAGAGCTTAAGGGCTTGGGTAGAGTAGAAATACTTTCTGGAACTAGGATAAAACATAGTCCAAAATCCATTGGTATGTGTAGACAATTTCTTTAGCTTTCCAACGCATCCTAGAACACATAAATCGGAGTTTCGGATCAAAAGTTATGGATAAAACAAGTTGGAAGGCTAGCGAAAATTTCTCACAGAGAGAAACTGACATGCTCTTAATCGGAGAATCGTGATATGGTTACTCCTATTGACATGAACTACTAGTCCCTTTTTTTTTATAGGAACCCAACTCAGTTTTTGATAAGATAACTAGTCTAATAAACACTGGGTGGTACTACTTGTGAAAATTGCAAGTGCAATGATAGTTTACTAGTTTGGTTTCATAACATTGGAAAATGTGTTTCTTAGGAAAGGAAACATATTCTAGAACCATGACTATCCAGAAGAATCTCAATTGGCTGAAACATAGGTTAGAGTTAATTTATGCTACACAATAGGGTTGACTACTAGACATCATCTCAGTAACTGAGAGACTGGTCAGACAACAATCTGTGTTTTACGATGCTCACTAGTCCTGAATAAATCTAGGACACTAACACTTCTCCTACCGGAAGGTTTTCACAACTTATAACTATCTGGGTGACCTTTTACGATTTTCGTGATGACACAACGGTAGAATCGACTCCAATGACTAGACGGTCGACCACAATTCCTCGAACCAACCCGGATGCCCATTCTTTCGTTCCATAGCATCGTCTGTAGCCCACTACTTCCGCTGCATGCTCTGATGAAACGAGAAGTCCAGGAATCCTAAGGTTTATGGTTTCAGACATTTTCGGGGCCGAGGCAACCAATTGTCATTATTCTCAGTACGTTGCATGAAATATTGAGTGGATCCGGGCTCAATGTCTCACACAAGATACTAAAAGGTTCTGACAGTCAATTGTCTAAGTCCCTAGCTGACTCAATCTATCTAATCTTTTGACCATAAGGTCTCTTTGCCCGACAGGGTCGAACTGCTCTGATACCAAAAATATAACACCTTAAATTCACAACTAGGCCTAGAATGTTAACCATCTTAAAAAAACTCAGAGTTCTAAACCGCTTAAGGATTTGAATAAAACATAGCTAGATGGAATTAAACCATCTCTATAAGCTCCAAGAGGCATAAATACCAAACTGATAACTAAATGACAGTTCACTTGAGTCATTTCTTAATCATAGTTCAAATCCAAAAGAACGGTTTAACTTAGTACATTACCTTTGATTCCAAGTTCAAAGGTTAAAATATAAAAATACATTACATAGCAACTAACTAGGGTGGACTTAAGCAATTATACCTAATCCCTAAGGATCACATAAACTCAAGAAACCACAACAGCGGGTTACTTCTCCTCGAATTGCTTGGTCTTACCCTGTGCATCTGAAAACACAACAACATAAACAGTGAAATTTACAATTTCACTGAGTTCTTTCCCGACTCCTCACCATTTACCTCTTGTGGTCTTTTAATTACTATTTAACCTCTTTAGTATAATCCAAAAGAAATTTGAACAATGTCAGTTTCAGCAGAGAACCCAACCTGACCTTGATCGAGTAACAATCTTGGGCCTTGAACTCAGGAGCCATGACCTCCCATTTCAAGTATGCTAATTAACCTCTTGGGATCATCATCCCGATAGTGTCTTATACATAGCCATAGTTGTGTTCCCACTCGATATACAAAGTATACAACTCGAATTATAAACTGTAAACCAACAACTCGATTAATTACATATTAAATCATCATCGAGTCATTCTAATTATATATAACACAACTATTTTTCTTTTATTAGGAACCAAGTGTGGTGGTTAGGATAGGCCAAGAATAATATTAGAATAAATTATAAAACACATTTATAGTTCATGTATAATTGTAGATTTTCTCGTTATCTTTCCAACGCATCCAAGAACACTTAAATCGGAGTTCTGGATCAAAAGTAATGAACGAAATAAGTTGGAAGGCTGCAGAGAAAATTTCATTACCCGAAACTAACACGGGCCGGTGTTGAATCAACACGGTCAGTGTTGGCTTAAAAGTGGCAAAAACTGCAGTTTTTCTTTTGGCGAAAATCCTACTCTTTTTCCTCCTCCCTTTGGTTCCTATACTCTTCTAATCACTCAATCTCAACTTCAATCACACCCTATACATAGAGTTCATGGTAAACAACATATACATACTTAATTTATGCATTCAATTTGGTCCTAAGGTTCCCAATTTACTCAACCAACATACAACAATTTAATTTCAGCACACTTAAATTTCCAATCACAATCAATCATCAAAACTACTCTAAAAATCACATTCAATCATCAAAACTACTCTAAAAATCACATGCATGGGGTTATTTTCAAAATAGACTCAATTATTGAATGAAAACCACACAGCAACAAAACCTAAGGTAAAGAACTCACCTTATTTTAGATGCACAACTACAATTTAGCAAGAAATTGATCTTCAACCACTATATAAGCTCCTAGCATTTCCATAATCAACATTGACTCCAAACCCTCCTCCTAAGCCCTTGTATCAATAACATATATTACAACAGATTTGGGGATTGGGAGCACTTTTTTTTGGCCATCAGTAGCGCTTGCAGGCGCTCCTAAAGCTTGCGCTCCTGTTGCCAATCCCCCAAAGGTAGCGCTCGAAAAGCTCTACCAATGAACAGGAAAGACAAGCGCTTTTTAGTGTAAGCGCTCCTTATTCCCGGATGCGCTTAGAACATAGGTAGCGTTTTTTGTATCAAGCGCTGCTTATGGTCTTAGCGCATGTAACCAAGAGTAGCGTTTTCTTGTAAAAGCGCTCCTTATGGTGTTAGCGCATGTAACCAAGAGTAGCGCTTTCTTGTAAAAGCGCTCCTTATGCCTAACTTTTTTCTAAAGGATTTCTTGTCTGCTTCTTCTATATTACCAATTCCCAGCTCCCTGCAACCAGAAACCAAATAACAAACAACCAGCAACAACAACAAACAACCAGCAACCAACAACAAACTTCCAAATAAAATTCCAAATCAAAAACCAATTTCAAATCAAATTCCACCTAATTTATTAAATCCAACATACACAAATATATATATATATATATATATATATATATATATATATATATATATATTTATCAACATATGTGCCAACAAAAATTACATAAATCCTCATGTACCAAAAGATCAACAAAAATTACAACATATATCCAATGAGGTAGGATATCCAAAAAAATTACATCAATTTCGATTTGCATGAATCAAACCAGCAACATGACGACACCACTCTCCTTTGAGCTCAGTAAGTTCCTCATCAGAAAATTGAGCTCCACGCACATATTCAGGAAAATACTGAAAAAATAAAATAAAATGAACTTAGAATTATATCAACATCAATTAGAAATTGAATTACTTGTCAAAAAACAAACTATCAAAGTACATACATGGATTGGGATTTCCATTTGGTTGTGAGTGATGATGTCCTTCATAAACTTCATTACATAGTACCTGCAATCATTGCCGTTTGGTTGTTTGGGACTCTATAAAACAAAAGATTACTTAGTTATTAAATTTAATTAATTACATATGCATAAGAATATTGATTATAAACTTACCTTTATTGCTATCCATTTTGAAGAAGATGATGATTTTCTGTATGCAGTCCTAACATCATGCAATCCCCAATAAGTTGCCAAAGCACTGAAACAACATCATATATATAACTATATTAATCGAAATACATACATAATTTAAATTATGAAATATGCGAGGGATCTAAATACACACCTATTAAATACTCCCACCAACTTGGGGTAGTTGTTGTAATGACCTTGCAGTGAATCCAAATAGAAAATCACATCTCTTTTGGGATCAACAGCCAACAATATCCAATGGGTCCTATAATTTTTTTGAATAATCAAATTAATGACAAATATTTCACAAATACATGTTATATACGATTGATATATATAGATTAAATTACTGATCACCCTAAGTTGATGGGTGTCAAAAACAAAGTATCACAGCTTAATTGATGTGCTAGTGCCAAGCGCCGATCGATATTGGCTTTAACCTCTACCTCGCTTCTTTCCATTTGTGCCTTGCATTTTTCTATATGATCTTTTGACATTGTTTTATCCAGGGGATATTAAGTAGAAAAGTACTTTCGGGGCATAAGAACACAAATCTTTGTGTTTGTTTTCTTGGGACCAATATCTCATGGTACAAATACCTTTAATTAAAATGTATACAAATAATAATAATAATAATATTAACAATAATAACATATACCACTGAAATAATAAGATAGATACATACCTGATATATGCTCTAATAGTAGTCGCACTTGCCCACTCGTGCTCATATACCACTGCGAGTTCCTCTAGATTCAAAGTCAGTGCTTGCTCCTCTCCAAAAATTTCAGCATTCATCAATGACTCTATTATGGTTGCACTACCCATGTGGTTTGACACATGGATTTTTAAATAACTGATGAACTCCATGGGATTATTAGAAGATCTGCCAGCAATAGACGAGGAAGGTCGGGATTCAATCTCTTTCCCGCTAGCTATTTGCCGAGACACTTTCGTCTTGCCAGCAATAGAAGGGGAAGGTTGGGATTCGCCAACATTCCCACTAACTTTGTCACCCTTTCCAGCAGTAAAAGAGAAAGGTCGAGATCTTCCTGTGCCAACATTCCCACTAACTTTAGATTTTGCCCTTTGGGATACCTATATATTTGGAAAGATAATTAGTTAGTAACAAATATAGTTGGAAAGATAATATTTGACATGAGCTAATAAATTACTAACAAATATATTGTCACTTACATTGATAAGGTTTACTGGCCATGCCACAAACGTACCAATTGATCATCCACAGTCATGATCCCTATATTGTTTACTGGTACAGGTAAGTTTGCATCCCCCACAATTGCAATGTCAACTTTGACCCTCACATGATTTTCGAGTATGGGTAGATTGTGCAGTAAGGTGCCCAGCTCATTACAAATTACTCCCCTTGCGACCAATTTAAGCGGGTTTGATATATATAGTTCACAATCATTATTGTTACCTTGAAACAATGATAAACAAAAAGTAGAATATGTATAAATTGATGTAATATGTACAAGAAAAAGAGGATCTAATGATTAATAACTCATTGGAAGCAATGGTACAACTATCTCTGAAGCTATCTAGCTTAGGGGATGGTAGATCAATCCTTGGTCCAACTCTATCTTTTAATTCCGCAACTTCATTCATTAGCTTGTACACCAATTGTTCCAAATGTTTTTCTCTACTTTCTTTTTTTTAGGCCTATTTGGACCCCATAAAGAGGTCGGAGTGACACCAAATCCCAAACCCCTCAGACGACCTGAATACTCTTCACGTTCCAAAGCAAGACCAAGGATGTCTTTCCCACCATCACAATCAGTTATCACTCCTTGTTCTATTGATTGTGATATGGACTCCTGATTCATAAAAATTATTAGACATTATAACTATCATCAAAATTACAAAACAATTTTAATTTTATCATACTTACAATTTTTTGAGACACCTCTTTCGTTTTCGGATCGTTAATCACACCATCTTTGTTTACTCGGGCTTCTAGCCACAAAACATTCCGGTCAATGGATTCTTGAGTTGGATCTTTCCCGGCCTTCACTAGCTGTTAAAATTTACCAATTGTTAATAAGTATATCAAAAGATTCATTTATAATAGTGAAAGTTGAAATAAAGGAAGTTGTGCCTACTATTTTTTCTTCAATGTCTTGATAACCCTTAACACCGCCTCTATAAGGGTAATCAGGACTTCTTGCTCTCTCTCTATTTTCATTGCATAATGTCTATGTAGACACATAAATATACATTAATGCATAATAATTGTCAAATATAGTTAAGTTAAAAGGTAATTGTACAAACCAAGAAGTCCTCATCTTCGGTGGGGGATGGTGTATGAGGTTCCCTTCATCATCTGTCATCCATTTATTTTTTAGGATAGTTCTGAACTTCCTATATAACCTTCCAGCTTTCATAAAGCAGAATTCTTTCCAAGACTCATCCACATCAAAATAAGTCTGTTTACACATAAACAATGAAAACATTATAAATACATGCTTACATAATTATAAAAGAAGATAACTATATAGATTTAAAATTATATACCTGGATCAAACACCATAGCTCCTCTTTGAGTTTTTCCAAAGTGAGATTATGTTTATCATGCCATCTATTGATTGTAATCGGTACCGTTTGCTTCACCTTAGTACCAATGAAGCTAGTCAACTGTTTACCATTTGGACCAAATGGTTGGCCTTTAACATTCCATTGGACCTACATTATTATTTATGTAAATTAGATAACAAACGGTTTAAACTAAGTAATAAATTTAGTTAATTAGTAAGTATCTTACTGGAAGTTTAGGAAGTCCTTTACTCGCAACATATGAATCAACCTCACTGTCATTGTGCAGAACATATAAGTGTGCTTGCTCTAGTTCTTTCCTTGATACCATCACTATTCTGCTTCATGTCATCCCTTTACCAATGCTTCCTGTGTGACGCTCCCTTGGCAGCCCCACAGAATGTTCAACACTAGATAGATAGCCAGTGCAGAACTCAATAGCTTCTTCAACTATGTAGCGCTCAGCAATACAACCCTCGGGATCGTGATCGATTTATAACATATCCTTTTAATATCTTCATGTAACGTTCAAACGGGTACATCCATCTCATGTAACATGGGCCACACAATTGTGTCTCTCTAACCAGATGAACTATTAGATGAATCATTATGTCAAAGAATGAAGGTGGGAAAAACATCTCAAGCTCACATAATGTGACAGTAATTGATCTTTGCAACTCTGGCAACTTTCCAGGGTCAATCACTCTACTACAGATCGCCTTAAAGAAGAAACAAAGTTTAGTTATGGCCTGACGCACTTTGTTGGGCAAAATGGATCGTATACCAATGGGTAACATATTCTCCATGAGAACATGACAATCATGGGACTTTAGAGACTTCAACTTGAGGTATTTCATTGATACAAGGTTCGTAACATTTGAAGAGTACCCCTCTGGAACTTTAACTTCATGAAGAAACTTACAAAAGACGGTTTTCTCCTTTTTAGATAGAGTATGAGCTGCCGGAGGTAGATATGTACGTGTACCCTTCTTTATCACACCCAATTGGGTCTCATCCCCATACTAACCAAGTCCAACCTTGCATTGATGGTATCTTTAGTCTTTCCTGGGATATTGAATAAGGTACCAATAACACTTTCGAAGACATTTTTTAACATGCATCACATCAATGAAATGCCTTACATGTAATGACTTCCAGTATGGCAACTCAAATAAAATCGACTTTTTCTTCCATCCTCGTTTGGCAAGCTCTCCTGCAAAAGGCTTCCCAAATTTAATGTTCAAATCTTTCACCTTTTCAAATAGTTGTTCACCCGTCAAAGGCGGTGGAGCTTTACGGGTTTCTGAATTCCCATTGAATGCCTTTCTCCACAGTCGATACCGATGAGTTGGAAGCAAAAATCTACGATGACCAAGGTAGATATTCTTCTTACCATGTTCCAACTACATCCAATTTGTATTATCTTCACATATAGGGCATGCACACTAACCTTTGTTACTGTACCCAGATAAATTGTCGTATGCTGGAAAGTCATTAATTGTGCCAAAAATCATAGCCCTTAGGGTGAAACTGTCTTCTCTGAACCCATCATACACCTCTACGCCAGTCTCCCACATTAGCTTCAAGTCTTCAATTAAAGGATCCAAGTATACATCAATATCATTTCCCGGTTGTTTGGGACCGGAAATTAACAAAGACAACATCATATACTTGCGTTTCATACAAGGCCATGGAGGTAAATTATAAATCGCCAAAATCACGGGCCATGTACTGTGGGAGCTACTCTGGATACCGTGCGGGTTAAATCCATCAGCAGACAATACAAGTCAAAGGTTTCTTGGTTCAATGATGAAAACATAGCACCAAGAAGGAAGGATGCATGGAGGATCTACAAGGCCTTGGAGGTCCAATGCAAGGTCAAAGTCAAAGAAAACAAAGGAGGCTTTAAATAAAGTGATTTCAGGCTTAGTTGAGACCAAATTCATTCAAGAAAAACACAAGGATCCAAAACTTGTGCAATGCATTCAAAGAGTTGATTCAACACATGCCATGGGCTGATCAAGAATATTTAGTTCTTTTATTTTTGGGACTTATCCACTTTTAATTTATTAAAAATAATGTAAAATGGGCTATGTCTTATGTTATTTTCGTGTAGCCCAAAACCTATTTTCTGGTTGTCTAGTATTTTCTTATTTTTAATAAGTTGAGGCTTAATTTTGGGCCCAAGTGGTACAGCCCAAGTGTTGAACTCTTGGTTAGGTTAAAACTCATGTAATTCTGTTTTGGGAAATGAGATTTGAAATTTTAGAGTTTATACTCTTTTTGGTGAGGCTTTCTCTCCTAGGGTTCTTACATGAACCAACTTTGGTCTTATCAAGAATTTACCAATTCTTGTGGCGATCTTTTGGCTTATCAAACAATCTTTGTTTGTGGCGCCTAGTTCCTGATCCTCTTTCTTCATCTCATTTCTATTTCCTTTTCTTTGTTTAATTCTGAATTCTGATCATCCGTCATTAGGGTTCACGACAAAAATTTTGATGTCCAAATTTCCAAACAATTCATGTTGTCCAAGTCCTAGTACGGTCCGAATAGAGTGTAAGAACTCGTCAGTTGGTATCAAAGCTAGCTACTAGGCTAGTTTTGGACACTGTTTAGAATCAGTGATACCGTGCGTTTTCGTTGTCCAACTCCAGTGTTTCTTGAGTCAAACTTGTGTCCCAAAACATGATCTTTCACCTCATTTTGGAATCATCGAAATCCAAGTTCTATAGCGTGAGTTTTGGCTGAATTGATACAATTATCACTAAGTCTGTTTGATACTGTTGTTTTCAGGTTTGGAGGCTCAAAATTCATGTTGTTAAAGGCATTTATTTGGTATATTCAAACCCTAATTTCTATTTAGTGAGATTTTTTTTAATTGCTGGAAAAGCTAAAAAAAAAGGTGAAATTGAAGTGTTCTTGATTGGGTGTTTTGTTGAGCCTCCTAGACTACATACAACTTATAATTTGTTACTTCCCTAGTTTCTTTTAGTTTGGTGTCTTCTTGAGTTATTAGTAGTAAAATTGTTCCTTGCTACTTGTGTCTTTGTTCTACAAATTCTGTTTGTGAAGGTTGTTCTTGAATAGATTGGTTGATTCTAGTAAGAACTTTAAGTGAGAGAATAAGTGGAAAAAGGCAAGAGAGTTACATTACACAAAAGCCTAAATTGAGAGAACAAACACGAGTGATACATCACTAAGAGTGTAAACACGTGAGAAGTGTGGTGAGGTCCTTTTTTTGCTTTCACTTTTGCTTTTTGTTATTTGTTTCAATTATGGCAGGAATCAAAGATGAAGGTCCTCCTCAACTTGATGGAGCTCAAAGTTTGTTAGTTGATGTTATGACTAGACAAATGGAAAGGATGATGGGAGAAAACAATGAAAAACTCTATGGAAGAATTGAACAGCTAGAGAATCAAGCGAATAATCAATAAAATGATCAAAATGAGAATAGGAGACAAGATAATCGAAGGCGGAGAAGAAGGAATGAAGGTAATCCAAGGGAGGACAGAATTGAAGGAGTCAAAATAAAAAATCCTTCATTCCAAGGTAAAAGTGATCCGGAGGCCTATTTGGAGTGGGAAATGAAGATTGAACAGTTGTTTGAGTGCCACAACGACACGGAAGAGAAGAAGTTAAAGGTGGCAGCCATGGAATTCACCGACTATGCTCTGATTTGGTGGGATACTATTCAAAAGGAGAGAGCAAGGTATGGAGATGAGTTGGTACGTACTTGGGAAGAAATGAAGAGGTTAATGAGAAGGAGGTTTGTTCCATCCCATCATCAAAGGGATTTGCACAACAAGCTTCAAAGACTTACACAAGGCATCAAGAGTGTAGATGAGTATCATAAAGAGATGGAGGTGACCTTAATTAGAGCTAACATTACAGAAGAACGGGAGGCAACTATGGCTAGGTTTTTACATGGGATGAATAGTGATATTAGAGATGTTGTGGAGTTACAAAATTATGTTGAATTGGATGATTTGGTGCATCAAGCAATTAAGGTAGGACAACAACTCAAGAGAAAAGGCAGCATGAAAAAGAGTTCCTACAATTTTAATTCTCCAAGTTGGAAGGATAAAAAAAACAAGGAGGGAGGTTCTTCATCAAGCTCATCACAGTCAGCCACTCCTAATACACAAAATAAGTCCAATGAAGTCCCTAAGAAAACTAGGAGCAGTGAGATTAAATGCTTTCGATGTTTAGGGAGAGGACACATAGCATCTGATTGTCCAACCAAAAGGACCATGTTGCTTAAGAAGGATGGAGAGATTACTAGTGAATCGTCTTCAGAATCTGCCCCACAATCCGAGGATGAGTATGATGAGGAAATTGCGGCGGAAGGTGATTTATTCATAGTGAGAAGGTTGTTGGGAAGTCTTTCTAAGGAAAATGAAGAGAGTCAAAGAGAGAACATATTCCACACTCGGTGTATCATTCAAGATAAAGTTTGTTCCTTGATTATTGATGAGGTAGTTGCACAAATGTTGTTAGTTCCAGATTGGTGTCAAAACTAAACTTGAAAACCAAGCCTCACCCACGACCATATAAGCTTCAATGGCTTAGTGAAGAGGGAGAGATGGCTGTGAAAAAGTAAGTGGAAATTTGTTTCTCAATTGGAAAGTATCATGATTCTGTTTTATGTGATGTGGTGCCTATGGAGGCAAGCCATTTGCTTCTTGGTAGGCCTTGGCAGTTTGACAACATGGCCAATCATGACGGCTACCCTAACAAGTATTCTTTTGTGCATAATGAGCGCAAGGTTACACTTGCACCTTTGTCTCCAAGAGAAGTGTGTGAGGATCAAAACAAATTGAGAGAAAAAACAGAACAAGAGAGAAAAGAAATGAAAGAAAGAGAAAAAAAGAGTGAAAAGAGTAGCGAATTGAACAAAAAGAGAAAAGACAAAGAGAAAAAGAGTGAAAAGAAAGAGAGAAAAGAGAGTTATCTTGCAAAAGAAAGCGAGGTTAGGAGGGCTTTTTTTGCAAAACAGCCACTATACTTGCTTTATAGCAAGGAATTTAACTTAAACTCTAATGGTTCTAAAGATCTTCCTTTGTCTAGTGGTATTGAAACTATTTTGCAGGAATTTGGAGATGTTTTTCCAAAAAAGATACCTCCTGGTCTACCACCCTTAAGGGGAATTGAGCATCAAATAGATCTTGTTCCGGGGGCTGTTCTACCCAATAGGCCAGCCTATAGAAGTAATCCACAAGAACCAAAGGAGGTTCAGAGACAAGTGGAGGACTTAATGCAAAAAGGATGGGTCACAAAAAGTTTGAGTCCATGTGCGGTTCCAGTGATCTTAGTGCCCAAGAAGGATGGAACATGGAGAATGTGTTCTGATTGCAGAGCCATCAACAACATCACCATCAAATATAGACATCCAATTCCCAGGTTAGATGATCTTCTTGATGAGTTGTATGGTTCTTCTTATTTCTCTAAAATTGATTTGAGGAGTGGATATAACCAAATTAGAATTAGAGAGGGAGATGAGTGGAAGACAACCTTTAAGACCAAGTATGGCTTGTATGAGTGGAAGGTGATGCCTTTTGGGTTAACTAGTGCACCAAGTACCTTCATGAGGTTGATGAACCATGTCCTGAGAGAGTTTTTGGGCAAATGTGTGGTAGTATACTTTGATGATATTCTTGTGTACAGTAAGACCTTAGAGGAGCATATAAAACATTTGAAAGCTGTTTTGGTTAGTCTTAGGAAGGAAATATTGTATGCTAATTTAGAAAAATGCACATTTTGTCAAGATCATGTGATTTTCCTAGGTTTTGTGATAAATTCTAAAGGTGTGCATGTTGATCAAGAAAAGATAAAGGCCATTCAAGAGTGGCCAACTCCAAAGAATGTGAGTAAAGTGAGAAGTTTTCATGGGTTGGCTAGTTTTTATAGGAGGTTTGTGAAAGATTTTAGTACTTTGGCTGCCCCCCTAAATGAGATTGTGAAGAAACATGTGGGATTTAAATGGGGGAAAAACAACAACAAGCCTTTGTTGACCTTAAGGATAAGCTTTCTCATGTACCTGTACTTGCATTGCCTAACTTTGCAAAATCTTTTGAATTAGAATGTGATGCATCTAATGTTGGTATTGGTGCTGTTTTAATGCAAGAAGGCCATCCAATTGCTTATTTTAGTGAGAAATTAAGTGGGGATGCACTTAATTATCCCACTTATGATTAGGAATTGCTTGCCTTGGTAAGAGCTTTACAAACATGGCAGCATTACCTTTGGCCAAGAGAATTTGTGATTCACAGTGACCATGAGTCCTTAAAGTATTTAAAAGGACAAGCCAAACTCAATAAAAGACATGCAAAATGGGTTGAGTTTCTTGAGCAATTTCCATATGTGATTAAGCATAAGAAAGGCAAATCTAATGTGGTTGCTGATGCACTCTCTCGCAGGTATGCTTTATTCATTTCTTTAGAAACTAAATTCATTGGTTTTGAACATATTAAGGAATTGTATGAACATGATCCTGAATTTTCTCATATCTACCATTCATGTGCAAATACTGCCCACAGTGGCTACTTTAAGCATAATGGGTATTTGATCAAAGATAAAAGACTTTGTGTGCCTATAAGTTCAATTAGAGAGTTGCTTGTTCAAGAGACACATGAGGGTGGTTTAATGGGCCATTTTGGGGTTCAAAAGACCTTGGACATTTTGCATGAGCATTTTTATTGGCCACACATGAAGCATGATGTGCATAAGTTGTGTGGAAGGTGTATTGTTTGTAAAAGATCCAAATCTAGGGTCATGCCCCATGGTTTGTATACTCCTTTGCCTGTTCCTGATTGCCCTTGGGTTGACCTTTCGATGGATTTTGTTTTAGGTCTGCCACGCTCTAAAAGTGGCAAAGATTCAATTTTTGTTGTGGTTGACAGGTTTTCTAAGATGGCACATTTTATACCATGCAAAAAGGTGGATGATGCATGTCATGTGGCAGATTTTTTCTTTAAAGAGGTGGTTAGACTCCATGGGCTGCCTAGAAGCATTGTGAGTGATAGGGACTCTAAGTTCCTAAGTCACTTTTGGAGGACTTTGTGGGGTAAGATTGGCACTAAACTATTGTTTTCCACAACTTGTCATCCCCAAACTGATGGGAAAACAGAGGTTGTGAATAGAACTCTTTCTACTCTTCTTAGAGTTATCATTAAAAAAATATTAGGACTTGGGAAGAGTGTTTGCCGCATGTTGAATTCGCTTATAATAGGGTTGTTCATAGCACTACTAATTTCTCACCATTTGAAGTTGTTTATGGTTTTAATCCTTTAACACCTTTGGATTTATTACCATTACCTGACGTTGTTCATTTGAAGGATAAGGCTGGGAGAGATAAAGCTGGGTATGTTAAAAAGTTACATGAGGAGATCAAGGCTCAAATAGAGAAGAAAAGTGAAAGTTATGCTAGGCATGCAAACAAAGGAAGGAAAAAGGTAGTTTTTGAACCAGGTGATTGGGTCTGGGTGCATTTTAGGAAAGAAAGATTCCCATCCCAAAGAAAATCAAAGCTAATGCCTAAAGTAGATGGTCCATTCCAAGTGATATCCAAGATCAATGACAATGCATACAAGATAGACCTTCCAGGAGAATATGCTGTTAGTGAAACTTTTAATGTTTCTGATTTATCTCCTTTTGATGCAGGTGCGGAAGACTTAAATTTGAGGACAAATTCAATTCAAGAAGGAGGGAATGATGAAAACATAGGAGGATGCACCAAGAAGGAAGGCTGCCTGGAGGATCTAGAAGGCCTTGGAGGTCCAATGACAAGGTCAAAGTCAGAGAAAACAAAGGAGGCTTTAAATAAAGTGATTTCAGGCTTAGTTGAGACCAAATTCATTCAAGAAGAACACAATGATCCAAAACTTGTGCAATGCATTCAAAGAGTTGATTCAACACATGCCATGGGCTGATCAAGAATATTTAGTTCTTTTATTTTTGGGACTTATCCACTTTTAAGTTATTAAAAATAATGTAAAATGGGCTATGTCTTATGTTATTTTCGTGTAGCCCAAAACCTATTTTCTGGTTGTCTAGTATTTTCTTATTTTTAATAAGTTGAGGCTTAATTTTGGGCCCAAGTGGTACAGCCCAAGTGTTGAACTCTTGGTTAGGTTAAAACTCATGTAATTCTGTTTTCGGAAATGAGATTTGGAATTTTAGAGTTTATACTCTTTTTGGTGAGGCTTTCTCTCCTAGGGTTCTTACATGAACCAACTTTGATCTTATCAAGAATTTACCAATTCTTGTGGCGATCTTTTGGCTTATCAAACAATCTTTGTTTGTGGCGCCTAGTTCCTGATCCTCTTTCTTCATCTCATTTCTATTTCCTTTTCTTTGTTTAATTCTGAATTCTGATCATCCGTCATTAGGGTTCACGACAAAAATCTTGATCTCCAAATTTCCAAATAATTCATGTTGTCCAAGTCCTAGTATGGTCCAAATAGAGTGTAAGAACTTATCACCCCCCGAAATCAGGATAATCAATATCAATTTTTTTCCATTGCGGAGAATCCGCCGGATGTCGTAGCAAGCCATCTTTAATCCTTTCATCCTCATGCCAAGTCAAGTGTTTTGCATCTTCTGAACTACGGTACATGCGCCTAAATCTAGGAATTATAGGAAAATACCACAACACCTTTTCTGGAGAAGATTCTTTTTTCTTATATCGGGATGCATTACATTTAGGACATGACTTTAACAATGCATGTTCATTCCGAAATAATATGCGATCATTGGGACAAGCGTGTATCTTCTCATAGTTCAAGCCAATGGTGCCTAGCATTTGTTTTGCATCATACGTTCGAGAAGGGAGCACATTATCCTTCGGCAACATATCTTTCAATAGTGCGAGTAATTCCGTAAAGCTCTTATCTGTCCGTCCGTGGCAAGTTTTCAAGTTATACAACTTTATCACAGCCAATAATTTTGCGAACTCAGTACAACCTGCATACAACGGTGTCTCCACATCGGTTATCAACTTCTCAAACCTTTGAGGACAATCATTAAGATCATCTTCAACCGCCTTTGTCATCTCTTCAAATTGGTCGCCATCAAATGTATATTTTTCGGTGTCAACCGGCGCACATCTCTCAGTACTATTATTCATATTTGAAAATTCACCTCTTTCCTCACCGTGCATTGTCCAACAAGTATAACTTTGATCGATTCTGTAAGCCTTTAAATGTCCTTCCAACTCAACTGCAGTAACTGGGTTTACATAACAACACCGAAAACAAGGACATTTAATATTACAAGAAGTTCCCAATCGTCGAACAACAAAGTTAACAAAATATTCTACTCCATCGACATATTCCTTCGACAGACGATTTGCAGACATCCACTTTCGATCCATATTTAACCAAAATTGATAATAAAATCCTGATAAGAGAACTTAAATATGTTATAGGTGAAAAACGCCCAAACAATTTTTTAAACCTAAGACATTGGACTTTGTTATTTTATAATTTCACTTAAACACTTTGTTTTTTTATAATTTCCCTAAATGTCGAACAACAAAGACTTTCAACTATTTTCAACTAAAGAAGTCCTTAAGACATTCAACTAAAGAAATCAAAGACTTTGATGTCTTCCATATTGCCATTCTTGATATAATAAATACAAGAGAACAACAAAAGTACCTGAACAAGTGGAAGCAACAATGAACTCGAACTCTCCAGCCAGATGTGAACTCGAACTACAACGAAATCTCGATCCAGGACGAACTCGAACAAAGAATGCGAAGCTCCGACAAAACAAACTCGCAATGAGAACTTGAACTCGCACAATAGGTATTTTGAGCTGAACATATATGTAATCGAATTAGCACTAATTTAATATTGTCATCTCCTGGTGCCAACATTAATACTAATGTTATATAACTAATGTTGAACTGGTATAATTAGGGGTATAAGTAGATAACATACTTGGTAACACATTTTTATCCAAACTTAAATATTATTTATGAAGATGGAACCAGAAGATGCGTAAACATCATATAAAATGGTCAAATTTCATCTTCTATCATTTTCTAACAGCAATATAAATCAAAACTAAAACAACACAAATGTGGAAAACCTAAAATCAGTGGTAACATAGAGAAAGTGATGGAAAATGGACAATGGTGGGTCTTCGTCTAAACACCCTAAAAGCTAAAATCCCTAAATAAGAAAGGAGCAAGAACCAAATTTATTATCAACAACCAAACCAATGAGGGCGAGATTAACTTACAGAAAAGAGATGGAGAGGACGGCGTTCGCAAAAGAGAGAAGAACGGCGTCGCAAATGAGAAGAATGACGGCGCTCTGTTCGCAGCCAACAAGATAACAGCGTGGTGGAGAGGACGGCGTCGTCGAAGGAGAGGACGATGTCGTCTAACGCGGTGGCGCAGGGAGGAGGCGTGGTTTGGAAGCGTGAGGGTTTCTGGCTTTTTCTGCGTGAGAGAGAGAGAGAGTGTTTGAGTATACTGTGTTTCAACGAGAAGAACGAGAGGAAATAATTTTAGAAAAATAAATTTAGCAATAGGGAGCGCTCGCATAAAAAGTGCTACCCATTGAAAACGCGTTTTGACCATAGGGAGCGCTCGCGTACCAAGTGCTACTTATTGAACTTCCGTGTTTAGTCATAGGGAGCGCTCGCGTACCAAGAGCTACTCATTCAACATCCGCGTTTAGCAATAGGGAGCGATCGTGTACAAAGCGCTACTCATTGGACGTCCGTGTTGGGAATAAGGAGCGCAGACCTAGAAAGCGCTACTTATGTTGGCGCTCTTTTTAGACATTTCTGTTGTATAGCTTCCAACATGTCCTAAGAAAGCCCCCAATGGAACATGCAATCCACTAGAACTCCCAATCAAGTTTTTGGTTAAGCTGAATTTCAAACAAGTAATACTATGGTTCCTAGACACCTCTCAAGCTCGAAGAATTCGAACTATTAGCACCAGCCCCCAATCCCACTTCTATGTCACTTGAATGCACAAAATAAACTTACATGAAAGCATTAGAGCTCCCAAATCCAGCTTCTCCCCTTGCATGCAGCTCGAATTGTGAGTGGATTGAAAGAAATGGTGTTGCTCAAATTTCTGGCTTATTGATAAAGATTATGAGAGGAGTGGAAATGATGGAAGAGAACGTATAATCACGGTGGAAGGAGCTTGTGTGGTTATGCTTTGCTTGGTTTCTCCTAACCCTCACTCTTCTCTCCTCCAAGCTCTCTCTCTCTCTCTCTCCCCCTCTCTCTCCCTCTCTCCCTCCCTCCATCCCTCACCCCTCTCCCTCCCTCCCTCCCCCCCCTCTCTCTCTCTCTCGCTCCCTCTCTCTCTCTCTCTCTCTCTCGAACTCTCTCTCGTTTCCCTTTCTTTTCCCAAGAGATTGGGTTTGTAAAATTCTGAAATACATTGTGTGTGTACTGTATAGAGTCAGCCCCATCCCTTGTCTAGTGTGAATTAGTGAGGGACATATAGGTCTTTTGGGTGTAGTTGGGTTAAGACTAATTAATTGTGGGTTAACACTCTAATGAAGTTTGCACTTCCACTCTATTATTTTCCCCCTAAGCTAACACATCCACAACCAATTACCATAACAATGTACTCAATTATCATTTCTAAGCAATCAAGTAATTAAACCACATATCAAGGCCTCCTAAACATCAAGCATTAAAATCCAAGGTAATTAAAATTTACTTTGGGGCATTACACTAACTCCCTAACACTCATATTAAATAAATCCACAAATTTCTAATAATCCATACAATTACCAATTATTTCCACAATTCACAACAAGCATGTGTCAAATAATTCAACAATCACTTAGAGTAATCAAAGATTACTTTGGGTGTTACATTCTTATTTTCCATCCTGACTTTTTACTATCTTCTTGTAATTTCATATATTACCATAATATTATGGCACATATGAATGACATGGTTCATACCTATCAAAACTGTGTGTCTCAAATTCTTTATGTATAAATGCTAATCTTTGTTATGCATGTACTTAGTAGTTTTTTTTGTTGACAAAATATACTTAGTAGTTTTATATTTTGTTCGAATGGTAAAAGTTTAATATTATTTTTGTTTAAGTAAATATGAGCGCGGCCAAAATTATGCTATAGTAAATCAAACTTAAAATTTAGTAGTCGACATTGTTTTACTATTTGGCATACGTTTAGCAAGATTATTCTAAAGTAGTAATGTCGTCTCATATTGATATTTTTGAAGAACTAAAATATTTTCAATTTAATGAGTTTTTATCTATCATATGTTCTTAATGCTTATAAGACATTATAAGTTTTTAGAGTGTAACTAAAATTATATATGTGCATTTTATATTAAATTGTGTACATTATCTAGTTATGGCCAGAAGTCTTTTTTTTGTTAACAAAAAGTTATGGCCAGAAGTCATATATATGGTAGCATGTATATTTGTTATCAACTTACAATCAGAAGTCTGCAAAATGTAATTGAAGGCTCCGGAAGAGCTAGTGTATTGATAATTACCTAGGGAACACATTTTTTACACATTGATACCATATTAATACCATATTATAATCTCTCATGTCTCATAGAAATTTATTAAATTTTAAGGATATACGTCCAAATGGGTATTATATTAAAACAAGAAATGAAGGAGGTGTTGAATCTCTTAATATAACGAGACATACTTTGGATAAAATAAGTGTAGTGGAAAAACTGTCTGTTTTTCCTCTAGTTTGTACTACGCTTATATCAGTGCAATTTAAGCACATATTGTAAACCTGAAGTTTACAAATCACAATAAATTTGTTGTTTGGCATGACCGGTTGGGCTATCTCAAGTCTATAATGATGCAAAAAATAATTGAAAATTCATGTGGTCATCAATTGAAGAACAAAAAAATTCTTCAATCAAATAAGTTCTCATGTATCTCTTGTTCACATGAGAAGTTTATAATTAGACCATCACCACAAAAATTGGAAGTGAATATATTTGTGGGCCAATACACCCACCATGTGGATCATTTAGATATTTTATGATTTTAATTGATGCATAAACTAGATGGACACATATATTTGTCGTCATCTACAACTGAAAGTTTGTGAGATTGTTTGCTACTTTAACTTCAATCAGAGCTCATTTTTCTAAATTATTTAGAAAGCATCTGTCGAGTATTGTATGTCTACTAGAATTGATATTGGACATCACGTAGCATATGTTCATTCACAAAATGGTACCGGAGAACCATTCTTTACACGTCTAAAGTTAATTATATGACCAATACTTATGAGATAAGAACTTTCAATTTCTACTAGGGAACATACAATTTTGCATGCTGCAACATTGATTCGCATCAGGCCAACAAGTTGTCACAACTTTTCCCCTTTACATTTGGTTTTTGGTCACGAGCCTAATATTTCTCATCTTAGAATTTTTGGATGTGCAGTGGATGTTCCAATTTCTCTATTCACAATGCACTATGATGGGTCCTTAAAGAATTTTGGGAATATATATTGGATATAAATCTCCTTGTATAATAAATTATCTTGAGCCAACAATTGAAGACTTGTTTATAGTGTAGTTTGATGGTTATCATTTGATGAATTAGTTTTTCCAACATCAAGGGGAGAGAATACGCAGCTGGAAAAAGAGATCGGTTGGAATAAATTATCATTATCTCATCTTGTTCCTCGAACTAAATAATATGAACTAGAAGTCCAAAAGATAGTTCATTTGCAAAACTTAGCAAATCATCTACCAAATGCATTCACTGATCCAAAAGGCGTGACCGGATCATATATATCAGCTGCTAATGCTCCAACAAAATGGATGTCTCTGTTGGGCAATCTAATATTTCAAATGAGTCTCAACCGCGCCTAAAGCGTGGTAGACCAATTGGTTCCAAAGATAAAAATCCTCGAACAAGAAAAGGAGCTAACAAGAGAGATGGTCCAAAATAGGATATAGAAACTTTAAAAGAGTCTTCCGACATAATTGATATTTCAGTCCCAGAAGAACTGATCAGATACCTGATTTTTTTTTTAATTAAAGAGATCTCAATGAATTATGTCAAGAATGAAATACGATGGGACCGAAACGAAGTCAATGTTGACGACGTTTTTACATATAATATAGCGCTGAATGTGATAAATGATAGTGAGGATTATGAACCAAAGTCTATTAAAGATTGTAGACAAACTGAGAATTGGCCAAAATTGAAAGATGAAATAGAAGCAGAATTAAACTCGTTTTACAAGCAAAAAGTCTTTGGACCTATAGTCCAAACACCTGAAGGTGTGAAACCAATTGGATACAAATGGGTTTTTGTGCAAAAATGGAATGAGAATAGTGAAATTGTGAGATGCAAAGCTCGACTTGTTGCTTAAGGGTCTCTGTAAAGACCTATAATTGATTTTGATGAGACATATTCACCTGTAGTGGATGCAAGTACTTTTCAGTACTTAATTAGCCATGAAGCACATGAAGAGCTCAATTTGCACATGATGAATGTTGTTACCACTTATTTGTATGACTAATTTGATAGTCATAATTATATGAAGATCCCCAGAGGATTTAATATTCCAAGACACATTTTTCGGATTCTCGAGATGGTTACTCAAATTGAATCAATACCGCCACGAGATAATATAATCTGAACACGTGTGGTATAATCATCTCATATCATATTCTAAGAGAGAGATATAAAAATGACATCACTTGTCCATATAGTTTTATGAAAAGATCAATAAATGAATTTTCTATAGTTTTCTATTATGGGAACTCCTGAAGAGCTTTCCAAAATTATAGATTACTCAAAGAAAGAGTTCTATATGAATGACCTCAAATTATATATGATGGATTTTTGAGGTTGAACCTGCGATTGATCTCTACATGGAAAATCCCAAAATGATTCAAGATATAAAGAAATATCTTCATGTAAATTCTTATGAAAAATAAAGTGTCTTCTTGATCTGGAGAACAATTAGCTAGTTAAATTTTTGTTTAACAAGTTATAAAGAACTAATTTTAATTGACTCATGATAAATTGTTTATATTGAGTACACGAGTTGTGGCAAGAAAATAATATATATCTCAGTTCCAAAGAATATAACCTAGCACTATGAAAGCATACATGCATATTACTAAATGCAACATCGCTTGATATGATAATATTATGTGATAATTAATTAGTAATAATATAGTTCATTACAAACCAAAATGCATTAAAACCAAATGGGATGCATATTTTATTTTTGACTATCCCAATGAATAAATAATTATATATGTTCCCCAAATTAACCATGCAAATACAAAGTATTTTTCTGATCTAGATCAAGTCAGATCCCAAGTCAGCTATTATCTATATGTGGTGACATTGAAATATCTTTATGATCTATAAAACAATCTCGGCAAATTACATCAGAGGTCCTTTAAGTTATTTTTTTGTAACAAGTTGGTCCTTTCCTTTATGTTTTTTTCGTACCAACTAAGTCTTTTAAGTTACTTAACGTTTTCACTGTTGTCATTTCCGTCCAATTCCCATCTAACACTGTTAAAAAATGTCTATGTGGCTATTAAGTGCTGATGTGACTGTCCACATGGGTGATGAGTCACTAATTTTAATTAAATTTTATTTTAAAAAAGTATTGTTCATAAAGGAAACGGTGAAAATGTTAAGTAACTTAAAGGATTTAGTTGGTACGAAAAAAATATAAAGGACCAACCTGTTACAAAAAATAACTTAAACGACCTTTGGTGTAATTTTACCAACAATCTATGGTTCTTGCTTCTTCATTTCAAGCTCAAATGCCAACAATTCAAGGAAGATGTTCTGAAGATAATACTGACCGCAAAGCTCCATTAAAAGATGATATATCCCAAGTGACAAAGCGAAGTAGATTGCTCCATATGCACTCAGGGAGAAAATCCAGATGTTGGAATTCATATTCTTAAGTGATGCTTCAAACAAGGGGAGAAAACTGTACTCTTTTTGCCTTCGCTGTGGTTTTGTCCCATTGGGTTTTCCTGACAATGTTTTTAACGAGGAAGTTCCCTTAGAAAGGATATTGTACTCTTTTTCCTTCACTAGGTTTTTTTCCCACTGGATTTTTTCTTAGTAGGGTTTTAAAGAGACATATCCTTGATGGACATCCAAGGAGAAGTGTTATGAATAATATTAGTGAGTGTCCACTTTCTTTCTTTCTTTCTTCTTCCCATTACTCCCTTTCGTAGTGGCTTTTTATATCTTGTCGATTCACTTGCCAATCTACACCCTATAAATATGACTCAATCTTATGTGTAGAGACACACTTGTGAAGGGAATAATATACAAAGACTTTCTTTTCTCTCATTCTCTCATTCTCTTGTTCTTCTTCTTACTCTAATTTTGATTATTTTCATAACAAATGACTTATCCCCTTTCTTGTCTCCCAATAAAAGCATAATATTTTAAAAAAATTGAATACAGCAAAAGGATTGTTACTTAGTTTTAAAAGGAGACAAAATTTGATTACTTATGTTGAGGGATTATTTTTTATTAGTAGACAAGGACAAGTGTAAATGTGTAATGCTACGTGTTTGGCCATATGATTTGATATAAAAATCTATGCATCCCTATTTTTACTTAACTGAGCGGAGATGTGTATAACCTAAAGGAGGTCAATGTCTTTTACAAAATAGATTGAGTGTATGTGCTTTTTTCCAAAATTGAGAGGAGGTGAGTGTAATTTTCTCTATATTTACTTATTTATCATTTTAGTCTATGTAATATGCATTTTTTATTTATTTTAGATTCTATATATAGTGACAAATTTTACAAAATCCAAATATTATTAAAACAAATATATATATATATATTACGAGGAATAAAGAAACTCAAGAAAGATTTACCAAAAAGAAAAGAAACTCATGAAAGACTTGTTACACATTTCAGGTACTTAAGAATGATGATCTAACAAAAAAAGGTACTTAAGAATGATAACACAAAATTGAGGATAGAAAAAAGTATTTTTTACACTTTGATGACTAAATGGAATATAGCATAAATTAGGAGACTAAACTCATAGCCAACTGTACCAGTGTGTCCGAACCGCGGACCAAGGGAACTCAGGAACTGGGGAATAGCCCTAAGGACAGAGGATGACTCTTTATGACCGAATTAGATAGCTCGAGAAGCACAATGGACAACCCGAGGAGCACAACATGCACCAGTCTATCACTTCATGTCCCAAAGGTAATGCACCTGTTCTTTTGAGAAGCCTACTAGGGAGCCTCTGAAAGGTTGCGGCTATTCAGTGGAAAGCTGCAAGCCCTCAAAAGCTTCCCTGTTGAGCTTCCAAGGTCAATTAGGACTCCACGGACATTGAAGTTCAACATTTGCACAATGATCACCATTGGGTCGTCTTCATGAGGGGAAATGCCTTCAAAGTCCTGCATTGAAAAGGTGATATTAGGTGATTTTGATATAGTCATATTGCTCAGACCTTCTGTGATGTGCATGACTTTTCAGATATACCTTTTATGTGCAAAGCTCGTCTCTCCTCCACCTACAAAACCACCTGAAATGGTATTAAGAGTGTGTCATACCTTACTTGGGTCGTCATCGCCCTCCTTCTCATTGGCCAGAACCTTCTTAGGTGAATCCGCTCTCGTACTTATTGAGGTTCCCTTTGGTGTCAACATGTCGCACGTACTTATTGCGGTTCCCTTTTTGAATCAACTTTTCAATTCATCCTATAGCACTCAGCAGTTCTTTGTGCCATGTCCTCGAGACTTGTGGTACTCGCACCAGAGGTTTGGTTATGGGCCCAAAGTCTTCTTGGTTGGGAACATTTCAGGGAGTTGTCGAGTGTGGAGAATTTCCGTCACAATGGTCTCCCTATTCTCGCTAAGAGGGGTTAGGCTAACTGGTGGACCACGGTGGCCCTGGGGAGCGCTGGTCCTCTTCTGGGAAAGGGTTACGTTGAAATTCATCATTTCCTCCTTTCAGTCGTTCCCCCTTTCACGAGCATCTCAGCTTCTCTTCTCGGCATTGCTTTCTTCACCCTTCATGTATGCTTATGCCTTGGCGAGCACTTCTTTCATGTTTACTGCGGGCCTGTTGGCCAAGGATTCGTTGAAGCGGCCGAGATACTCCCTGAGGGATTCATTGGGGCCCTGGCGAGTATTGAAGAGAGTGGCTGTCGTGGCTTTTTGATGACGACGGTCTGAGAAGTGTCTGATGAATTTCTTAATGAAGTCAGCATAGTCAGGGATTGACTGGTTGGGTAAACTCATGAACCAACGTAAGGCTACGTCCTTCATGGTTCCAGAGAACAAATTGCTTCATGATGTTGTTGGTTAGCGGTTGAGGATTTAAACACACCTCCTAGGGTGTCAATCAGGCCTATGACATTTAACTACAAAGGTAAATCCCTCCTCACTATCACTACTTATAGATATCACTGACATTCTTACAAAAGGATACGCAAAAGACACCAAGTATACAAGGAGAAATTGAAGCACCGAAAGAGCGAGTATGGCAAAAGATAAAGCAATAAAGGAGAAAGGCACAGATCCAGGACGTACCTTGATGAAGAAATTAGAGAAGTCAAAGAACTAGGTTCGAAAATCTGAAGGAAAGAGCACCAGCAAAACCGTGTAGAAAAACCAAGGAAAGGATACCGGTGCCAGAAAACGAAAGTAGCAGAAGCGACATATGGAAGAAGAAGAAAGAGAGAAAGAAGATGAACAACACTTATATATATATATATATATATATATATATATATATATATATTCGCCAAAATTCAAATAAACGGCCCAGATCTGGCCACCACACCTCCATCTAGCAGTGGATAAGAAGAGCAAGATCTACGATGCACATCGTCTCCTCCTTTCGTATTCCACTACTAGATCGCAACACATGGTGAGCTAGGGGGAGCAGTTATGACATGACAACTCTTGGAAACCGGTGCGATGATTACGAATCGAAACTCCCGCCATAACAGTCAAAATCAATGTCAAATCAAAAGTCAAAAATCAACCGAACGGTGGGCTTAGAGGTAACTGTTGAAAGAGAGAAAAAAGAGACATATGTTGAATGAATACTGTGTGTCTAAACCAAGATCATACACCTTCTATATATAGTGTTTATACAATAATTACATTGATTACCTTGGAAGTTGTAAAGACAAAGAATAATAATAGCTATCCTAGGAATATGTATAATCTAAGGGTAATAAAGAAGGTGTATAGGAACATGAAAAGGTACAATGAATATGGAAATAATCAACACTCCCCCTCAAGCTGGAGCATATAAGTCATATGCACCGAGCTTGTGACATATGTAGCTTATTTGATGACCTCTTAGAGATTTAGTGAATATATCTGCCAATTGGTTGTTTGACTTGACGAAACTTGTGATGACGTCTCCTGATTCAATCTTCTCTCGAACAAAGTTACAATCTACTTCAATATGTTTAGTCCTCTCATGAAAAACCGGATTAGAGGCAATATGCAATGCCGCGTGATTGTTACAGATTAAAGTTATTTGTGCAGCATCTTGAAAGTGAAGCTCTTTGAGTAATTGTTGTAACCTAATGAGCTCTTGTGTTACTAGTGCCGTGGCTCTATATTCATAAATGAGACCTTTCCCCGGAGTGCCTTTAACATACTTTATAATTCGAATTACATCGTCCCAATGATCTTGACAAGGGGAATTTAAAAATTGGCTTACCACACTAACTGCAAAGGAAATATCCGGACGAGTGACAATCAAAAAGTTTAACTTTCCAACCAATCTTTTGTATCTCCCAGGATCTGAAAGTGGCTCCCCCTGATCAGGTAGAAGTTTTACATTTGGATCCATAGGAGTGTCAACTGGTTTGGCATTCAATAAGCCTGTCTCTTCAAGAATGTCCATGGCATATTTCCTATGTGAAATTACTAAACCATCCTTGGATTGGGCTACCTCGATACCCAAGAAGTAACATAGTCGGCCAAGGTCTTTAGACTGAAACAGGTTAGAGATATGTTGCTTCAGTTGGAGTATGCCATGCTGATCACTACCAGTTATAACAATATCATCCACATAAACAATTAGAAAAATGCATCCCTAGGCTAAATGACGATAGAATACAGAGTGGTCAGCTTCACTACGAGTCATGCCAAACTGTTGGACCACAGTGTTGAATCTACCGAACCAGGCTCGTGGAGATTGTTTAAGACCATCAAGTGACCTGTAAATTCGACAAACCACGTTCGAGGATTCCCCCTGAGCAACAAATCCTGGTGGTTGCTCCATACACACTTCCTCTGCAAGGTCACAATGCAAAAAATCATTTTTAATGTCAAGTTGAAATAGAGGCTAGTGTCGGATAGCTGCAATAGAGAGGAGGATTCTAACTGAGGCCGTCTTGGCAATAGGAGAGAATGTGTCACTATAATCCAGCCCAAATATCTGAGTGTATCCTTTGGACACCAACCGAGCCTTAAAATGATCAATCTTTCCATCAGGCCCAACCTTGACAGTATACAACCAACGACAACCAACCAAAGACTTCCCAGAGGGTAGAGGGACCAGTTCCCAGGTACCACTTCTTTGAAGAGCACACATCTCGTCAATCATTGCTTGCCTCCACCCTGGGTGGGATAAAGCTTCATCTCCAGATTTAGGAATACAAATAGAAGACAAAGAAGAAAGGCATGTGTAATCCAAAGAAGAGAGGCGATGTGTAATGCAAAGAAAAAAATCGACTTGTAAGGTGAGAGATGTCTCCCACTTATAAACTCTTTTTCAGGCCATATCACATCTGATGTGGGACACTTAACAACGCCCCCCTCACGCCCAGGAGTGGACAACGAGAGCGCGACACAAGTGGCCCAATAGTCGGTGGCCCAACGGATCATGGATTCGCTCTAATACCATGTTGAAAGAGAGAAAATAGAGACATATGTTGAATGAATACTGTGTGTCTAAACCACGATCACACACCTTCTATATATATATATATATATATATATATATATATATATATATATATATATATATATATAGTGTTTATGCAATAATTACATTGATTACCTAGGAAGTTGTAAAGGTGCGTAATTAGGAAGATGCGTAAACTAAGGATAATAAAGGTGTATAGGAACATGAAAAGGTACAATGAATATCAAAATAATCAACAGTAACAAAAAGGCACCTTTCAAACTCTAAATTCAATAATTGCTCGACTAAATCACAATAGTACAATTGAATTGTTACATTGTATAGAAAAATGTTCGGAATTGCAAAATTACACAAGCACGTAAATATATGACCTAACTCTAAGGCCGGTCGGTTTCCCACCGAGGCAATGCCAAAGTTTTCTTTCCATCTCTTTTGCAGGACTCTTCTAGGTCGAATGCTTGGTGGTGGTAACCACTGGCAATAGACCCCAGTGACAAGGGTTCAGTGTAGCTCCATCCCCACTCTCGTCGAGACCACCTAGACTGTCCGAAACTGAGGGACTGGAGAACGTTGTCTCCGCTCAGCCTCCATCACAAGGCTACACTCCGCGATCCTCTGCCAGAAGAAGACAATGGGCCCGGGATGGACAACAAGAATCACATTTCCAGGAGGAGACCATATTTCCTTGACCGAGCGGGACATCTCATGTGTTCTGGGCATTCCTAGAAACAAAAAAGAGGAACACAGCGTAAGAGAAGAGCCACAACTCCCGCATTGAGCTTCTTGGCATTCTTGACACGCAGCAATGAGGTGCTTGAAAGAATGCTCAGAAAACTCGAGGAGGTATGTAACATCCCAAGTTTCTTAGTAGTTCATTTTAATTTATGTGTGAATATAATAGTATTTATTTGATATATATATATATATATATATATATATATATATATATATATATATATATATATATATATATATATAGATAGATAGATTGTGTGCCTTTTGCCTCAGCAATAATATGTTTTAATAGTGTTAATTATTTTAAGTGATTTTATACATTATGTGTATTTGAATTATTAGAACATGTTGAAATAATATTAAACCGTATTTTTAGAGTATATTGGTAATATATTATTATTCTATTTAAATATTTGATTTTTATAAAATAAAAGTATTTAAACTATATTATTAGGGGACACATACTACGGTTAAATAAGTATAAGATTTAAGGTGGTGTTTATAATGAAAATGTTTTTAAAAATAATCTTAATGAGCTTTAGACTTTCTTGTCGATGTCGCACATAGTTCTCCTTACTATACCATCAACCCTATGCGATCCTTTTTCTTAAAAACCTAGTTTCCATTCATTCCGATCCTTTTTCTTAAAAACCTAGTTTCCATTCATTCCTATCAAAGACACAGCCGCGTACAGATTGAGAAAAATACACGCAGATGCATCAACCTTGTATCCATCTCTGGGCAAAACATATAGCTTCATTGGTTGGTTTGTGAAGCCTCTCGCCATCCATATCATGGCTTCATTTGTTGCAAACGTTTATACCTTCTAGCTAATACTTTTGGGTGAGCGTTTCCTCTTCCACAATTTTAGGTTGCGACAAAGTCATTATTTATTTGATTTGTACTTTTTATCGAAAATTCAATTAATTAAGTGCTTGTTATCATGTCTGTGTTCTGAACCCTCATTGATGGCTTGTTATTGAGTTCATGAGTACGGGAGATGACCTACACTTTCCAAACAACTGTGGCTTTCTGTGGAATGATTGCAGTTTGATACCAGGTACGGGGGAAAAGGTTTCTATTCTATATGGGGAATAGGGGATAGAACTAAGATAGTTTTGATTATCGCTATCCATATTTTGTCTGCATTCATTATTTATTACCTATGTTATTTATTCAATTTGGATGACTGTAATTATCCAGGATGACTGTAATGATTTAAATGGTCTGTAAATTATATGATTATTTGATTTTGATGACTGTAACCAAATGATCTGGATGACTGTAACTAAATTATTTGGATGACTGTAGTTTTATTATTTGGATGGTTGTATTCAATAGGTCGAGTTTATGGATGATTCTAATATGAGTAGATTGGTAAATCACTTAGTTATAAAATTGGTAGTATGAGCTAGTGTCTAATGTGCTAATAGACTAGAATGACAGGTAATTCTAAATAATAAGAAGTTCATGTTGTTTGAGACTTAGACAAAAATCTTAGCATAGATTGATGTAACCAGGACTAACTTGGAATTGCTAAGGTTATTAAATGACTTGACGTTCGTATTTGTGGTGACTGCTGATTGGCTTTATGGGTATTGTTATCGGAGACTTGTCGCACCATGGGTAAGTTATCATTCGTCGATGATTAGCAAGCTGGTTCGTGTTGAAGAATCTTGTCGCAGCATGGCCAAGAACTCGTTGCAGTATGGACGAGCTGTATCTTCGTGATCGAGATTTGTTAAAGGCACCTTGTCGTAGCATGGGCAAGGACTTGTCGCAGCATGGGCGAGCCGTAACTTAAAAGTTGATAATTGAAAGAGGAACCTTGTCGTAGTATGGGCAAGGACTCGTCGCAATATGGGCGAGCCGTACCTCAATAGTTGAAATTGTATAGGAGGAACCTTCTCGCGGTATGGGAATGACTCGTTGCAGTATGGGAGAGCCGTACCTCAACAGTTGGTAATGATGATAGGTATTGTTGTTGTTGTTGTTGTTCAGGGCAAGGTATCGGGCAAGGTATCCCGGTCCTCATAGTCCTCTCTTGGGTGTTCTTCAGGGCATTATCGGGCAAGGTATACCGTTTGGGCTATTCCGGTCCTGTTGTTTTCTTGTAGGGCATTATCGGGCAAGGTATCCCGGTCCTATTGTTGTTCGTCGTAGGGCGTTATCGGGCAAGATATCCCGTTCGGGCAAGGTATCCCAGTCCTATTGTTGTTGTTCGCCGTAGGGCATTATCTGGCAAGGTATCCCGTTCGGGCAAGGTATCCCGGTCCTATTGTTATTGTTGTGGTTATTGTTGTTGTTGTTGATGATTAATCGAGCATACAGGTTATGTTTGTCGTATATACTGTAGTGATTTTAACGGTGTGATGTGACCCCTCACTTTTTACGTACGAGCCATTTGTGGCTTCACTTGTGACATCTTGCTGTATGAACATGTTGTGTTGATCACTCTTTGAGAGTGACTGTTTGATATTGATTTGATGGTTTGTGGTTGCCTTTGCTGTTTTAGTTTCGGTCTTATATTCCTTATATGGTTTGGACACTCTTTCTCACCCAACAACTTGTAAAATGATACTTCACGTTAATGATACTTTGTGTTTAATTTAATTGGTTAAAGGCTTATTGCTCTGATCACGTGACATCGGGATTTGGGGTTGTATTTTCAATATTATATTTCAAGTCATTTTATTATTGTATTAACAGAAATGTTTTATCGCCTTATTCTTTAATATTATTATGATCGTTTATATATGATTTAAAGAGTTGGACGACATCTTTTACTTGCGAAAACCATTTCAAAAAAATGAATTGTTAGTTTTATTTGAAAAACAAATTTACTCGTTTTCGTACTTTTTCACTTATAAATACTTTCGGAGTAAAGGGTGTCACAAGGTAGAGGTAACCTCAACGCAAAGACAACAAAACATCATGAAGAAGCAGCGAGAAGAAGGAAAGGCATGGACTCAAATGAAGGCAACCCATGCGTATACCCCCTTTTATAGATGAAGGGAGGACAAGTCAGGGGGACAAGCATTTATGAGGTACAAAAAACGACAGTAAAAGGGAGGAAACCGAGATGGCAGAGTTAGGGTCAAAGGGTCAGATAGTCAAGTCAATCAAAAACGTCTTCTTAGTCATTATGAGCACGCACAATAACGCTAGAAGGACCATCACTCAAGAGGCCGAAGGACTTAACATTCGAAGGCCTCTCGCTCCAGAAGCTGAAGCCGAAGGACTTAGCGTCTGGGGGCTCACTGTGCAAAAAGCCGAAGGACATAGCGTCTGGAGGTCTACTATCCAAGGAACCGAAGGACTCAGTATCGGAAGGATTGGAAATCGGCCGAGCTCCTCTTAGCATTTGAACGACTTCGCACTCCATGCTCGTCGCTTGAAGGACTATGTTCCCATCGGACCTTCCGGTATACACAAGAGTGGGAAAAGAGATATTACATATGATAACTAGTCGGATTAAGGAAGCTATAGCAAATGTGTCGAATGCAGGTTGGCCTTCTAATTCGGGTTTACCTTTCTCTGTACCGCTGGGGACAGTGCTGGATGTCGCGAAGGAAACACCGGCAATGAGTGCTGCAATGACTGAGCATGATTCAGATGTTTCTTTTAACCACTCTGAACTGTTTTTTACAAGATCTTTGTGTTTTTCCTTGAATATTTCCCCTGCTGTTTTGTCATCCTTGTTGTTTCTGAACATTAAATGCTCTGGCACTAGTTCTTTGATGTACTGCGCCATGGTAGAATCAAAAGATCAATATATATGTACACACACATTGTGTGTTATATCAAACTTATCAATTGATTAGCTACTATACAACTAGAAATGTTAATGTCATTATCCAACTATAAAAATAATTGAGCTTTTCAAGTGTAAGTATATGAATGGCATTCTACAATTTAAAATATTGTCTGCTCACACAAGAAACGTAAAGCATGAAAAATACATAGACTCTTGTTATTTGAAAACTACCGTAATTAGGGCTTTTGACTCCACCAGGGACTAAACTGTCCCAAAAACGCAAGGACTAAACTTTCTCGTTTTTTAAAATTGAAAAAAGGCTTAAGTGAAGGATTAAAATGGCCCCCAAAATAATACACTTGTCACGTAGGCAGATAATGTGCCACATCATCAATGTTAACTAATGGTTTGATGATGATTGGTAGACAAACAAAGGGACTAAAGTGTCTCTGTTTGAAAATGTCATAGGCTAATTTGTCTCACAGAAATTGTCACAACTAAAATAGGCTTTTACTTATTAAGATAGATTCTCAAGGCACATATTGTGTAGCATAGTTTCATGCTACATGATAATGTTATAATATATATACCTGATACCATTTGAGATCCCACATCATTTGCATGGCAGCCCCAGCAATCCTCCAACTCTTTTCATTGTTATTTCCAGTACCTGCTGCTAAGTGTAACACAGTGTTCTCCCTATTATCCACTTCAAAAATTAGGCTATAAAATAGTTCTTTATCCACTTTATTGTGCAACACCTCAACAATATGAGGTTGCCTATTCTATACAGCCAAAAGCAATGCATTTTCATTGTTAGAGTTACTCTCATGAACAACACTTGGTATTTTAGATTGAAGTGCATCCACAATTTCAACTATGCCATTTTTTGCTGCTGTCAAATATGCTGTCTCTTTTTTGTCTATGTTTTCTGATAACTTGTTTTTAATGTTTTTCATTGCTACAACCAATAAATTTTCTTTGTCTTTAGTAGTGTCATATTGTTGATCACTTGGTATTTTAGCTTGAAGCTCATTCACTATTTCAACTATGCCAGTTTTTGCTACAGCCAGAAATGTTGTATCCTTTTCTTCAGGTTTTGCTTAGCAAACTCCTTACTGTTTTCTTGTTGTTTTACAGTTGGACTAGATGTCTCCTTTTTGGCAATTTTTGGTCGCAAACCTTTAAATATAGAGAGAGAAAGCAAGATCAGACAAATACACACATTATTATTGTGATTATGTAACAAACAAAACTACTTGAAGTGAAATGGTTTATTGATGCTTACTTTCTAGCTGTCTTAGGCTAAGAAAGGGTTGGGTGAAGTCTTTGTCTTCTAAGTCATCTTTCTCAAATGGTTGACCACCAGTAAATCCCATGTAAGATTCATAAGGTTTTTCCATAAAAGCCTTCAACAGCTGATTACCCCATATGTGTTTTTGCTTCATCTTCTTTATTTCTTTTATGTCTTAAATAAACATCCACAGATTAATCAATTAATTGTGACAAACTATTCAATTAAACCACAACTATATAAAAATAAAGCTTACCCACTACAGATATATCTAATGTTGAGATGTCACGACCACTGAGTGCTGACCAAATAGTGTTGAATACATAGCGAAGAGAGGTAACAGAGTTTGGCAGAAGACGACAAGGATGTGCTGCTTCTTTGCCTTCAATTTCAATTGGTATTGTCACTGGAATAAATAATACAACACAACAACTACTATTAATTGGTAAATAATTAATTATTTAATATAAAAAAATTAATTAATTATTTTTTAAATCAAAAGTTCGCAAATTGAATGAATATTGGTAGTTAATTTCAATAAACTTTAAAATCTTAAGTGAGTTGGCGAGTTAGGGGATATGAAGGAGTTGGTAGAGGGAGATTTGTTAAAGTGTAAATAGCTGACCATGGTTAGTTAGACCGACTTAAGTTAACTGTATCTGAGTTAAGTTAATCAATGGTTGACCATCTTGACCAACTTAGTTAGAGTTAGTTTACTTTACTCTTTCTTATTTTTCTGGACAGAAGCTCTTATGCTAAGCTTAGTTAGTTAGTTGATAGATGATGTAAATATACAGAAACTCAATTCGGTTGTAACTAATTCACACCAGAATAATGAATTCAGTTTTCTCCATTTTTGCTTTCTACAAGCTTTGCTCTCTACTTTTTCACAAATTCTGGTTTGATTCCCATTACCTCAGGATTTTAACAACGGCATCCCAATGACTGTCACAAGGAGAATTTAGGAATTGACTCACCACACTAACAGCATATGAAATATCAGGCCTCGTCATGGTCAAGTAATTTAACTTTCCAACTAGCCTCCTATACCTTCCTGGATCTGAAAAGGGCTCCCCCTGATCTGGTAGGATCTTGACATTAGGATCCATAGGAGAGTCAATTGGCTTGCAATCCAGCATTTTGGTCTCTTTTAAAATATCCAAAGCATACTTTCTCTGGGAAATAGCAATCCCTGCCTTAGAATGAGCTACCTCAATGCCAAGAAAGTATCGTAACTTTCCAAGATCTTTGACCTGAAAGTGGTGGACTAGATGTTGTTTAAGTCCTCCAATCCCATCATGATCATTACCTGTAATGACAATATCATCGACATAGACAACCAGATAAATACATTTGTGAGAGGAGAACTTATAAAAGACAGAGTGGTCAGCTTCACTCTGAATCATGCCATACTCTTGAACAACACTGCTGAATCTCCCAAACCATGCTCGAAGGGATTGTTTAAGACCATACAAGGCTTTGTGAACCAAACACATTGAAGTTGATTGTCATTTTGTTCGTGAGAAGATTGTGTCCGGCAACATTGCTACTTCATTTGTTGGTTCTAATGATCAATTGGCAGACATCTTCACAAAAGCTCTTCAAGGACCAAGGATAACTTACATATGTGACAAGCTGGATGCCTACAATCTATACGCTCCAGCTTGAGGGGGAGTGTTGAGATATGTTGTAAATAGTAGACTTATTTATATGTGTATTCGGCCCAGGCCCGTTAGGTTTTCACATAGGATAGCCTATTTAAACTCATTAGTGTTTGTACTCTAGACACAATATAAACATAATAAGATGGAACTACTGCTGCTCTGTAGTCGCAAACGTAGGCAAACATTGGCCGAACTGCGTGACCAATATCGTCTCTGTATTCTTCGTCTCTATTTAACAGTGTTAAAGGTTATAAACTCTATGACCCTAAAGAAGACAAATTGATTATCTCTAGAGATGTAACCTTCTATGAAACAACCTTCCCTTACCACGAAATAGACCAAAATCCACCCTCCCCTTCCTTGTTTCCAGATACTCTCATTCCTATCAAAGTCACCAATCCTCCTTTGCCACACAACAAAGCTGACCCAGTTATTCCCTACCTGTTTCTGACACTATCTCCACCCCAATAACCCCTGCACCTGCTGAAAATGGACCAGAAAATGATCCCATCCAAACACCCATTAGGAGATCAACTAGGCCACATAGACCACCTACCCACCTTCAGCTTTATATGACTTCAATTCTGTGCAGTATCCTATTCAAAAAATTTGAACCTATGACAATCTATCACCAACTTACAATGCCTTTATACACAATATATCCTCCATTTATGAACCCCAACACTTCAACCATGCCACTAAACTCCCTGAATGGCAAAAGGCAATGGCAGAAGAACTAGCAGCATTGGAGGCAAACAACATTTGGACTCTCATGCCTCTTCCAAGTGGTAAAAAGGCAGTTGGCTGTAGATGGGTGTATCGGGTCAAATATCATGCTGATGGCTCTCTAGACAAATATAAAGCCAGGCTTGTGACTCAAGGATTTACTCAGCAAGCTGGTATTGATTTCATAGATACCTTCTCACCAGTTTCCAAGTTGACCTCTGTAAGGATCCTCCTTTCCTTAGCTTCTCAATTCAATTGGCATCTCTTGCAATTGGATTTAAATAATGCTTTCCTCAATGGAGATTTAGAAGAGGAAGTATATATGCATCTGCCTCTCGGTCGAGACAATGGTTTGCAAAGTTCAGCTCAATTATTATGACCTTTGGTTTTCACAAGAGCTCTGCTGACCACTCTTTGTTCACAAGAGGATCGGGATCAAATTTCATTGCCCTATAAGTTTATGTTGATGATATAATAGTGGCTGCTCCAAATAAGCCTCTTATCCATGAAATCCAGAATATGCTGTAGAGTCACTTCAAATTGAAAATAATTGTAGATCTAAAATACTTCCTAGGTTTGGATCAGAATCACTTACTGCAGTACTTGAAGGCCACTACTGGTCTAGGAATTCTATTCCTTGTTGATTCATCCCTCAAACTCACAGCTTATGTTGATGCTGATTGGGGAAGCTGTGAAGTGAGTAGAAAATCAACAACAGGTTTCTGCATTTACCTTGGAGAGTCCATGATTGCTTGGAAATCCAAAAAGCAAGCCACTGTTGCTAGATCATCTGCTGAAATTGAGTACAGGGCATTGGCCAATGTCACCACTAAGTTGTTGTGGATCCAGCAGTTGTTAAGATCATTTGGGGTAAAAATATCATCTACAATGGTGCTTTGCGACAGCAAATCAGCCATACAGCTAGCAAATAACCCTACTACACACGAGAGATTGAAACATATTGACATTGATTGTCACTTTATAAGAGAGCATGTTCAAAGTGGATCCCTCAACTTAGTTCATGTTACTTCATAGGCATTACCCAAGAACAAGTTCAATGAGTTGATTTCCAAGTTGGGAATGAAGAACCCCTTCCTTCCAACTTGAGGGGGGAATGTTAAAGTGTAAATAGCTGACCATGGTTAGTTAGACTGACTTAAGATAACTGTATCTGAGTTAAGTTAATCAATGGTTGACCATCTTGACCAACTTAGTTAGAGTTAGTTTACTTTACTCTTTCTTATTTTTCTGGACAGAAGCTCTTATGCTGAGCTTAGTTAGTTAGTTGATAGATGATGTATATATACAAAAACTCAATTCGGTTGTAACTGATTTACACTAGAATAATGAATTCAGTTTTCTCCATTTTCGCTTTCTACAAGCTTTGCTCTCTGTTTTCTTCACAAATTCTGGTTTGATTCCTATTGCAATCTGCAAATTCTGGTTTAGTTTTCATTGCAACCGTTGCAATTCAATAAGATTCAGGGTTCAAATCTTAGAAACTAAGATTTTTCTTACTCACAACTAATTAGTAATCACCAATATTTGTCTATAAAAGAGTAAACTTTAAAAAGTGAGATAAATCTGTTATTATTTAAAAGATTTTAAAAAATATCAAAATTACATAGATCATATTGTTATTGGAAAAGCAGTAGTAAAATTAAATTAATATAACAAATACAATAGTTATGCAAAATCTCATAAAACTAGGACAACTATTTTTTGGAGATAGTTTGATTGGAAGTTTACCTTTGTGTTCATGATCTTCGGTCTTGTCAATTATCTCCAAATATGAGTTCATTGTTTTTTTAGGGTCAAGCGGTTCTACAATTATGCCTTTGGCAAACAAAAATATATTAGAAAAATTCTTAGAGTTGCATTTTGGAAGACCTTTGACATAAATAAAATGCTGAAAGTAAATATTATTTGTTCAGTTCTAAAAGAATAAAATCATCACAAAATTGATTTTTTTGTGTGTCTTGAAACAAAAATATATAAAGTGAGTGAATCTAATTATTTATGTGTGAGTGAGAAAATAAATTATAGCCATTAGATCAAATCATTAATGATTAAGTTAAAATAAAATAGATACTAAAGGAGAAACTCAAATGTTATAGTGAGATTGGAGAGAAAAAGATACAATAAATATATTTTTTATTTGACTAATCTACACGAGATAACATAGATTATACAGTTTTGCATTTCATTTATGCCAATTTTTGTACAAGTTCATTTAAGCCACCTTGTAACAATTACATTGGTATAAAATTTGCTTAGAATGTAGAATAAGAAGTGAATGGTAAATTATTTCATGGTAAATTATTTCATGGATTCTCAAATGTAGTACAAGGCAAAATAAATCCAAAGAATCTAATACAACTAACAATTAGTGTAACATAACAGAATGTAAAATGTACAACAAACTCCTATTTATTTAAGGCAATGTAATCGGCCCATTTCTAAGGCTTGATAGTAATTCTCTGGGGCCTTGCCATGCTCTTGTCATTTGTAGCGGGACTGCACTCTTGGGTTGGGCTCAGTCGCGACAATCATCTCTTGGGCCATGCTTGTAACAATACCTCCCCCTTTCAAATTAACCTTGTCCTCCACGTTGTAGGCTTTAGCTAATTCCAACCAATTCTCCCATGAATTGTCATCGGGAGACAGACCATGCCACTGCACCAAGACCAAAGGAACTGACTCTCCATCAATAACCTAAGTCTGACTGTCCAAAATAGCTGCAGGTCATACAAGTGGGGATGCTCAATTGAATGTGGGGGGAGCTGGTCCAAATTAGATGGTTGCAGTCCGACATGAGGCTTGAGAATTGAGAAAGGAAAAATATTGTGAATTTTAGCATGATGGGAGAGCCAATTTGTAAGGTACATGCCCCACCTTCTCTGTAATAAGGTATAAACCATAAAACCTCTTAGACAGCTTGTGATATTTGGTACCACGCAATGGCGTTTGACAATATGGTTGAAGCTTAATATAAGCCCAACAGTTAACTGCGAAGTCTTCCTCCGTATGGTGTTTATTAGTAGCGGTTTTCATGGCTGCTTGAGCTCTCAATAAATTCTTGCGCAGCATACTTAATATCTCGTCACGGTCTTGTAAGGCGGTATTACAATTTACAGGCATCCACAAAGATAAGTAAAAGACATGAGAGGGAAGAGAGGCAGGAGGTTTCCCAAAAATTATCTGATAAGGGAAAAGTCCAAAACCTGAGTGAACTGAAGTCTTGTAGTGGTATTCAGCCCAAGGGAGGACATGCACCCACTGAGATACTTTGTCATGAACAAATGCTCACAAGTACTGCTCTACCAATCTATTTATAACCCCGGCCTGTCCAACCGTCTGGGGTCGTATGAAGAACTCATTCTCATTAGTGTACCACTAAACTTAAACAAATCTGACCAAAAGCGACTAATAAAAACTGGGTCACAGTGTTAGCTGGAATGACCCTTAAGCTGCCTAAAATTCAGCTTTTAATTTTCCTAATTTCTCGGCAATAAAGAGTCAAATAGCTGCTAGGATCAGAATTTTTGATTCTCTTTTATTTAGGCATTTGTTACGCAAATCAATAGCATATGTTTTGCCTTCTTTATTTTCCTACGGCTATATAAGTATATGTTGGGCTGCTGAATAATAATATATTGCCTTCTGCATTTCAGTTCTTTCTCTCACGCTCTTTCTTATTACAAACTCTATATTTCTCCAAATAAGCAACAAATTGGTATCGAAGCCATCTTCTTACGGTATCTGTGAAATGGATACTGAAGCAAATTTTTCACAGATTGCTCCCCCCGTTTTTGATGGAGAAAGCTATGACCTTTGGGCTGTGAGAATGGAATCCTATCTAGAGGCTTTAGATCTCTGGGAAGCCGTGGAAGAAGATTATGATGTTGCTTCGCTGCCGAACAATCCTACCATGGCCCAGATTAAAATTCACAAAGAGAGAAAAACCAAGAAGGCAAAGGCAAAGGCATGTCTATTTGCTGGTGTCTCAAAAACCATCTCTACCAGAATCATGACTCTCAAAACCGCAAAAGCAATTTGGGATTACCTAAAAGAAGAATACGCAGGAGACCAGAGGATAAGAAGCATGCAGGTGATAAATTTAAGAAGAGAATTTGAGCTACAAAAAATGAAAGAGTCTGAGTCATTCAAAGAGTACTCAGATAAATTGCTTAACATTGCCAATAAGGTTAGATTATTGGGTATTGAGTTTTCCGATTCAAGAATTGTAGAAAAAATTCTTGTGACACTACTTGAAAGATATGAAGCTTCTATAGCCACCTTGGAGAACACAAAAGATATGTGTAATATCACTCTGCCAGAAGTGTTACATGCACTGAAAGCACGAGAGCAAAGAAGGCTTATGAGGCAAAAAGGATCTATGGAGGGTGCATTTCAAGTCAAGTTGCAAATCAATAATACAGGAAAAGCCCACAACAACCGATCTGAACGTTTTGCAAACAGCAGAAATAACAATCAAAGCAACAACACTCAGGTACATCCACCTTTCCCTCATTGCAAAAAAACTAATCATCCACAAAATAGGTGTTGGTGGAGACCAGATGCAAGATGTCATAAGTGTAACCAGTTAGGGCACATGGAAAGGATATGCAAATCTCAACAACAGCAAGAAGAAGTCAAGGTTGCTGAGGATCAATCACAAGAGGAGCAGTTGTTTGATGTATCATGTTTTGCTTCCAGTAGCTCTACAGAAAGTTGGCTTATTGATAGTGGTTGTACAAACCACATGACTTATGATCATGAGCTATTTAGAGAGCTTGATAAAACCATTCTCTTTAAAGTCAAGATTGGGAATGGAGCATACATTGAAGTAAAAGGCAAAGGAACTGTGGCAATTGAAGGTCACACAGGTTTGAAATTTATTTCCGATGTTTTATATGTCCCTGAAATCAATCAAAATCTTTTGAGTGTTCCACAGTTACTTGAAAAAGGTTATAAGGTGCTTTTTGAAGATAAAAATTGCATGATTAAGGATTCGGAAGGCAGGGAGGTTTAATGTTCAAATGAAAGGCAAAAGCTTTGCCATAGATTTCATGAACAAGGAGCAAGCTGCAATGCACAAAGTGGTTAGTAGTACAATGCTTTGGCACACGAGATTAGGACACTTCCATCATGCTACTCTACTCTTCATGAAGAAAAACAACCTAGTGAAAGACTTGCCTGAATTAGAAGTTTTGCCTCCTGAATGTACTGCATGCCAATATGGCAAGCAAACAAGGCTTCCTTTCCAACAAAACAAGGCTTGGAGAGCTACACAAAGACTGCAATTGGTACACACAGATGTGGGAGGACCTATGAAAACAGCATCATTGAATGGCAGTAAGTATTATATTGCATTTGTTGATGATTATTCAAGAATGTGTTGGATTTATTTTATGAAGTTTAAATCTGAAGTTGCTGATATCTTCATGAAGTTTAAAGCTTGTGTTGAAACTCAAAGCGGATGCAAGATGCAGGTGATTAGGTCCGATAATGGGACTAAATATACCTCTGAAAAATTTAACAAATTTTGTGAAGATGCAGGTATTGAACATCAATTGACAGCATTATACACTCCGCAACATAATGGTGTTGTAGAGAGGAGAAATCGAACAATTATGGAGATGACAAGGTGCTTACTTCATGACAAGGAGTTTCCAAAGACATTTTGGACCGAGGCTGCAAACACAGCAGTTTTCCTGCTGAACAGATTGCCAACAAAAGTTGTGCAGAAAAAGACTCCATTTGAAGCTTGGTATGGCAGCAAACCAAAGCTAACAAATCTAAAGACATTTGGCTGCCTATGTTTCTCTTATATACATCAGGTTAAGAGAGACAAGTTGGATAAGAAAGCTGAACCTGGAATTTTTGTGGGCTACAGCTTAATTGCAAAGGCCTACAGAATTTATTTACCTCAACACAACAAAGTAATTGTTAGCAGGGATGTAAAATTCATGGAGTTAGATAGCTGGAATTGGGAAAATGACAAGAAAATTGAATTTCAGGAGGAGAATAAAGATGTAGATGATGAACCTGTCAGCGGAACAAGATCACTTTCTGACATCTATCAAAGGTGTAATGTTGCAATCATGGAACCTGCTGGATATGAAGAAGCTGCAATTGATGAAAAATGGATAGATGCAATGAAGGAGGAGCTCAAGATGATAGAAAAAAATCAGACATGGAAATTGGTGGACAAACCCAATCATAAGAAAGCTATTGGAGTCAAATGGGTTTATAGAACAAAGCTTAATTCTGATGGTTCTGTAAACAAGTATAAGGCAAGACTTGTTGTTAAGGGGTATGCCCAAATCTTTGGGGTAGATTACTCTAAAACTTTTGCTCCGGTGGCTAGGTTGGATACCGTAAGGTTGTTATTAGCTCTGGCTGCACAAAATGGTTGGGTCATACATCAAATGGATGTCAAGTCAGCCTTTTTGAATGGATACTTGGAGGAAGAAATCTTTGTCGAACAACCAGAAGGTTTTGTTGTTCAAGGACAAGAGGAGAAGGTGTATAGATTGAATAAGGCCTTATACGGGCTAAAACAAGCACCAAGATCATGGTATAGCAGAATTGATACACACTTGGTGAATTTAGGCTTTGTAAAAAGTCCCAGTGAATTCACCTTATATGTCAAAAAGGCTGATAATGAAATACTTGTGGTATCACTTTATGTTGATGATCTGTTTGTTACAGGAAGTCATAATGAACTTATTAACAAGTTCAAAGAAGAAATGAAAGGTGCTTTTGAGATGACAGACCTTGGAATAATGACATTCTTCCTTGGAATGCAGGTGCAACAAAAGCATAATGAAATATTTGTGTGCCAACAAAAATATGCAAATGAAGTTCTAAAGAAGTTCAATATGGAAGAGTGTAAACCAACTACAACTCCAATGAATCAGAAAGAGAAGTTTTGCAAAGAAGATGAAGCTGAAAAGGTTGATGAATGGTTGTACAGAAGCTTAATTGGCTGCTTAATGTATTTAACAGCAACCAGGCCAGATATTATGTATGTTGTAAGTTTACTCTCAAGATACATGCACTGTGCTAGTGAAATTCATTTTCAAGCAGCAAAAAGAATTCTTAGATATGTTAAGGGCACACTTGATTATGGAATAAGGTTCATTCAAGTCAAAAGTTCTAGTCTTCTTGGATATGCTGATAGTGATTGGGCAGGATGTGTTGATGATATGAGAAGCACCTCAGGTTTTTGTTTTACTATGGGTTCTGGAGTTTTTTCATGGAGTTCAAAAAAACAAGAAGTCATAGCTCAATCAACAGCAGAGGCAGAATATATAGCTGCTGTTGCTGCTGTGAATCAAGCTCTTTGGATCAGAAAGCTCATGACATACTTGCACATGGAACAAACAGAAAGCACACAAATTTTAGTGGACAACTAAGCTGCAATTTCAATTGCTAATGATCCGGTATTCCATGGTAGAACAAAACACTTCAAAATCAAGTTGTTCTATCTAAGAGAAGTTCAGAAGGGTGGAGAAGTACAACTTGTCTATTGTAGAACAGAACATTAGAATGCAGACATGTTAACAAAAGCTCTTCCTAAAGCAAGATTTGAGTTCCTGAGACAAAGACTTGGAATATGCAGCTCCAGTGTCAAGGAGGAGTGTTAGCTGGAATGACCCTGAAGCTGCCTAAAATTCAGCTTTTAATTTTCCTAATTTCTTGGCAATAAAGAGTCAAATAGCTGTTAGGATCAGAATATTTGATTCTCTTTTATTTAGGCATTAGTTACGCAAATCAATAGCATATGTTTTGCCTTCTTTATTTTCCTATGGCTATATAAGCATATGCTAATATATTGCCTTCTGCATTTCAGTTCTTTCTCTCACGCTCTTTCTTATTACAAACTCTATATTTCTCCAAATAACCAACACACAGTCATAAACTATGCTCTTAGGAAGACCATGGTTAGTTTCTGTTATAGGGCAGAGTACCTCCTTATATAATGTAGATGAATAACTGAATGGTAAATTATTTCATAGATTCTCAAATGTAGTACAAGGCAATATACCCAAAGAATCTAATACAACTAACTGTTAGTGTATCATAACATAATGTAAAATGTACAACAAACTCCAAGTTGCTTAAGGCAATGTAATCAGCTCATTTCTTGGGCTTGATAGAGATTATCTTGGGTCTTGTCATTTGTTCCGGAACTGCACTCTTGGGTTTGGCCTTCATTAGTTGCAGCAATCATCTCTTGCGCCTTGGTGGTAACAATTTGATGGAGAGTGGATGTAAGGTCCAACTACGTGAAAACATGGTCAAACCCCAATTTTTGTAAGAGCTTATCGAGCGTTGAGAGGGGAGACCGATCCTTAACTGTGAGAGCATTCAAGGCACGGTAATCGACATACATCCTCCAGGATCTATCTTTCTTTTTAAGAAGAAAAATCGGGGTGGAAAAGGGGCTGGTGGTAGGTTGAATCCACCAATTGGTAAGTATTTTGGTGATTTTGGATTCAATCTCAAGTTTTTAAGCATGTGGGGGGTATCAGTATGGCCAAACATTGACTGGAGAGGTGTTGGGAAGGAGGGGGAGTTGACAGTAGCGTGGCATAGACAGAGGTGTAGGAAGCAGAGGCGAGGTTGCCTTCGCGAAAGGATCTCGAGGTGCGGAGGAGTTAGTACGAGAGGAGGGAGGTGTCCACTACACACACTTAGGCTTGGCCTTGCGAAGAAGGTGTTGCACCTTTTCTTCTGCAAACAGGCTAGCATTGCCGCCTGAGAAAAAGAGGAAGGTTGCTGGGCAAGAACCTCACGATAGAGCTCTGGCTTGAGACTTGAAATGAAACAAATCAAAAGATCAAGGGAGAAAGACATACAACCCTGCTAGCCAAAGATTCGAAATCGGAGAGGTACGACGCAACAAAAGAGGATTATTGAAGCTTGTCCTAGTCGCGGGTGTCATCCTAGGTCGTCGGAGCAAAACGCTGCTCTAATGCTTGCAAGAGTTGTAACCAAGAAATAATTTTGCCATTTTGATGCAACCACCGGTACTAAGATAATGCAGCACCATCAAGAGAAAAGTAGGCCACGATAATTCCATCTTCCTCTGGTGTGTGGTGGTACGAAAAAAATTTGGAGATCTTGAAGATTCACCCATGCATGGGCGTTAGTGCCATCAAAACGCAGTACATCAAGTTTCAAGCGCGGTGGAAGAACAGAACTGGTGGCCTAAGACAAGACCTTGGGGTAGAAGAATAAAGTGAATGGTAGGTAAATTCTTCCATAGATTCTCAAATATAGTACACGACAACATATACCCAAAGAATCTCATACAACTAACAGTTAGATTATCATAACAGAATGTAAAATGTACAACAAACTCCTATCTGCTTAAGGCAATGTAATCAAGCCCATATTCTATGAAAAAAACTTTGGGTTCTAATGGTCTCTACTAAGTAAATAAAGGGTTCTTACATATTCCACTACATTAATATACTGGAGCTTTCGGTGTTCGTAAGACTATCAATAAGATAGTGGATGTAATTAAAGCCGGATTTCGTTGCAGAATAGGGAAGGGAGATGTTTCCATTTGTTATGATAAATAGGTGGATGATGATAATTTGTGGTATATGCTTCCTCTTGATCATATTGTTTATGAAAATCTCAAGCTTTGTGACATTTACAGATGAATCTTGGAGTTTCAATTAGTTGTATCAAATGTCTGCTAACATTAAATCCCTTATTAGTAGTGTTTTTATTAACTTGACTTATGTTGACGTTCTGATTTGGCATGGATCCATTTTGGGTATATACTAGGATGCTAGAAGCTGTTGACATTGGCTTGATAGCCAATACATAAGCCTTTAGAAATAAGGCAGTGGAATTGTATTTGGGAACTACATGTTCTGAAAAACATCTTCAACTTCATTTGACTGGTTGCCCATGGCAATATTCTCACTAACAATTTTAGAGTGGCTCGTCATTTATCTAGTGGCTCTTCTTGTCATAGATGTAGAGTTGCTAATGACTCCACTCTGCACTCTACGTGGTTATCCCAAACCAACTACAGTATGCAACTTCTTGCCTTTTGTCAGTTCTAATTCTACTTGGTATACAGATGATTGGTTCCATTATTTTGCTATCAGTGTGTAACAAACAATTAACAGAGGTAAAGAAAATGAAATTGTACTGTTTTATTGATACTAATCAATGTTCCACTCTTAGAGTATAGAAATCTAAGAGGACTAGTATAATAAGATCGGGGAAAGGTACTCCCGACTTCACAGAGAAAGGACGGATAACAGTAGAGCGAAATGAAAAGATTCACAATAGAATCATGACACAGTCATCTGTTCTACCCTCCTATTTACTCAGCACATGGCCCTTGAGTCTACTACTCATTTTACAGTTTCTCTCACTATTGCGCATTGCCTGCTGCACAAGTTTGTTAGTGCCGAACTGACTCTCATTCAGCTGAGTCATTTCTTTCGTTGAGTTCCCATTTTGACCTTTGGCCAGTGGCAGGTTCATTACATTACAATCCCCATTTGAGACAATCTCGTCCTCAAGGTTAAAATGAGGGTAGTTCAATTAGATGTCCTCCAAGTCCTCCCATGTGGTCTGGTCAATGTTACAATTCACACATTGAACTAGAATTTGAGGAATCTGTGCTGCTCTACAAAGAATGTTTATTTGTTGCAACTTGCAACATTGCAACAAGTTATAGGATTGGGCTGAGTTCTGTTGTCGTTAGTGGTAAAAGGAGATAAGGTTCAGCTACATCACATTTAAAGAGTTTGGGCAGAGAGATGTGAAACACGACATGCATGCGAGCTGTTGCAAGGAGTACGAGCATGTAGGCAACCTGGCCAATTCTTTCCAGCACTGTGAAGGGTCCCAAGGAGTACGAGCATGTACAGTTTCTAGTTCTTGCGCAGGGTAGCAGAGTGGTGCATGTAGGGTTTTAAGCGAACCAGAACTCACACAGTCACCTACTTCCAGACTAATATCACTCTGCTTCTTTCCCGCTTGATGCTTCATCATTGCCTCAGCTTTCAACAAATTGTGTTTCAGCTGTGAAATTAACAAGTCTCTTTGTTCATGTTGTTCCTGCAGCGTAGGAGGATCAACAACACTATAATTTTAGCGTGTCAAAGTAGGGGGATCCCGTCCATAAAGTTCCTTGAAACTCCCAATTAATTATAACGTGGTGCCTTGTAACTTGAACATATTCTGCCAAAAGTTACTTGTGAACACTTTGTCCCGATCGGAGACAATGGACTTAATCAAACCATGCAATTCGACTATGTTAAGCATAAAGGCTTCAGCAACACTCTTACTAGTGTAGTCAGAATTTTGGACCCAAAAATGACTGTATTTAATCAATATATTTTTGAAAACCATAATGATCATGTCACACCATAGTATTTGGGTAATCCAGTGGTGAAGTCAATGACGATGTCCTCCCACACTTGTTACGGAATTGGGAGCAGTTGTAATAACCCAAATGGGGTTGTGTTGTCAGTTTTGGCTTGCTGGCATACCACAAATTTCTACACAAACAACTTTTCATCCTCCCTCATTCGAGGCTAATAAAATTGAGCCATCACCCTTGCCACTACTAATATGCCCTTCCAATAGAGTAACTAGCATAAGGTTGGGAATTGGTTTTACACAATTGGAGCAATTCTTTCAACATGCTATCTTGGGCAGTTGCTGCACACAGCTCATCTAAGATAAGGGACTAGGCTTCGGATCAGGCAATGAATAACCTGGACAAAGCTTCCGCATCAAAATTTTCCTTACCGGGCTTGAACTCTAATTTGAAGTCGAAGCCAATAAATTTGTGCAGCCACACTTTCTGTTCTGGCGTTTGCAACGATTGATCCAATAAGCTCTTCAAGCTTCTCTGGTCAGATTTTAAGACAAACTTGTGGCCAAGCAAGTAGTGTCTAATCCTGCCCAAGGATTCAGCAATAGCGAGCAATTCACGTGTATAAGTTAACTGTTTCTGCTACCTTAGTGAAATTTTCTTGGATAAATAGGTGATTGGATGACCCTTTTGGCTTAGGATAGCCTCAACCCCGGAGCATGAGGCATCAGTTTCAACTGCAAACGGCTCAGCAAAGTTACGTAAGGCAAGAATCGAGGCTGAAGTCATAACTGTTTTCAATTGCAGAAAAGTCGTATCAACGACTTTAGTCCATCTAAAAGAATCTTTTTTAAGCAGATCTGTGAGTGGTGATGCTATGGTAGCATACACTTTAATAAACCTCATGCAATTCCCGGTCAAATCAAGGAACACCCACAGCTATTTAATATTGTCAGGTGCAGGCCATTTCTGGACTGTCCGAACCTTTTGTGTCCATTGTTATACTTGTACCTTAAACTTTATGATCCAAATAGTCTAGTGATAACATTCAAAAAGAACATTTAGACAACCTTGCAAACAACACATGATGCTGCAGTGTCTTGAGAGCCTTTTCTAAATGTCTTAAATGAGTCGACAAGGAAGGCCTATACACAAATATGTCGTTGAAAAAAATGAGCACATATTTATGTAAAACTTTCAGAAAAATGTTGTTCATTAAACATTGGAAAGTTGCAGGTGCAATAGTAAGGTCGAAGGACATGACTACCCATTCGTAGTGGTCGTGGTGTGTCTGATATGCTATCTTGTATTGGTCCTCAAGCTTCACCAAAATTCGATGGTAACCCAACCTTAAAACCAGCTTAGAGAAATACTTGGCACCAAATAGTTCATCGAGAAACTTGTCCATGGTCAGTGTTGGAAAGCTATCCTTGATTGTCACTGAATTCAAGGCCTGGTAATCTGTACAAAATTGCCAATTGCCATGCATCTTCTCAACTAAAAGGATAGGTGATGAGAACAGACTATTGGACGGATGGATAATACCCTCAGCTAGCATATCCTGAACCATCTTCTTAATCTGCTCCTTTTGGTTATGAGGATACTAGTAGGGTCGAACTTTCATAGGCTTAGTACCCTCTAGTAACGATATTTCAAGAATTTGGTCTCTTTGTGGAGGCAGACCACCATAGGGGGTCTGAAACACACTCTGGTTGTACGTATGATCCAATTCGTTACCCTCATTGAACGAAATGCTAGGAGGATTTTCATTCCAAATGAAATTTGGAGACTAGAATTGCCTTGTTCCTTTTATTTTGTCTTGGAAGTTAGCCATTGTATTCGTGGTGTCAATAACATGCGCTATGGCAACATCCTTACTGATACGCATGCCATCTGCCAAGCGTATGGGGGTGTTAAGAGTGTGGAAGCCTCGTTAACATACTATCAGACCGGGAGCTTCAAGGTCGCCAGGATTATGCCCGCGGTTGCCTCTGATGGGAGTGGGAGTGACAGTGATACTGCGAGTGATGCTGGATTCGGCTCTGTTGTTACCCAGTTGTAGTTTTTTACTGTTATTTTGTTTATCAATAATTGTAATTGAACGTCACTGATTTAGTAATGAATAAATATTGGGGTGATTATTTTTTGGTTTACAGTACCGTTTAAATTAAACAAAAATTTTATTATTAAAAAGCGTCGCCGTACATAAAACTCGAAATACACGAAAACGATAAAATGACAGAAACTACTGAGCTTGTGGAGTTAAACGACTAAGGATCTCAGTGACGGTCCGTGTGGTTTCCACGTACAAATGCAGATAACCCTTCCATTTAAACAGAACATAAATGGACATAATTGCTTGGACGTCATCGTCGTTCTTGACATCCATTGTAGACCAGTGCACACGTCCATCAGACCAATTGAGTTTCCGATAAACTATACGAGTTATCTCTCACTCGTCGCCCTCCACTTGCACCTTACCCTGTAGTTTACCTTTTAGGGTAGCGAATGTTATGTTGTGTTTAAGCCTACACTGCATTGTGTCTCGCCCCTCGAAACAGACACCATCAACTTTGTTGGTGATGATGCCTGATGATGAATGATAGTGAGGGAAGAATCTTGAGTATTGTGTTAGGGGCCTTTTTGTTGTGTTTATACGATTTGGTGGAGAAGAAGAAGCAGAGAAGGGGTTAGGGTTTTTGTAAAGTAGAAGGGAAAGCTGAAGCCTAATTTATAATAGGCGTGAGGAAACATGAGCCCAATTTACAAATTTGAGCCGTTTAGTTTCTATCCGTTGGGTCACAATTTCCAAAGGAAATGCCATCCACTCCTTTTCCTGACACGTTTGACTGGTTGTGAGTCGTTGGTTAAAAGTGTCGGTGGAATCTGAGCCGTTCAATTTTTTTAAAAAAAACCTGTATTTGGTTGCCCTGATTCGAATTTATTCGGTCGGGGTCAGCCGAATCATCTAAAAAAGGAAAAAAAAAGGGTGTGAGCCAAAAAATACACCTTCGGTTGCCCATAACTGAATTATTTCGGTTGCCCATAACCGAATCAGCGAAAAATGTGCGTTTCATTAATGGCCTTTTGGTCATTTCGCAGGGTTAGGGGGTGTGGGGTGAGTAGGGAGGGACGTGGTAAAAGTATGGGCCACTTTATGAGGACAAGTATGCTGGAAACCCCGGGCCTATTTCCTTTGTTAATAATCCGAAAGCCTAATCCACCACCGTCTCAAACATTTTCAAACAAGTCAGTTTCGAAGCCTCAAACAATTCAAACCCTACCAAATCCAACCTCCCACCCTTGTCGTCGAAGCCTCAAACAATTCAAACCCTACACACTCTTCTTCCCGTACCTTTTGTACCAATAGTCGTAGCCCCGCCATCAAACATATCAGTGTCATCGAAATGCTAGTCCGCCGCAATAAGGGCATTTGCTATTATTGTGACAAGAAGTTCTCCTTTGGGCATAAATGTCCCAACAAACACCTTTACCTACTCCAATTTTATGACCCACCTGATACTACCGACATAGAACCACCCAACGAACACCACCACTTTTCGTTGCATTTTACTGGATTTGTTGCAAGTTCTCCGATTCAGATTTTGGTCGATGGAGGGAGATCCGATTATTTACTTCAACCTAGGATGGTAAAATTCCTCAACCCAAAACTCTATTTCTCCCTCTTTTCGCGTATCGTCGTCTTCTCCAGTGTATTCTTCTATCCGACTCTTACCTATTTACGGCTTTTTAATTTGGTTCACTGGCTCCTCTAATTTACTGCATCTTTGCTTCTTTTATACTTGATGATGACTAGGGTTGCTACATCTTGTTAATTTTATCTTCTAGTGTTCCAACCCCTCCTTAATTCTTGGCAACAAATTCACATGCTGCATTTTTTCACAATACATGGCCGTGAATCAATTGACAATTGGGCCTTTTCTTCAATCCATGGCCTCTAAGCCCTTTAATTTTAATTGTCAGCCAATATATATATATATATATATAAATATTAGTGGAATTAATTTGGACATTCATTCTTTTTATCTTTTTTTGTAAAATATAGAGCAAAGTGATTTATATATTTGCTAATAATAACTTTACAAATAACCAGTGGCGGACCTAGCATTATACCAGGGGGTTCAGTTGAACCCCCTGGAATTTTTTTTTTGCACTAAACACCCTATATAAATAGCCTAAATCTCCTGAAATTTTAATTTTGACACCCCTGAAAATTTGAAATTGTACTAGTAGACCAAGTTTTGCACTCATTTGACACCGGCCTTAAAAAATTTGACACCCCTGACTCCGGGGTCCTGGGTCCGCCACTGCAAATAACACAAAAGTATCTCTAAAAATATATAAAACTAGAGTTTATCAGGTACCACCAAATCTTAATGCACCCACAGGACATTTATAAGACAGCATTTTGAACTCATCACGATCACTACGCATGGCTTGTCATGCATTTCGGTCTCACCAATGCACTAGCAACCTTTCTATGTCTCATGAACAAAGTGTTCTAGATGTCCTACGAAAATTCGTTTTGGTATTTTTCGATGACATCCTTGTATATACGATATAGTGATTCTTGGGGCAGACATTTGAGTCATTTGGAATGCGTTTTAAGCACTCTGCAGCAACACGTTTTATATATCAAAGTTTACAAATAGTTATTTGGGCCATACAGTGTCTAGAAAGTGCGTCTCTATGAAGAAAGACAAGGTTCGGGCTGTGTTGGATTGGCCTCAGCCTACTAATGTCAAGCAATTACGAAGACTTTTAGGGTTAACGGGTTACTACCGGTGATTCATTAAATTCTATGTTGCTATTGTTATGGCTTTGACAGAGTTACTTAAAAAGGATCAATTCTATTGTAATCCCTCTACTAAGCAAGCCTTCTTAAATCTGAAAACTGTTGTTACAACAACCCCGATTCTCACTCTACCAAACTTTCAGCTTCCGTTTGTTCTTGAGACGGGCGCCTACGGCACTGGGATTGGAGATGTGTTAAGCCAAGCGGGCCATCCCGTTGCTTTTTATTCCACGAAGCTCAGCCCTACTACTCAAAAGAAATATACACATGTGTGTTAACTTAAGGCTATTACTACTGGTTTGGCCAAATTCTGACATTACCTTTTGGGGCACAAGTTCATTATACGGACTGCTCAACAGAGTCTGAAAGCACTCCTAGATCAAACACTTCAGACATCAGAGCATCATCCATAGTTACACAAGTTCATTGGATTTGACTTCACTATTGAGTATTGCCCGGGAAAGAAAATTTGGCAGCAGACGCATTGTCACGTGTATTGTTCATAGTGTGGTGTGGTCAGTGCCTAAGAGTAAGTTCCTATTGGACCTTAAATGCACTCTCCAGGCTGATACTGAAATGGTTAATTTGATGAAATAGTGTGGCTCCCGAACTGACCTTACTTCACACTACTCTTGTAAGGATGGGTTGTTATTTTGGAAGCAGTGTTTGGTTATTCTTGTTAACAGCCCTTCAATTCAACAAATTTTACTTGAATTCCTTGCCTCCCCTATTTGCGGCCACCTCGGGATCTCTTGAACATTGGCACGCATCGCTGCCAAATTAGGACGTTGCTGATTTTATCACCAATTGTGCACTCTGTCAACGTGCAAAGACCCCTAATTCACTTCTGTTGTGCGAAAGAGGGTGATGTGGAAGTATACACAATCGCAACAAGTAATACAGTGAAAAGTAGAGATCGTACCCACAGGGATTGACGTTAATTTTAGAGTTTCATTTGTGTTAATAATCAATGATAGAAGCAAAGTAAAAATAACAAGTTTGTGGAACAAATAATGTAAATAACAGAAGTTGTAACACCCCAATTTTGGAAGCGCTACTAAGTGAACTCAACTTCTAATATGATATGCTTTTTGAAAAATACATTTCCTCCCTCTTTCTGAGAACATATTATTTTTTTAAAAAATCAATTTCAAAACAATCAGAGTATTGCAGCGTTTTCGAAACATGATTCTTCTCTTAATGTAATATACAAGAATTAAATCTGAAATATGACCTATATAAATTTGTTTCTCCACGCCAGTATGTTACCTGTTTTCAAAAGAAATGTACAATGCAAAAACAGAAGTGTTTGAAATAAAAACTCGCACAATCTAGTACCGGCTATCTTTACTAATACATATACGACAATGCCCATACAAGAACTGATTAAGAACTATACACTTGAGGATTTTCCAAAATGACGACAAAAGAAGACATCTACGCTGATCAAGCACTCTATACGCAACACCCGGTTAGGACCTCGAGGAATCCACCAATACTCCACTATGAAAGGACACCGACCTCTGCAACTTTATCTGTGAAAACTGAACTATGGTCCTCCAATAACTTGGTTAGCAAGAGTCATCTTCTAGAATATGCATACACAAATATACAACAACTCACATGTACATAATCAATTCACATATACATAATACTAACAAGTTTCAAACAACATTCTAACAGCTCAACTCCAACTACACGTCACACCACTCCATATATCCTAATGCAATGCCTGGTTGTCAATACATATGATCCCGGGGTATACTACACCAAAAAGTGTTGTGCTTCTCTCTATGATACTGCACAACGGATCTACGATCCAAATATGGGTGTGCTTTTCCCTATGATACTGCACTTGTGTAGTACTTCTCTCATCGATAATGCACCATGTGGTCACTTCTCTCATCGATACTGCGCCACATCCGGTATGGTACTCCTCTCAATGATACTGTACTATACTAAACTTGTAAGACAGGTACTTGGATCTACGATCCAAATATGGGTGTGCTTCTCCCTATGATACTGCACTTGTGTAGCACTTCTCTCATCGATACTGCACTACACCCCATGATAAAACTCAGGTGTGCTTCTCTCATCGATACTGCACCATGTGGTCACTTCTCTCATCGATACTGTGCCACATCCGGTATGGTACTTCTCTCATCGATACTGTACTATACCAACATTTTCTTACGATTCAATATCGTACAACTCCGTAAGTATCTCTTGTCCCACGCTAATCATTCCAATAGCTTCCTCAAGTCACCACCAACAAATTTCCTCTTAAAGTGTCCCTCGAAATCTCACTCTAACCTCCCTAACTTTTCATTTTTTCTCACTTCTCAAAACAATTCTCCATTAGTTCAAAAGTCATAATTTTCATAATATTAACTCATCTTGATTTCAACCTCTCAAAAGGATTCCTATTGTTTCTCAAAGATTTTCCATTTGTTTCGCATTTCTTAAGTAACTTTCTAACTATTTTTCAAAAATCTGAGACAAGTGCTACACTCACTTTTATAAGATCTCCTTTAAATTTCTTTTTCCGAAAATGATTTACTTAATCGCAGTAGCGGTCATACCTACATATGCCTCATCTAACCCTCCTTTCAAAGTCACTCCCAATCCACCGGACATCTCAATCACAGATCATCAACATCATATGTTCAATTCACAACATAGAACAAACACATATATAAGCCCACAGAGGACAACAACACACAATGTCCGCATAGGGACTCAATCACATAAAACCACCAAAGCTCACAAACAACAACCAAACACCAACCACAATCTCAAGCATATAATAGTAACTAGAAAGAAGCCCTTACCTCAACAAGCTTTCTAAGTAATAATGCACGAACCTCGCCGGTATCACGTGCCCTAAACCATACAACAGACTTAGGTTAACATTACAATCACAGACTAACCCCACATAACTAGGTGGTTCGATCTACTAAGGTAAAATATAGAGGATTTGGTTTCTTAGAACTTTCTTGCACAAAAAGCATGAATATTTAAAATCGAATACTTAAGACTTTCCAAAACTTTTCTCATAAATAACTTAACACTTTAAATATCATTTTTCTTCAAAACTTTCAACTTCAATACATAACTTAAAATCATAACTCAACAGCTTAATTTGTAAAACAATTTTCTTCTAAATTCAAATAAAACACCTGAACTAAATTGATCGGTTCCTTTGATTAGTTGAGTGTGTCACTCTACTGATGCTGGCTCTTTATCTTAGGTGCGTGAGGCGTTGTGGCCGGCCTGGACCTGTGGTTGGTCGTGTTCGGAGCTCCCGCGGGGTGTACCTGCAATGTTACTCCAACGCCCAAGTCAGTGGGGTGAAATTCGAGCAGGTAACGATATGTTATTTGTGCGTACCTGTCTGCTGAGGTTGGACCTCTATATATAGTGTCAGAAGACTATCGTTGACCATTAGATCTTGTATGGGTCGATCTCGACCGTTGATCAAGCGAGATTGGTCTTTGATCATCTATCTTGCGTTATGGGCCGCCCTTGGTCGATCCATAGGTGGATTGGGCCTTCGGCCCAGTCCAGAACAACACCAAAAACTTTCTAAGTATATTTATGATGAAAATTTGGCAGAGTCTCCTTTGTATTTAGGTCATTTTCCAAAATTTCCTGTCCAGATAGAAACACAAATTCATAGACATTTTTCAACAACTCAAACATCAATCAAAACAAGATTGGCTAGTTTTCCTCAATACCCGTTAATATTCCGGTTTAACGGTTTTTCACCAAAATGCTTTTTAATCTCACGTCAAACCGAAATATTGACTTCATCAACCAATCAATCAAAAACACTTTTGACGTCAAATGTGATTTTGACCATTTTTGTACAAAAACATTCCTCGAAAACGTACAACAACCGAAACAACATTTCAAACATATCCATGGCTTCCCAATGATTCATTTAACCGTCAAACATTTCAATCATCAAATTCATTCAACATCAAACATCAATTTATGACATAACCTCAACTTTCAATTCATCACATTCAATCATTCAAAATATGAACGAAACCTCACAAACTTGAAGAACTCACCTATCGTGATGAAAATCACGAAATACTGAGACTTTCCGCCACTCGAACATCCGGCTTGCGAGAAATCCCACTTTGCACCTAGGCACCAACATGAGCTCCTAGAGCTTCAAAACTCATCCCTAAGCCTCAACTTGATTCCTAAGCTTTGAATTTCCAATCAACCATAAATCTTCCATGGATTCACTATTCATCATCTTCAACCTCCAATTGCTCCTCACACATAAACCCCAAATTTTGGTTTCTCAAACCCTAACCTTTAAAACTCAAATTTCTTCACTCCAAGTTAGTACCCAACCCATATATGAACTCCTCAAACCTCCTAAGTATGGAAATGTAGAACAAAACCCATGATTCCTCACCCTCTCCATAAAACTCGAAAATGGTAGCTTGAGATTGAGTGGGTTGTTGTGTATGATTTTGGTGTCAAATTGAAGAGGAAGGTGAGGGGATTCTAATGGAACAAAGAAGAAGAAATTTGATGAATGTTTCCCCACCCTCTCCTCTCTTCTCCCTCTCGTAACCCTCTCCCTCTCTCACTTCTCCATTCTTTCTTTCTTTCCTTTCCTTCTACGATTCCTTTCTTTTCTTTTTCTTTCTTTTCATTTCTTTTTCTTTTAAATACTCACATAAGTGAGAGTGAGGGTAAAAGACTACTATACCCTTACTCTTTTCTTTGTTTCTGTTATGGATTGGGCCTCTACAGCACTTGTACTAAGGCCCAATACCAAAGTCAAACCCACCTTTCAACGGTGAAGATCAAAGACCTAAATCCGATGGCTCTCGTTGGATTCCTAAACCTATAAATATGCATTCATTGCTAGCATTAAAGGTACACACTTTCCAATCCTCTCACTTGTAATTGACTCACTCACTGACTTGAGCGTCGGAGTGTCATTGGAGGTACCACCCCACCTCGGATCTGAGCATCAGCCCGGATTGACCAAGAACTCAAGTACCAACTATCTCGGATCGGACCTGGTATTCAAGATCGGATACCAAGTCAGGGATACAGTATCGAACATTGGCGACCACAGTGGGATGATCTTATACTCTAGTCCCTTCCCCATCTCCTTGGTCAGTAATGGCTCCAGAATACGACGTAGGAACGTCTCCAGTGTAGTAGTTAGACCCGATCAACAGCAAGAAACACCCGAGGGGGTAGCGGTCACTCTCCCTCGCAGGTCGGCCCACGGCCACAACTCGTCCAGAGCAATGGTTCCCATAAGTTTCGCCAGGAACCAACTTCCACCTCCTATCCAGACCGTCCAGGTACCGGTCGACGCTGTCCAACAGCTCGTCCAACTGCTGACAAGGCAAGTCGAGGCTGACCAGCAAAGGAGTCAGCGCTACTCCCACCTGGAGGCCGAGATTGCCGAGATCTGGGCCCGAGATATCCCAGATCGGTCCTCTCCTCAAAACTACTCTCCCGACAGAAGAACGTCCAGCAAAAGGCGTCACCGGTCTCCTGCTTGGAGTAGACATCACCATCGCTCGCCACCCAGTCGAAGAGGAAGACGAGGATCAGGAACTCCCCCAAGCGAGACTCGGGACGACACTTATTATCCCGAGGGCTCTTCTCACCGGAGCTCGTCATTAGCATCCTCTTCCCCGAGGCGACGTTCTATAAGCCGGGGGAGTCCCCCAAGGCATGAACGTCGGCGCCCTCGCTCTCCGAGGTCCCCGATTAGGCGCCCTATCCAGAGAGCTCCCCCAAGGGAGAGATCGACAGCGCGAAAAGGACCCTTCACAGCTAAGATCGACTACTTCCTGGTGCCCAAACACTTGGGAAAACCCCCTGAAGGTTTAAAGATGCATGACAAGACTGGTGATCCAGATCGTCACCTTGACTATTTCGACACAATGATGCAATATCGGAAAGTCCCTGAGGAAATCAAATGTCGAATTTTTCCTCTTACTTTGGAGAAGTTGGCACTAGACTGGTTCAGAGCCCTCAAGCCGAACTCAATATCCTCGTGGGACCAGCTGGCGAAGCTGTTTTCGGCCCATTTCGCCCACTCCAAGAAGAAACCAAAATCTCGGAAAGTCTTACAAGCAATTCGGCAAGGGGAAAACGAGTCCCTCCGAGACTATATCGAGAGGTTCAATAAGGAAGAAGCTCAGGTCCGGAACCTCGATGACTCTTTCCGACTCTTTTTCATGGAAGCCGGTCTTCGAGAAGGAAGCCTTTTCCAGATCGATGTCGGAGTAAATAAAACTGAATCACTTGCCGAGTTCCTCCAGCGATCTCAGAAGTACTGATAGCCCCGCAAGTGCACGGGTCGTATCGCGTAATAAAAGAGTTATCGATCCACAGGGAGAGCCTAGGTGAATACCAATCTAATTTTTCAAAGTTGATTAACTGAAAAGAAAGTGTTTTTGAGAAAGAAGGAATATTTTAGTAAAGTCTACTCACTCATGATCATTGTAGACAAAAGAGGAGAAAAGGAAATAAAAGAAGAAAACATAAAGTTAAATAGCGAGAAATAAAAGAAAGCGGTAAAGTGCAAAAATCATAAATAGCGGAATTGTAAATGACAAGAAAGTAAATTGCTTAAAAAGTAAATTGCCAGTAATTTACTTGACTTGCCAGTAATTTACTTGACTTGCCAGTAGTTTACTTGACTTGGAAATTTAAAGGGCAAAAAAGTAAATAACAAGGAAAATAAAATAGCGAAAAAGTAAAGAGCGAAAAGTAAAGAGCGAGAAATTAAATAGCAATGAAAGTAAATGACTTGGAAAATAAAAGGGCAAGAAAGTAAATAGCAGGGAAAATAAAAGAGCGAAAAAGTAAAGAGCGAAAAAGTAAAGAGCGAGAAAGTAAAGAGCAAGAATTTAAAGGGCAAGAAAGTAAATGACTTGGAAAGAAGAAGGGCAAGAAAATAAATAGCAAGAATTTAAAGGGCAAGAAAGTAAATAAACAAGAATCATAAAAAGCATGAAGAGTAAATTGAAGTCATGAATAATTAGAGAGCCTTTGTCATTGATTTTCTAACAAAATTCAAGCTTAGGTACAAGTGAGGATCAAGCCTCTATTTATAGGAAAATATGAGGGGCAAAATGGTCCAAAAGAGGAAAAAGTGGCAAATCAAGTTGGCCAAGGTAGTCATCAAAGAGCCATCCTCAAGTGGACAATGCACATGAGCAAGTGGTCAAAGCACATGGTCATCAAAAAGTGGGCAAAAATATCCATCAACAAGTGGGCAAGGTAATTTCGACTGATGCAGCAGATTTCTGGGAGATCCAGTCGAATTCTGGCTTGCTGAGATAGAAGCAGTCGAATTCTGGCCTGCTGAGACAGATGCTGTCGAATTCTGGCCTGCTGAGACAGATGCTGTCGAATTCTGAGAGATCTAGTCGAATTCTGGGAGATCCAGTCGAATTCTGGGAGATCCAGTCGAAATCTGGAAGATGCAGTCGAATTCTAGGAGATCCAGTCGAATTCTGACCTGCTGAGACTTAAGCAGCCCAAAATGCTTCAAAATAAAACCTGAAGATAAAAAGTAAACATTTGTAGTAAAATAGAACAAAAATATAATTAAAATACTAAAAAGACTTAATAAAATAACTATTAAAAAGACTCTAAAAATAGACTTATCAAACTCCCCTATGCTTGAACCTTTGCTTGTCCTCAAGCAAAAACAGTGTAAATCTTTAGGCCCATTCTGAAGGAAAATTATTTTCATATCGCAACCTTAAGTGAACTGTGGGGCAATTCTAACACTTTGGTTTTGAGAGCTACTATTTTGGGCTTCTTGTGGATTTGGGAGACAAATTTAAAGTATCAATACATTAGAGAGGATATCCATGTCATCATAGAACCGGTTCCCCAACATTCTTCAGCTTGGGTCCTCCATTTACTAAGACCGGGTCTCAAAGGAGGGTCTTTATACGTTGGGTATTCAAGCATTTTTTTTTTTTTGATTTTATATGCTAACCATTTATTTTGATATTTAAAATGCACTAACTTTTGCATTTTTTTTTGAATTGGTTTTGCATATATACATATATATAATTTTTTTTTTTTTTGAATACCCCAACTCAGACGTTTTTCTCCAGTAACCGCGCATCTAGTAAATGTCACCAAGAGAACCAGGTTACTAGTTTCTTTTCAGTCCCTCTATTTGTATTAATAACTGAAAATAGTCTCAATAGTGTGTGTGTGAAAAAGCCCTAGAAGTAGAAATCGAACCATGATACAATTTTTGTTGTTCCCAACCAGTCCACCTAGATGATTGCTAATGAAAAATTGAAAAATTTATTTTTGTCCAGAAAAGGCTTATCTAAAACATGCTTAGAGTTCACAAAGTTTCGTGATGGAGGGAGCAGATACAACTCAAAGTAAAAAGATAAAAACTCGGCAAAGCAATAAAGAATTTCCTAATAAAAGTAATAAAATACCCCCCATGCTTGGACTAGGCATTGTCCTCAATGATTTTTCAAATAAAACAAAAGGGGTTAGGAGAGCTCACCTGGCTGTCTGGTTCAGGATACTCGGCCCTGGGGTATTTTATTTTTCAACAAATCGAAAAATACATTAAGCCGTGGGTTGCCTCCCACGCAGCGCTCGTTTATGGTCATTAGCTTGACCTTTTCCCTTTATACAGTTATTCTTGGGTCCCATCGCTTGAAGCATAGAGACCAAGTGACATATGAAGAATGAAAGCATACTCCTGGATCGCATGGCTTGTAAAATGGAAGTTGTGTAAGCAATAAGATCTTTTTTACAATTCCCCCTAGATCAAATGTTATTTTTTTCACAAAGGAAGGTGAAAAGTAAGATAAAGGAGATGGTTTGTATGGTGGTGGGGGGATGTATGGTTCTTCTCTTTCTTTCTCTGGTTCCTTTTCTTTTTCTTTTTCTGGTTCCTTCTCTTTTTCTTTCTCTTCTTGCTCACACGGTAAATTATGTTTGTCACTCACAATTTTTTCTTGGTTTGCTCTTGGTTCCTCTAATTGTTTTTCGCTTCTAAGGGTGACAGCATATATTTGGCCATTTAGATTTTGTTCAGGCTGTTCAGGAAATACCCCCGAAGATTTAGAGGATGAAGCCACCTGTGTTGCCACTTGAGTTATTTGATTTTCAAGCATCTTACTGTGAGTGGCAATAGAGTCGATTTTTGATTCTAATTTGATAAGTGTGTCATTCAAATAACAAGTATGATTTTTGAATTCTTCATTTTGTTTTGTTTGAGATGACACAAATTTTTCCATCAAAAATTCTAAGTTCGACTTTTGCGGGCTGTTTTGTGGGTTGTTAAAAACGCTTTGATTTTGAAAGACAGGAGGTGGTCTAGGTGCTGGATTGGGTGGAGGATTTTTATAAGAAAAATTTGGATGATTCCTCCACCCAGGATTATAAGTATTTGAAAACGGATCTTCCTTTTGAGCATAGTTAATATGCTCGTTTTCAGCACTAGATGCCTCAAGTTGGCATTTAGCTCCAATATGGCCAACAACCCCACATAATTCACATGGTGGAGTAATAGGAGAAGAAGTTTGTGAGACGGCACTTACATTTAATTTTTCAAATTTTTGAAAAAGTGCGTCCACTTTTGAGGTAAGATGATCAACAACAGATATTTCATACTTACCTGGCTCTTTTGACGCGGCTGGTTTATTCGTTATGGCTCGCTCACTTGTCCACTGACAATGGTTTTGAGCCATATCTTCAACGAGTGCATAAGCTTCGGTAAAATTTTTGTTCATTAAAGCTCCACCTGCAGCTGCATCAATAGTCATTCTTGTTGCATATTGTAATCCATTATAAAAAGTGTGAACAACAAGCCATTTCTCTAGTCCATGATGGGGGCATAGCCTTAACATTTCTTTGAAACGTTCCCAAGCATCATAAAGAGATTCCCCGTCGTTTTGAGAAAATCGAGTAATTTGATTTCTCATTTGAGCTGTCTTACTCGGGGGAAAGAATTTAGTAAGAAAAGCTTGTTTTAGCTGGTCCCAGCTGGTAATGGATTCCGAAGGCAAAGAATGTAGCCATGCTCTAGCTCTATCCCTTAATGAAAAAGGGAAGAGTTTTAGTCTTATGGCATCCGGAGGTACCCCGTTTAATTTGAGAGTTCCACAGTATTCAAGAAAAATTGAAATATGAAGATTTGGGTCCTCCGTGGGAGAACCAGAAAATTGGTTTTGTTGAACCATCGAAAGCAGAGATGTTTTGAGTTCAAAATTAATTGCTTCCACATTTGGATGTACAATGGCAGCCGATGGCTCTGCTAAAGGTATTGCGTACTCTTTGAGAGCACGATTTTCATTAGCCGCCATTTGGTTATCGGGAATTTCTCTCCTCCTTCTATGTAAGAACCTTTCGATTTCGGGAATTTGTTGAACAGTTTCACCGAAACTTCTGGTTCTTCGCATTCGAGGGACAAGAGAAGAAAAAGTAAAAATAAAGAAAATAAAATTTCAGTCTAACCGGTTTCGAAAAATTTAATTAATATCACTGCCTCCCCGGCAACGGCGCCAAAAACTTGATAGCCCCGCAAGTGCACGGGTCGTATCGCGTAATAAAAGAGTTATCGATCCACAGGGAGAGCCTAGGTGAATACCAATCTAATTTTTCAAAGTTGATTAACTGAAAAGAAAGTGTTTTTTGGAAAGAAGGAATATTTTAGTAAAGTCTACTCACTCATGATCATTGTAGACAAAAGAGGAGAAAAGGAAATAAAAGAAGAAAACATAAAGTTAAATAGCGAGAAATAAAAGAAAGCGGTAAAGTGCAAAAATCATAAATAGCGGAATTGTAAATGACAAGAAAGTAAATTGCTTAAAAAGTAAATTGCCAGTAATTTACTTGACTTGCCAGTAATTTACTTGACTTGCCAGTAGTTTACTTGACTTGGAAATTTAAAGGGCAAAAAAGTAAATAACAAGGAAAATAAAAGAGCGAAAAAGTAAAGAGCGAAAAGTAAAGAGCGAGAAATTAAATAGCAATGAAAGTAAATGACTTGGAAAATAAAAGGGCAAGAAAGTAAATAGCAGGGAAAATAAAAGAGCGAAAAAGTAAAGAGCGAAAAAGTAAAGAGCGAGAAAGTAAAGAGCAAGAATTTAAAGGGCAAGAAAGTAAATGACTTGGAAAGAAGAAGGGCAAGAAAATAAATAGCAAGAATTTAAAGGGCAAGAAAGTAAATAAACAAGAATCATAAAAAGCATGAAGAGTAAATTGAAGTCATGAATAATTAGAGAGCCTTTGTCATTGATTTTCTAACAAAATTCAAGCTTAGGTACAAGTGAGGATCAAGCCTCTATTTATAGGAAAATATGAGGGGCAAAATGGTCCAAAAGAGGAAAAAGTGGCAAATCAAGTTGGCCAAGGTAGTCATCAAAGAGCCATCCTCAAGTGGACAATGCACATGAGCAAGTGGTCAAAGCACATGGTCATCAAAAAGTGGGCAAAAATATCCATCAACAAGTGGGCAAGGTAATTTCGACTGATGCAGCAGATTTCTGGGAGATCCAGTCGAATTCTGGCTTGCTGAGATAGAAGCAGTCGAATTCTGGCCTGCTGAGACAGATGCTGTCGAATTCTGGCCTGCTGAGACAGATGCTGTCGAATTCTGAGAGATCTAGTCGAATTCTGGGAGATCCAGTCGAATTCTGGGAGATCCAGTCGAAATCTGGAAGATGCAGTCGAATTCTGGGAGATCCAGTCAAATTCTGACCTGCTGAGACTTAAGCAGCCCAAAATGCTTCAAAATAAAACCTGAAGATAAAAAGTAAACATTTGTAGTAAAATAGAACAAAAATATAATTAAAATACTAAAAAGACTTAATAAAATAACTATTAAAAAGACTCTAAAAATAGACTTATCAAGTACATCGATCACGAAGAAGGAGCGGTTGCGAGAAAGTCGGATGCCGACCCTGGAATGTTCAAACCTCGGAATGAGAAAGAGGGTCGGAATGATAGTAAACCCAGACTTCGCAACCGACACCAGCATTATTCTGACCTAAACGAAACAAGAGCTCGAATCTTAGCAGAGTGCATGAACGCAGAATTTAAGGAAGTTAAGTTCCCCGATCCGCTCCCACACAGACCAGGGCATCGCTCAAACAAGTACTGTCGGTATCACCGAAGCAAGGGACATGATACTAACCACTGCAATGCTCTGAAAGACGACATTGAGGACCTGATCAAGAAAGGGAAATTGAGCCAGTAATGATGGTATCTCTGGGGGCTACCCCGTCGAGGCATTGGGCAAAACCATGAAAAGGAAATGGAAGGAGATCATGTGTGCTGCTTCCACCTCGGCAGTAAGCTCAACCCCGGAGCGCCCCCCCTTGGCATTCGGCGACCGAGACTTACTAGACGGCAAGCCCAATAAGCACATACCTCTATTAATTAGGGCAGTCATGGCCAACCACGAGATAAGGAGAATCTTGGTCGACCAAGGAAGCTCGGCGGATATCATGTTTATCGACCTTGTGAGGAAACTGCAGATCTCAGAGGATGATTTCACCCCTTACAGAGGATCAGACCTTTCGGGCTTCAATGGGTCCCAGACCAAACCACTCGGCTATTGATAACCCTATTTTATATAGGTTATCTATGCTCCTAATACTTAAATTAAGCTTACTTCTCAAGTAATTCTAGTACTTAAATATGTGAATATATGAATATTAGGATAAATATAGGTTAAAAGTCAAATCCCTAAACCTTGGGCATAATCAATGCCTTTGTGAATATGTTTGATGTTTTGCTTTAGCGCTGCAGCGGTTTACTATCAAGGAGACGCTACAGCGTTATATGACGGCTGACCATTGAGATATTTGTGTGGCCACTTGAGGACATGATGAGTCACCACCCTTATCTCTTCCTCTCAGCTGGATATTTTGACTTTCAAGTGGATGCTAAATTACACTTGGCGCCTCCTAAATGGAACCCATGTGATAGTTGTTGTATTCCATCATTAGCACTTTTTGTAAAGTACTTTAAGGATAATATCTAAGTCTAATAATCATCATGTAATATTATTATTCTATTAAGACTTAGTTATTAATTAATTTAATTAAGATTGCTTCTCTAGGAGGTAACTTACGTAGACAAGTAGATATAATATTAAGAAAGGAGAACTACACCATGTATCGTAGCCACTCTCCATTGATACACTACCTTTAAGCTTTTATTTTTCTTAACATAGTTTTTCTAGTCTTCATTCAAGGTTTTGCTCACGCCTCAACTTCATCTCTTGTATGCGACGTGGGATCATTGGAGTGTATCTTTTGCAACCACTTTTCTCTTGTCTTCATACGGTAATACATACTCTCTAGTTGTATTATGTTGATGGAACTTGTGATGAGCTAACTTTGTTGTAGTTGGATTGTTCTTAGTATGTAATGAACCTTGAGTAACTTTTGTATAATATTATGATGTTTGTGTTTTATTCCTTGTGTCATAATACTTTCAATCTTGGTTTGGGAATGATCAACTAAAACAAGGTAACTTTGTGGGTACAGACATGGTTCACAGAGAGAACTCAAGGAATAATATGAATGAAAACCCTTTAAAGACATTTAAAGGAAGCACTACTTAACTCTAGACATAGGGGAGTAATAGTTCATAAGGCAAATGTTGTAAGAGCTTAATATACAGGGGTAAAACTTATTTAGAGCCTAGACATAGGAGTCTTGTAACATAGCCCTGACGAAAGTGACTGAAAGGCACGCCACCAAGGCGCTACAGCGTCTACTGATTCTGAAGCGCTACAGCGTCTAATATTATCTGAACATTACTCTTGGGAATTTACACAACTACTGAGCTATCCAACTCACCTTTAATCACTTCAAACTTAATACTGTTTTATCACAACTTATGATGTTTACAACTCTTTACCTTTACTTGTTACTTAATTCTTTTCACTAAGATTCTAATCACTTAAACTTCTTAGATTAATTCCAATCCCTGTGGGAACGAACTTTACTTATCAATATATTACTTGTTGCGATTGTGTATACTTGCACATCACCTTTTCGCACAACAAGTTTTTGGCGCCGTTGCCGGGGATTGCATTTAATTTTCATTGTTTAAGTTTTTAGTAAACTTAGTGCCTATTTTACACTGGTGTGTTGTTTCTTGTTGCTGCAGCAGTAAGCGCTACAGCGTATGCCCAGGTCTCAACCACCAGAATTTGAACCATACTCAGAACCAGAGAGAAGGTTCAGGAAACTAAGACATCTTCACAGGCTCAGACCTACCATGTCAGAACACAGTCATAGGACCAATTCTGGTAGAGCTAACACTCTACATGGCAGAACTAGCTCTGGTAGAGGAGGGACTGAACCAGGTGGAAGGGGTAGAGGTAGACATCAGCAGCCACCCACTCCAACCTTACATGACCAAGAGGACTGGTACAGACATCAATTCATAAATGAAGGACCTGCTCAAATGGTAAATGACAGAGATAGACCAATGAGGGACTATGCTGTGTTTGATCCACAAACCATGGAGACAAGCATAGCAAGACCTACTCTCAACACAGCTCAGTTTGAATTCAAACCTATGATGTTCCAAATGTTGCAAACAGTGGGACAGTTTGGTGGTGCTCCTCAAGAGGACCCATATTTACACTTAAAGCAATTTTTGGAAGTCTGCAGTAACTTCATCATTCCAGGGGTAAGTGATGATGCATTCAGATTAAAACTTTTTCCTTATTCCTTGAAGGATAGAGCAAAGGCCTGGTTAACTTCTCTAGAGCCTAACTCTATCCATACTTGGAATGAAATGGCTGAGAAATTCTTAGCAAAATTTTCCTCCAAGTAAGAATGCAAGAATGAGGAATGAGGTTACTGCATTCAGACAAAGAGATGCTGAAACACTGTTTGAGGCATGGGAGAGATGGAAGGAGCTGTTGAGAAAGTGCCCTCATCATGGTATACCTGTGATTATCCAAATGGAAACCTTCTACAATGGACTAGATCCAACAACCAGACAAATGTTAGATGCCTCTTCAGGGGGTGTGTTGTTGAAAACCTCCTATAATGAGGCATGTGATCTGATTGATGATATTGCCACAAATAGCTATCAATGGCCTACAGAAAGGTTAGCTCAGCAGAAGAAGGTAGCTGGTGTGCATGAAATAAGTGAAGTTTCTGCTCTATCTGCACAGGTTGCCTCTCTTACTAACATGATAAAATCTATGAGTACACCAAACGCTGTAGCGGTTACCGCTGCAGCGGTACATGAACCTACAGTAGCTGTCATTGAGCAAGCCTCTCCAGGGTCAGTAAGCTGTGTATACTGTGGAGGAGAGCATTTGTATGAAGAATGTCCTGGTAATCCTGTCTCTGTGAACTTTGTGGGTTTCAATAAAAACAATAATCCCTATTCAAATACATATAATCCTGGTTGGAAGAACCACCCCAATTTCAGATGGGGAGCTAACAATGCAACAGCACCTAATTATAGTGCTCCAGCAAATCCACCAGGATTCCCTGCTCAGAACTACCAAAGACAGAATGCCCCTGTCATAGATAATTCATTGGAAGGATTGATGAAAGGTTTTATGAGTGATTGCAAGACAGCCCTGAAAACTCATGAAGCTTCCATTAAAAATCTAGAAGTACAGATGGGGCAATTGGCTAATGTCATTTCCCAAAGAATTAGTGGATCATTACCATCCACTACAGAAGCTTCAACTTCAAGTACTACAGGGAAGGAGCATGTAAAAGCTATAACTTTAAGGAGTGGGAGAGATTTGATAGGATCATCAACTGTTTCAGACGATGAAAAAAACAAAAATTCTGAAAAACAAAAAGAACCTACAACAAGCGCTACAGCGCCTGAACCTACCGCTGCAGCGCCTGTTGTTGAGAAAACACCACCACTACCCAAAATCATTCCAACATACCCAGATCCTCCATATCCTCAAAGACTTCGAAAGGCTCATGAAGACAAGCAATTTAACAAATTCCTAGAAGTCCTTAAACAGTTGCACATTAATGTTCCTTTGGTGGAAGCTCTACAACAAATGCCTAACTATGCAAAGTTTATGAAGGATGTGCTTACTAAGAGGAGGAGACTAGGGGAGTTTGAAACAGTGGCAATGACTGGGGAATGCAGCATGTTGATGCAGAACAAGCTCCCACCCAAATCAAAAGATCCTGGCAGTTTTACTATACCATGCTCAATTGGAAATTTTTACACTGGTCGTGCTCTATGTGATTTGGGAGCCAGCATAAATCTTATGCCTAAGTCCATATATACACAGCTAGGAGTGGGAACTGCCAGACCTACGTCACTTACACTGCAGCTAGCTGATAGAACTCTTGCATATCCAGAAGAAATCTTGGAAGATGTTCTAATAAAGGTAGACAAATTTGTATGTCCTGTTGATTTTGTAATCTTGGACTTTGATGCAGATAAAGAAGTACCCATCATACTGGGAAGGCCATTCTTGGCCACTGGAAGAACTTTGATAGATGTGCAGAGAGGAGAATTGATCATGAGGGTCAATGACCAAGAAGTCAAGTTCAACATCCTGAATGCTATGAAATTTCCAGGTCCCAATATTGAAGAGTGCTCCTTTGTGTCTGCTATTGACAAGGTAGTTCAGGATCACTTCCAGAAAAGTACAGATCATCTGAGGCAATTACTGGACAGCAGTGAAGATACAGGGTCTGATGCAGAAGCTACAGAAGAAGAGGAGCAGACAGTCAAAGAAATTTGGGCTAAGAAATATGAATCTTTGGAGCAGGAGAATTGAGACATGAGAAAGGATCTCCCCTCCACTGAACAACCACCAACTCTGGAACTTAAAGAGTTGCCTTCACACCTCAAGTATGCTTATCTAGGTAACAATAGTACTTTACCTGTTATAATTGCTTCTGACCTTTCTGAAAAGCAGGAACAGGATCTAATTCAGACGCTACAGCGGCATAAAAAGGCAATTGGTTGGCAAATGTCAGATATAAAGGGTATCAGCCCAACCATTTGTATGCACAGAATAGTGTTAGAAGAAGGCTCTAAAAATTGCATTGAAGGGCAGAGGAGGTTGAATCCAATTATGAAAGAGGTGGTGAAGAAGGAAATCATCAAGTGGTTGGATGCAGGTATTGTATACCCCATTTCTGACAGTGCATGGGTCAGTCATGTGCAGTGTGTGCCCAAGAAAGGAGGGGTAACAGTAATAACTAATGAGATGAATGAGCTGCTTCCAACCAGAAAAATAACAGGC